>JAHLSL010013749.1:890489-1053122 GCA_025920805.1 Petroica traversi
TTAGGCTACATCTTAGGAAGAAACTTTTCACCCTGAGAGCCGCCAGGTGGTGCCGGGGGCTCGGTGGTGGCCGTGTGGTCTCTGTGGTCCTGGTGTTATCCGTGCTCCATCCAGCCTGGTCTTGAGCACTTCCAGGGATGAGGCGTCCACAGTTTCTCTGGGGAGCCTGTGGCAGTGCCTGGCGGCTCTCAGGGTGAAAAGTTTCTTCCTAAGATGTAGCCTAAACTTACTCTGCCCGAGGCTATTCCCCCTTGTACTATCACTCACCTGCTCCTGTAAAAAGTCCGTGTCCAGCCTTCCTGTATTCCCCGCATAGGCAGTGTCTGGTGCTGAAAATACCTGCAGAGAGACACATCAACATCTGTCCCGGTTGAGTCCTCGGCAGGAAACAGAGGGATAAAAGGTCATTTTGTGATACACGTGCAAGATCAGTGCTGCAGTAATACACGGGTACCTTCCTAAATGGTTCACAGAGGGAAGGGAGAGTAAAAAGTTTATGGCTTTTTTTCTTCTGCTTCAGTAGACTTTGCCAGCTTTTGTACTGTGCAGTCTGACAAAGATATCTGCTGTGGTGGAGGCACTCCAGTAGAGCAGGCTTCTAAAGAATACTGTCAGAAAATGTTGCTGGCCTTTTATTTAAACTGAAGATTAGGGAAGACAGATGTCCCATAAGCGCTGTGAAAGTTTGACATTTTAAGATTTGTGTTTGGTTCACAAATGTAGATAACTGAACTTCCACTCTCAAAAATTTTCCGAATGGCTATTTTTCATATGGGAGAATAATTAAAATAACTGAAATGGGATAAAGCTCTCTCTCAGAGTGAAGAAGCCTTTAGGTAATATTACTGTGATATAACAATCTAGTGATGGGTTTTTGCAAATTAGTAAAATCTTCAGAATTTGGGAAGATTTTGTCTGATATGTAATTACAGGACCTGGAGCGGCTCCCCATCTCTTTTGTGGAAGGAAAGCTTTTCTGTGTGCGCCCATTAAATTAATTCAGTTTATGTTCTGAGTTACATTAATTACTCGCACCATTATTTGGGTTTATGCTCATCTACCTCTTTGCTCAAGGCTGAAAAAACCTGCCGTAAGAATTGATCATGCAGGGGTGGAGGCAGGGCTGAGGGCACTGCCAAATCCATGGAAAACCGGTGGATTTTGGCCTTGCGGGGAGGGTGCTCGCTGCTGCCACCTCCCGGGCCCCTCAGCCGGGACTTGGCTCCAGGGAACATGGCACTGGGAAATCCTCAGTCGGGAGCTGATCCCGGGGGCTGTCTTCTCGCTTACAGGCTTTGGTAATTGCTTCTGTGCTTCTTGTCTTGGTTTCCTCAGGAAGTGTGAGATGTGTGTGGTTCTGCCTATCCATGCCTTTGGCTACTAAGGATCCATCATGATAATTTTAACCAAGCTTGAAAGCAGGATAAAGGTTTTATGGCAATTCTATTCCTATATATATTCTAAAATTTGAAGGCAGGGTCAAAGAGAAACACTGATATTCCCTATTTTTTTGGGCAGTAGTCCTTCAGGACTAGATCATCTCCCTCACAAAGCCAGGCAGAGAAAGTTGAGTCTGTTCGGCTTGAAGAAGAGAAAATTGTGCAGAGAGCTCATAGCAACTTTCCAGTATCTGAAGGCAGCCTACGGGAACTTCATCAGGAACTGTAGTGATAAGACAAAGGGCAGTGGGTTCGAACTGAAAGAGGGGAGCTTCAGGTTGTGTATTAGGAAGAAATACTTTGCTGTGAGGAGGGTGAGGCACTGGCACAGGCTGCCCAGGGAGGTTCTGGATGCCCCATCCCCGGCAGGGTTCAAGGTCAGGTTCCCTAAGTCCTTAAGGAGGCTTGTCTAGTGGGTGATGTCCCTGCCCATGGCAGGAAGGGCTGGGACTAGATGATCTTGTAAGGTCCATTCCTGCTCCTTAACATTCTATCATTCTGTGGTTCCATCTGGTCAGCACATGCATATGGACCAGCTGGGTGTGGGCAAGAAATTAACCACGGGATACCACGGGTGAAAGTGTCATAAGGAACGCTGCTGGGAGTTGGGGTGATGTTATGAGGAGTTAAAGCAACAAGGGATACCCCTTTGAAGGCACTGGACTCAGTTGTTCTATCCGTGGAGCAATCTTGGGTGCTCAGTGTGCTTTTAAACTATAATTTGTTTAAGACTTCTATTTAAGTATACATCCCTGCAGTTGGAAAGGTGCTGTTTTTGGCTGGGTGGGGGATCTTGAGAAGGACATCAGGTGAAACATGTTTTTTCTGAAACAAGAATTTAGAAAGTGTTAGAAGCCTTTGATAAACATGGAATAATTTTTGGCATTTACAGGAAGATGTATTTATTGCACAAGATTATTCCCAAAAATATTCAGCTTTTGATTTATCAGATTTTTTTTTAAAAATTGGTTTTAATGAATAGCACATATTTTGTGCCAACCTGACCTAAACAATGCACAAAAATATCCCAGATTGTAAAGTTCTTCCTGCATGTAAAAAAGATAGAACAGCTCTCAAAAATCAAATCTTAAATGATTCAGCTTACACCAAGGATATTACCAGGCCCTTCTATGCTTTTCAGTAAATGCTATAATAAATTGCTGTCATTATTAATGGTGTTAAAAAGAAGACTATAGTAATGCTCATTAAAAATCTGTAATTTCTTTCATGCAGCTCTGGAAATTAGAAAATTCTTTGTGCTTGAGACTTGGTGGCGCATACCACCAGCTCCCAATAACATTTTAGACCATGCAGTTAGTCTACTTTGTAAGTTACACGAATGTACAATATGTTAAATATTCTGTCCTCAGAGAGGGACAATAACTCTGCAAGTATTGCAGAATATTTAAAAATTAATAAGCTTCAGTTATGTATTTTACTTCAGAAATAATACTGATTTTAGATGGCTATGACAAATGGCATGTGATGATTTGGAGGTGCAAAATACTCTTTATTAATATTATATTAATCATAACCTCATTAAACAAATAATAAATTAATAAAGAGAAATCTAGATTATTTTTATCAACGGTCATAATTCACTCCTCTGATTTAGGGAAGTTTTGATTACAGCTTCTTTAAAATTTGTTCAAGAATACTTTTACTCTGTGTAATGATGGAGGGTGGGCTCATGTCAGATGCTGTTTATGAGAGGTTTCTGTTAGTTTTCTAATTGTCAGCCTTTCATATGGTTGCAGGGTCGTGACACAGTACTTCTCCATGCATTTTTAACTTTCAATGGAGATGATATTTCTAAGAAATACTGTGAGCTATAGTTTTGCAATTTTACTAGTGATGAGTTGTACAGTTATTACTGGACACAGTCTAAAGAAAGATTACTTGCTCAAGTGTAATCTGCATAGCATAATTTATGGTAATCTTGCAAAATAAAGACCACAAGGATACTACAGTGAAAGGAACTTTGTAAATCTTTGAGAGGAATAAATTTTTAAAAAACTATAAATGGGGTAAATCTGAATGTTACCAGATACTTGGTTTTAGTTTGACTTTTGTTTTTTTGAAGTAAACAAGTATACAAGTAAATATTGCATTCTTTAAAATCAGAGCAGAACTAATCAGACTACTGCAAAGGTGAAGCAGAATGAGCCTTATTTAACAAACTTCAATAGTTTCTTTAGTGTCATGTATGAGATGTGTCAGAAGTGAGAATTGGACTTTTAGGCTTCTGACCGTGAAGCCCAGTTGTAGTGCTGTTCTTCCTCCCTGTTAGTAGATTCATTGGACATGTTTTTTTAATAAATCCTGATTAACTATGTGACAGTATTGAAGTATTCCAGATAGGACTGCAATAAGGAGTCAGCTAAGTTGACATATATGAGTGTCCGGGGGAAGAGGCCAAGAGTCATACCACTAGCTTTTTTTTTCCCCTGTGCTGTACATTAGAAGTCCTCATCCATCATCAACGGACCACATTCATAAAAAGCTCCCATCCCATAAGATAAGAGAAAAATATGGCTTTAATTTCATGCCAAGGGCAAAATTATGAGGTTTTCAGGAATGGATGTGACAGAGGCATTATTGACAAGTCAGAGGATCCTCTGTTAGCACATTAAAAAATAAATGCTCATAAAATATGCAGCAATAATTGAAAATTCCACAAATCATTGTCTCATTGATAAGAATGTCAGTGCCCTGTCTTCAGTCTAAATGCCCACATAGCTAATTGTTGCTGGGGTATGAGTTTGGCTGAGTGAATGACTGAAAGTCTTTGCTCTAGATGTTTCTGAGGAAACTTATCTCTTCTTGTTTGCAAAGAATGAATAGCCTGATTTAATGCCTGTGAATAGCATGAAACCTTGTCAATGGACTCCAGGGACAAGTATCTGTGGGAGTGTGTTAAGATAATGTACAACAAAAAGGTGTAAATGTTGATGTGAATGTCATGAAGTTATTTTTATTCTTCTGAAGAATGCATTTTTCTTTTTCTGTCAGGTGTACTTAGTGCCATAAATACATCTTTATTCTGGAGATTTTATTGTGCGGCCATTTCTGTGTGTGAGTAGTTGGTGTGTGGGGGGGAAGTATGAGACCTTTCTTTTGTGCCAGAGAAGTGCATTCCTTCATTTGCAAGCTTGCTTTCACTGTGGACTCTGTGAATGCTTTTCACAGGTTTTTTTACTTACACTTACTAAGCTGTCACTAGAGTTCATATAAAGGTAAGTACGTGTAATATAAACTGGAAAGAAAATACTTTCCTGCGACAGTTGTGTGGTCATTTTCTTGTTGGTGGAATATTGACCATCATTACATAAATTGTCATGTGATACTTGAGGAGCTTAAGGTGAATAATTGATTATCTTTGAGGAAATCCTTGAAAAACTGTGTTTCCTAATAGGCTAGAGTATATGAAACTTGTGTGTTTTAGCTCTTTTTGTCCTTTGTGTCCTCAGTGACTTTGAACAATTTGTTTTCTGTTTGTTCCTCTGTTTCCTTATGCAGAAATACATTTAACTCTGTGGAACAGAGGGATTTCACTGAAAGGTATGTGCTTCATTACTAAATAAATATTAGAGTTTCTTACAAAAATTCTTAGTATAAGAATTGCAACCTGATTGCATGAGTAGCTCTGGATGTCTGTACCATAGTCAGTATTTCACCTTATGTTCAAATACTTGGGGTAAAGAGTTTGGAACATATGTCTTCTTTTAATATACCTGTGTAAGCCGGGGGAAAGCTTGAATTTAGCAGTTGCATGACTATTACAGAAGCATTGTTGGAAATATGAAGCCCCTTAGTGTTATTCATTATTTAGTTGAAGGAAGAAAAGTGAATAGTCATTCTTCTCTACATCTAAATAGGTTGTGTCCCTGTTTCTTTCCCTCCCAACCCTCACAGCTTATCTGGAGGAAGATTATGCTCTGGTAGGAACTTTTTTAGCCTTTCTCCTTACCTCCTTGTAATTTTAGTATGTACAGGTAGAAGTAAATGGTATTCCTTGATACACTAATACAAAGGAATACACATTTTCTACTATTTTGCAGGTCATATGTGACTCCTCTGATGAGAGGATTAATGTTCTAACATGCTGGGTACAGTTTAATATATGTGCTTCTGTTTATGCTTGGACATGAGGGAATTACTGTAGAGTATATCTACAGTATCTAGAGTTAATTGCAGAACTTAAATTTCTATAAAAGGAAGTGCCAAGAATTGGTGTATATGCAACATCCCTGTCACTGATACCTCTAAGTGTGCAACTGACACAAAAGAAATGCTGTTTATTCCATGGTGAAACTTTGAATTAATCTCTACCTAGGGTTCGGTTTGGTTTTTTTTTTCGAGAGGAACTGAATTTTAAGGAAATAAATTTCTCTGTATTCCACTCTAGCAATATACAAATACACAATGATAGAAGAGGAGGTTCTGTGATGAAGGAAACTTGGGTGATTGATTTGGTTTATGTTCAGACCAGAATGGAACAGAATAGACTGTTTTGTTGGGACAAAAATTATCTAGTCCAACTGCCTGACCAATTCACAGCTGAACAAGTGTTAACTTTGGTATTAAATAAATTGTCCAAATGCCTCTTTTTAAGCCACTTGACAGGTGTGGAGTAAAACCACATCTGTAGGAAGCCTATTCCAGTGTTTGACCACTCTCTTGGTAAAGAAAGATTTCCCAGTGTCCAGTCTGAACCTCCCCTGATGAAGCTTTGAACCATTCACACATATCCTGTTACTGGATTCCAGCAAATCCTGGGAAGAGACCAGCACCAGGTTGCCTCCTCAGGAAGCTGTGCAGAGCAATGAGGTCACCCCTCAGCCTCCTTCTCTCCAAACCAGACAAACCCAGAGCCCTCAGCTGCTCCTCACAGGATGTGCCTTCCAGCCCTGCCACCAGCTCTGGACCATTCAAGGACCTTCCCATCCTTCTCAAACTGTGGGCCCAGCACAGCACACAGGACTCAGGGTGAGGCCCCAGGCTGAACCCAGAAGGACGATCCCAATCCCAGCTGGTGATGCTGTGTCTGATGCAGACCGGGATGGGTTTGCCCTCCTGGCTGCCCGGGCACACTCAGCTCACCCTGAGCTGCTGCCCACCAGCACTCCCAGATAATTTTTTGTCTGAAGTGTTGTTCTATAGAGAAGAGGTTGAAGAAAGTCTGAAATGACAGTATGAAATCTCTAATACTGCTTTTGAGCTATGGGAGACAGTGGTAACCGCATACAAAAGTTAAAATGAAAAAGTGGAATTAATTTTTGGTACAAAAATTGTTAATTGTCTAGGTAACTATAATTTATTAATTTTGGCTTTGGCTTACATGTAAGCTTTGGCTTACATGAAGCTTTGTGAGAGCATATTTGGTAGAACTGAGCAATGAAAACTGTATAGTCAGATAACCCAGGTTGTATATTGTGTCAGGTAACACATAAGATAGGGAGTGATGGATTAGCTGGCAGATTTGGTATAGGAGAATGGGGTACAAATACAAACAGTATATTTAATCTAACAATAATTAACCATTATCGCTAAAAGGTCTAATTTTTGTAATGTTACTTGGAAAGCTCTTAGGTGGATGAGCTTCTCACAGTCATGAAAGCTTAATGTGAAATTTAGGCTTCATTGAGACTAGCAAAGGTTTTGTCATTTATGTAAACAGAACCAGCATTTCATTCCTTTTCTTGTAACCTGCAAAATAAGATCTAATTTATGTAGTGTTTAGACTACTATTATTAGAAGCCTTGCACAACTGATGTGTGAAGTTCATGTAACTGTTAGTGAAGCTAAAGTGGTGTTAGCAATAATTGGACCTCTTGCAAAGTGCTGTAAAAATATTTTTATTTTGCCAGATACCAGAGACAGTTCTGCCTTCTGTAGTTTGAAGGCTCAATCAGGTCCAATATCTCTTTCCAGAGTTACCATTATTCTTTGCATAGATGTTTCAGCAGCAATTTCTCTTGTGTCATCTTTATTTCCATTGTTGTCACAGAAGTCAGCTGAAAATGAGCAGGGCTAAATGAAAAGGCCCTGTCCAGCAAATTAAATCCAAGGATATTTGAACACTAATTTTCATTAGCGCTGTCATCCCAAAAACTTTATTCCTCAAGCTCTAGGAAGTTACGGTGCCACAACACAGTGACCTGAGTGTTACCAAATAGACTGGTAAGGTTTACTGTTTAAATTGCAAGACAAAATACATAAACCTACAGAGGAAATATATTGTCACGAGATGTCCTTCACACCCCCATTCGTCCCCTGCATTTCTAGAAAACTGTGGAGGTGTGTAGTTGTTTGTGCTGCTTTTCACCATGCTGAGAATGTAAATTTTAGCTCTGCTGTATTTTGAGGTGTATTGTTGCTACCTCTGTGGTAGATCATTGATCTAGAGGAAAGCAATTCACATAAGGAAGAGCAAGCAAGGAGTTAAAAGGTGAGCTAGCAGCCCCCTGTTTCTTTCAAGTCTGGCTGTTGCTCTGGAAGGTTGTGTTGATCTGTTTAACATCAGTGTGCACTGGTCAAATCTGGTATTTATGTTATTGCCTTGAAACAAATTTCGATTTTGTGCATTCATCTGATTCCCTGTATTCTGGTATGGACAGCTTTATATGGGTCTTGCTGAATTTTGTTCTGGCCACTGCTGACATTGAAATTCTTTTAAACTAGGACATTTTATGTTTTGGTACTTTGCTGAATTTCATAGAGTCTTCTGGCAGAGATGTAAAGGTACTTTACTTCAGTGCCTGTTTTCTCCTCTTAAATTTAACTTAAAAAAAAAAAAAGTACTAGTAGTGTCAGAGTATTAGTGACTTCTTTGTTGTGTCCCTTGCAGGAGTGGATTCCAGGGGATTATGATAAAATTTTTCATTTGATTTGTTCTAAAAATCCATTATGCAGGCTAGTACTTACATATTTTGTATTTGAAAGTATAGCTGTTTGCCTTCTTGCTCTGTTAAGATTCATGTGGAAAGGTAACAAATAACATATGTAAAAGTCAGTGATATCACTCCTGCTTTCACTGTTCTTATGGGCAGAAGATAAGAGTTAGATGGATGCACTGAGATACTATTCCTGCTTTTCCTGTTAAAGAAGTTTTTATTAATTTTCAAGCCACTTGAAATGGGGTAAGTTAGAGGGAAGCTCTGCTGCTACAAGATAAGCCATTGGAACCAGAAAGTTTTAAAATTAATTTTTGTGTGAGGCAAATAAATAGTATTTTTGGGGTAATGAAGCCTGATAAATGGAAATCACAGAATATGCTGAGTTGGAAGAGACCCACAAGGAGCATCGAGTCCAGCTCCTGGCCCTGCACAGGACACCCCAAGAGTCACCCTGTGTGCCAGAGAGCATTGTCCAAGTGCTCTTGAACTCTTCAGGCTGGTGCTGTCACCACTGCCTTGGAGAGGTGTTCCAGTGCCCAGCCACCCTCTGGCAGAGGAAAGCTTTGTCATGATCAAACAGTCCTTTTGCAGGGAGAGGCAGATGTAATGTTTTCAGATTATCCAAGAAAGGGAGATCCTGTATAAATCCCAGCAAAGCTTGCTTCTTCAGGGCATCAAGATTTCTCTAGACCTACAGAGCAACAGAATGCAACTGGAAACACCATTTTGCAGTTTGCAGTGATACTCAGATGAAGCCTGGGCAAGAGGTTTAATACATGTGCTGCCCACAAAAGTAGCCCTGATAGGGGTCACAGTCTCTTGAAGGTGAAAACCAAACTCTTTTTCTTGTGAGACCTGATATTGTCATTCAGAAGGCACCTCTGTTAAATTACAAATTATCAGGGTAAATAGGAGAAACAAATACAGAGCAGCTAAATAGAAGAGTTAATTAATTTCTCCAGGAGAATTTTTAGTCTATACGTTGAATGATAATGTCAGCCATCTGGTTGACAGCTATTTAGTTTGCCAGATTTTCCAGGTTGCGTAGCCAGTATTGGTTTTTTCTTGATAAACTATTTTTAAAATTTATTTTTGGGGGGCTGTTAACAGATTTTCTTTAAAGTAGGAAATGAATTACATTTGCTCTTACCTCCTATCTAAGTATATATTAAATTTTCTTGGGTTTGTGGCAAGCAGAAGGAGACTTGTCAAGGTGAAGATGAGAAATATACTTTCTCAACAACAAGGTAAAGAATTTAATAGATGTTATGGAGAGAAATAATAAATGAGAAAATAGTAACGTCCAGGATAGTTGCTGCATTTTTTTTCTCTTGACAAAACCTCAGAATATCCATGTCCTGGGTTGGCCATATGACCTGTTTGTATCCCCAATCGTCCTCTTACTTATGCTGGACATTAAGTTCTGCAGCTTTAAGTTGGTCCCAGAAAGACAGAGAGAGTGAAGGTAGAGGAAAAAAAAACCACCCACCATTTGTCTACAAGATACCTTTACTCCTACGAAGCAAGGCTACATTCCAGCGGACAGCGTTATCTCTTTTGTTTTTGTTTTTTTTTTTACTCTCTAGTGTGAGTACTAGAAAAACTCACAGCAGAGGGTTTCCTCAGATTTTTCCCCGGCTTTTTACAGGGAAAGACTTTATTTCTTTTACTAGGTATTTTTTCCTTTTCCCTCTTCCTGGGACTGGCTGGCATCGTGTGGGCCCAGGACACCAGGGAATCCCTGGGGGGCCCCCCCCTCCCCGACTTCTATAGCCGGGCCCGGCAATCGTCCCCCCACTGGAGAACTGAACCGGACTCAGACGGACTCTGAATCTACCATCTCTTCAGAGGAAGAAGAAGTTTCATTGTCTTCATATTATCCAAATTTATTTTCTATACTTATTTTCTATTTATTAAGTAAATAATTTTTTCCACTTTTCTCTAAGAAAATTCTTCCCAAACCTGTAGGGGGAGGGGTAATTAAAATCAACTCTCCCTAAAAGAAACCCCCCCAAAAATTTCCTCCTAAATATTTACCCTAAACCAAAACAATCCATTAGGCAGTAAATTTGTGACAGGATTATCATAATCTTTGAAACATTGAAAAAGTTAATATTCTTTTGTTATATTGCTGTATCAACCATGCTGTATCACAATGGAGTTAAGGGTGGTTAAGGAGACAAAACAGTATCTTTTGATTACATGGTATTACTTAGTATTTAGTCTCCTAATATCTATTAGTGTAAAAAATACGCACAAAAGGACTATTCTACTGCTTTTGTAAGTATTAAACCGCCTTAAAAGTAGTTTGGAATTTGGAATGTATCTGTATGTGTTTTGTTATTTTAATGGTGACCTGTTCTGCTTGGGGCCCTTGGGCCTGACATTGTGTCAGTATTTTTAACTGTTTTTTTATTTTGTGTTTTTTCTCATAAGCTAAGATTGCTGGTGGATAGGATTTAAGAGAGGAGGAGGAAGAGGAGAAGAAGACTCCTTCTTCTACTTTCCACTCGGAAAGTAAAATGTTCATTTGGAGCGTAAAGCTCCTTATCACTGATTCAAGGAAAAGTGAGAGCTTTATACCTTGAATACAAGTTTTATTTGGAATGCTGTGACATAAGGCAATATTGTACCTTAAGGTATCTCAAAGATCCTTCTTTGAGAAGCTTGAAAAACTTTATTTAAATTTAGCAGATGAATTTACAAGATTATAGAGAAATTAAGTCATAAAAGTTTAATAGTAATTTTTGTCAACCTACAAAGCCAGATTTGGGAACTTTGCCTCAAGACCTGGTAACAAAAGTTAATGACTAAAGTGGTATGTTTCAGACACTGTCCAGATAGCTCACTTGACAGAATAAAATTCCTTTTTAGAAGTGCTGCCATCAACTTCTGAAAGTTATAAAGAGTACCCTCATAGCTGAGCTACCCCATGTGCTTGAAAGGGTAAGGCCAAGAGGGTTTGACTGGGGGTTCTCAGAGAAGAGGACGAAAGGCTATATTCCTTCCCCATTCTTTCTGGAAGTAAAAGATTCTGTAGGATGATTCACAAGAAATCTGTCTTCTGAATTTGCTGTTTTGTGGAGTACACAGTCATAAATAAGAAGCAGTTTTTGATTTTCGGCAGCTAAAATAAAATGAGTCCTTAATAACTGAAAAGAATGGAAATTAGCCTG
Organism: Petroica traversi; assembly: GCA_025920805.1. Lineage (NCBI taxonomy): Eukaryota > Metazoa > Chordata > Aves > Passeriformes > Petroicidae > Petroica > Petroica traversi. Next base: position 902,004 of record JAHLSL010013749.1, read on the forward strand.
AAAGAGACTTTAGGAATATACTTGTCAGTATGGTAAGTCAAATTATTAGTCAGGTACTTATTCTTAATGATTCCTGTAGCTCTTCTTATATTCTGTATCGTACTGGGATCTGAAAGTTTAAATAACATTTGATTACTTTAGTAACTACTTTGGTAACTACTGTTAGTTTTCTATTTCTGTTTCTCTGGCTAATAAACCATATCCTGGGATGGTTTTTGAGATCAGATCTTTTTAATCAGGTTTTTTATACATTCAGTAACTTTACTTTGTGTTTTCCAGTACTGTTGTGGTGAAGACAAGAGTAAGCTATATTAATCAAATTGCTCTTTTCAGGGTTAGACGCTGTAGTTACAGGAAGCAATCAATAAAATCACTACTTCATAGGAAATTTCCAGTGAAATCAAACAAGTACAGCTTAAAAATCGTGCTACTGGAAATAGTGTGGAATAAGTAGCGTTGTGATGCTGAAAATATTCATGTATATTAAATTGATAACATTCTTGATCAAGGATGAATTGAAGCACATAGTAAATGCTAAACAAGGGACAGTGGCCTATATTAATAGTGCAGCAATTCCTAGAAGTGCCACTTTATTGTATTCTTCTGTTGATGTCAGTGATGCCTGTAGCATTTTTGTGATTATAAGTCTTGAAAATCTACATTCAACCCTAGGAGGAGATCAGTGAGTATGGGGCTAGTAATGCTGAGGTTGAGGGTTCCATTCCCACATGGACCATTCCCTAAAAGTTGGACTTGATGATCCTTATAGGTCACTTCCAGCTCAGAGGATTCTGGGACTGTGTAGCAGTTGCTGTAAGGGATTCTGCTACCATTGAATCGACAAGAGTAGTTCTTGTCCAAAGTTTTATGGAAGTGCATCCTTCCTCCTCCCTGCAAAAATTATATTTACATGCCACTCTAAGTGGTTTATTCCAAATATGCACTGCAGTTTACCTCTTCTCTTGATCATAGGGATCATTTGTTCCTTATTGCTGATATATAAGCATTTTTAGCAGTTTAAGGAAAATAATTACCAAAAAAAAAAAGTGCCACATATATTTGTCTTTTAATCTATTGTGGAAATGCACGTAATACTGACTCCTCTATTTTTTGCCCATACATGTATCCATGAATTGAGCACTGAAGTGCAGCTAAAATTTCCAAACTCTGCTTTAGAAAAGGAGCGGTGTTTCATTTTTATCAGAAGATTAAGCAAAAACATGAAGTCCAGGACTGATCCCTCTGAGAATAGGTTCTGGACCCTAGATTGTGTAGGTGGAGTTTTTTTGGTCCAGGTTCTTTGCTTGTGCTTTCCTGCAACAAGGTGGGAGTTTTGAATAGCACCAGACATCGCTTTCTTTTCTTTGTGTGATGACTGCAAATGTGTTGATAGGAGAATTCTTTTCTCATCTCTACGAGACTCAGATTTTAAGGGATTAAGAAACAATAAAACTGTAAGAAACAATATAAAATGCACACTCGCAGTGATCAGCATAGAGAAGAGATGCACTTCTAAGATTTTCTTTCACTTAGGATTTGAGCTGTTTGATATTGGTTGGTTTTCGGTTTTTTTAATAATAGTAGTACTTTAAAAAAAAAAAAAAAGAAAGTGCACCTCAGTCTTTCTTTATATGGCATAGCTCTGGACCAGTTAAGGAATTGACAAGGAGACTCACTGGACCAGCAATCCAATGTATTTAGCTGTAATAACCAGGGAGAACCTTTCTTTTTGGGGAACTTGAATCTCAGACTTCTGGAAGAAGAAATGTGATGGCTGTGCCATTCTGTATTCTTGAATAGTAGAAACAGGTACTTTGTATTATTAGATTAGTCTGCTTGATTTGCTTTATTTGGATCCTCAATTAATACTTAATCAGCTCATGACTGACCTCAAAATGCTGGAGTTCTAATGGTTCCTCTTTTTTTGATTGTTTTGTATTTAATTTTTTTTCTCCTTTCCTAAAAGATTTAGGAGCCAATGTATAGGGGACTGATTTTTCAGTTATTTGGGAGCATTGATCTTATCCGGGATCATCAAGTAGGCTCATTAATTTAATAAAATGGGTTAGTTTGCTTCCTGGCTTTAACTTGTTGAAAATGTCTTTCTTATGTCCCTGTGGTGATAAAAGTGTTTGATGCCTAATTGCCACTGGGACCTGTGTGGCTTCAGCCAGCTACTGTGATGGAGTGTCCCATGGCCTGTTTTGATCCTCTGAAATGATCAGTAAGATCTTGGCCCTTCACGGGTCCCTGAAGAGCTCTGCTGACAGCAACAGTTGCAGATAGAAACAGGAGTGTCATAAAGAGCACAAGAGCAGTGGCTTGGCTTACTTGTCTTTTGAGCAAGTTTGGGGCAAATACTCTAGCAATCAAGCATCTTAACTTCAATCCCCCCCCCCCCCTTCTTTTTTTTCTGGACAGGATCCAAACTCAGATGATAGTAGTGATTCACCATGGGATGTTTATTTGTTTGTTTGTTTGTTTATTTCTTATGGGAATAAAAGAAGTTTATTAATTATCTTCCAATTTTTATCTGGCTCAGATTAGCATGCTATACAAATCCTGCGTATTTAGGGGTTAGCTGTAGAAAGCAAGCTTGGTTGCAGGCCTGCTGTGTAGGTTCTGGTTTAATTTTTTGGTTTATAGCTTGCAAAGGTACACATTCATTGATTTCTGTGGCATCTGAGAGTCTGAATTTGTCTCTAAGTGGACAACAATTAATTTCTGAAAACTGCCACCTCATTCTGTTAATTGACAGTTGTCTTTACAGTTTTGACAGAAGGAACAATTATTGAAAGGTTGCAAGAGCTTCTTTGGTCTTTCAGCCTATGAGGTGTTTCTTTCAGAGAGGTTTAAAGGTTGTTGTACTGCCTGCTGTGCTATTCTCTGTCCCTCTGTCCTTCTTTTTCTCAAAGAGAAATAGAATATAAAATAGATATTTTATATAATAATATAATGAAATATAATAGTAAAGTGGAAAAAAAGTCTGCTTTTTTGGGTATCTTTTACTGGGGCCGTTTAGTTAGATTTTAATGTTCTGGCTTGATGATAGTGCTTATCTCTCAAAGACCAGTTTTTTAGAATGAAGTGTGCCATAGGATGTAGATCATTTATGGTACAGTTTTCATTCACAACTGAGATATATGTAACTGCATATGGTTGTATTTTTTCCCTTTTGTTTATATGGTATACCAGGAGAAACAGAATTAGAATATTAAATTCATTACTTTTTATTAAGGAGAATACTCTTTTTTCACTTAAAGCTAATGATCAATTACAAATATAGAAATTACAATGAGCAAAGGCCTCCTAATGCCTTGTTTTGATTGAGCATTATTTTAATACTTGCATTTATCTTGGAACAGACATTTTTAGTTTTTCATCGTGTGTAGCATTTGAAATAAATGCATGCTCAAATTATTCTAAAATTCTGAGTGAAATATTGATGATGACAAATTTAGATAAGAAAATCCTGAAACGCATCTGGGTGTTACATTTATTCTAAGGTAATTTACTGATTACTGTGCCCTCTTTGCTACTTTGTCATAATGGGGTTATTAGTTCACCTTCTTAATACTACAGATAAAATTGCCAGCCTTATGAGATGTAAACACAGACACTCCCTGCACCCCATTCCCATGCGTACACAAAAAAGGTAGCAGAAATCCCACTTTGTATATTCATTCTTTGATTGAAGCCAGTGTTTAGTGCTGCCTTATGTGGAGTTAAAATCTTTTTTTCAGGACTCTGGAATGGCTCAGGGCAGTACAGTGCCCAAACTGAACTTTGAATATTGGTTGGATAAAGCTGTTGAATGGGGTCAAGCCGTTACGTTGGAATCCCAGAAGGATGTGTGCCTTCACTTGCCCCAGCTCCAGGAATTTCTACATCAGCTATATGAAACAATAAAACATTTGGTAAGTGACTTTAGGAGCAAGAATGATCTGCTTAGAAGAAATCTTTCGAAACAATCTGCACCATGTTTTAACAAAACCAGAAGCTAACAGTAGCAAAGAGGTTTGTCTTGTTGACCTAATGTATTGCTGAATCAGAGGGGCAAATTGGGGAAACAGTCACAGGTAATGCAAACAGGAGTGTCCTTCCTGTTTCCTTGATTTATTGTGAAAGGAGCTTTTTCTTCTTGACTGGTTGATGTGACATTTCCCAGCCAATGCTCTAGCCTCTTAAAAACTCTTGAAATGAACAAGAATTTGATTCTGGTTATCAGGTCATAAATTGAATGATTTAAAAGCCTCAACATGCAAAACTGTAATTGATCCTTTAAATCTTGGAGGGTCTGCTGACACGTTAACCCCAATGTTATGGCACACAAAGTGAATTCTAGCAGCATGGTCAGATCACTGGCATGAGCTGCTGCCTGTTCTATTTATTAATTTAATTATTGTCTGCACTCACTTGAGTAAAACTATTTGTTCATGTTTAGTTGCTAATATGTTTTTTGAGCATTGCTTTTTCAGTGTATATATTCAGTATAATTAGAAGTACTGCATTATGGCATAAGGCTTGCTTCTAATGGAAGTTCTCATTTTTAAATACTCTTATCTGTGGACTGTAGAGTGAGGTTTGTTTCTGAACTGAATTTAAATGTTAAATTTTAATTAAAAAATCTTGGAGGAGTGGAGTTCTTCCTGTATTTGTATTTCTTTTTCCTTAAGGAGGGAAAAAATGGCCTGGTCTGAAATGGACCATGTGAATATGGCCACAGAAAGTCTTGGTCTAGCCCCAAACATGAGACCAATGTAAGGAATTTATTGTAGTAGCAAGAGGTGGTTGTCATAACCATCTTCATGCTTCTTGCATGTTATCTCAGCACAGCACTATTTTTCAAAGCCTTCATTTATTAGATAGTAAAGCTATCTAAAACGGAAAAATAAGACTGATTTATATATATACAGGATTGTATATAAACTACGTTGTCTATTACTTTTATAGTGAAATTGCTTTCTATTTGTTTAGAAGTTGAATGTCAGTTTGTTACTGGCAAGTCATTAGAAAAGTTAATTTAAAGAAAGCAAACAAAATGATTTTGTGCTACAGTAGGTATTAATTTCTTCAGAAACTGTGAGACAGTGTATTATAACAATGAGGATAAACAAAAGATTGTGTTAATTAGACTTTCAATACAATGAAATCTTGCTAGTTACTAATCATGATCTTGTTGCCGGGTGTGAGGCAAATGAATGAATTTTCTAACATAGTTAAGTATTAGGTAAGGAAATTACATAAGTTTTAACTTATTTGAATTATGACATTATAAAAAATTTACGTACCTGTAATGTTTTGCTTTCCGAGCATTTCACAGTAAAATCATTGGCATTATAAATTATAACAATGTGTATCATTAATGGTTCTCTTAACCTACTTTTGATGTGCAGTATATTTACTATCTTTTATTATGTGTTATCAGGGTTCCACTGAAGCAGTCCAGCAGTTCCCTTTAATTGGACAGCTTCTAGGAAGGCTCTGTTGGAATCCTTTTGTTATAGGATATGGTAAGAATGTGTAAAGATAGTTCTACAGCAGTTCCATAGACTTTATTCTGTAGAAATTAGGAAAATGTGACTTGTTATATACTACGACTTTTTTCCCCAAAAACACAGCATTGTTTTTTACTGAAGTAAAATTTTGAGATGAAAAGGCTATCTATGTTATTTAAAATTTATGGCCTTCAGAAATGTTAAATTCACTTTTGGATCTAATTAATTTCATGGTTTAGTTACGGAATCTTGGCTTGGGACCAGTAGGTTTTAAACTCAGTGAGTGTTTATGAGCATCATGATTTCCATTCTCGTTTTTTCTTGCATTGATTATATTTTGTTGGAGTCTCAAAATCTGGTGCTTCAAATTACTTTCAACAGAAGCTTCTTTCTGTATGTATCAGAATATTCTATTATATATGCTAAGACAGGAGAATTAACTTTTCTGATTTGTGTGACTTTTAGTCTATATTATGATTGTGTTTGTTTTTATGAAATTCTTAAGATGTATTTTTCCCATCTTTCCATCCTTAACTACTGAAAATGCACATAGAATCAAAATTAAAACAGTAAAGTGGCAACATGGAAAAAAGTGTATGAGAAAATGAAATGCTCTTACTGGTGATGAATATGTCTATGGTTGAGAATATAGAAGAGAAAAAAAATTGGGCAGAGGAAAACTGTTTGGAGGGAGGAGACGCTCCTTGTGCTATGGCATCAAGAATTATACATTTTTCAGGAACTGATAAATTACTTCAAATCTCATTTGTGCAGAAAACTAATTCTGAGGTTCTCTGTGAGCCCCTTAAAATAACTTTCTTGTCAGTCTTTTGCTCTTATTACAGCTAGAAATTAAAAAAGGTAAAAAAAAAATTATGTCTCTTTTGTTTTATGCTTCCTTTTGGGGAAATACAGAAAATGGCAATTTTTTTTCACCTGGAAGGGCTTATTAAGTCAAGCACAGCATACATCTTCTGTTTTGGCTTTGTCTTCTAGACAGCTCCAAGCACAGGGAAAATGAACTTGTCTGTAAAACACATATTAGGTGTGTGTAATGTCAGCACTTCTCATTTGAAAGGAAAATTTGGGAAGGAATCATGGGTTTAAATGTACACCGCTTTTACAGAGCAACAAATGTATGCTTTTTGAAAAGTCTTCTCATACTTTACTGATGTATTTTTGTAATATTTTTATTTCTAATCATGATTTTTGAGCATGTTGGTAACCATTGATGTTTGCAATTACACACACTCTTTGCTTCTAAGTTTTTGTTTGGAATATGCAAGTCTATTGATGATCAGTTTTCCTGAGCTGACAGTATATTGTGTTATAGAAAATAGCTTCACCTATATTTCTCATCAGAGTTGAAAGCCATCTGTGTCTGCTTTTGGCTACTTTTCACAAAAATCCCAGCAATACATTCTTGGTTTCTTCTACTTTTTTCCTCTTTTTTGTGTTCCTTCAGCATTTTTTTGAAGCTGCAAAAGCACTTTTCTGTAAGTTGGTCATTACCTCTGAAGTTTGCTTGAGAATGAAGTTTTACTACAGGGTTTTTCTTAAAGTGGCAAGCAAGCCAGTTCAGAGAACTTTACTTGCTTGAAATGGAATCCTTCACTGTAGTGCTTAAATATTCTCTGAATCAGTAGACTTGAAGATGTCTGCTTATACATTCCCACCACTTCCTCTTCTTAGAGCCACCTGAGCTCTCTTTGGACTAGTGGCATTTTAGATTCAGCAGATTTTCATTTTGTTTGGCCCTGATTCTGAAGATACTCTTTAAGATAGTGCTGGCTGTAGCAGATGCTGACTCTCAAGTGGGTTTCATGTAATTTCTCATTTGGATAAATAGCTCATTCAGGCATGTGTCTGAGACCAGGCCACCCTTACAGAAGAAGGAACTAATTTTGTTCAATTCAGTCTTTCATACTAATAGATGGAGAAGGAAAACATTATACTTCTGCATCATGTCCAAACCACAATAACCTGTCACCTCCCATGAATGTCTGTTGGAGCTGGGAGCTGACATGGCTGACCACTCAGTGCAGGAAGCATGGTCTCCAAGGGAAAATAATCTCCTCATAAACACTCCTGAGCAGGAGGTGACCAAGTTAGCCTTATTTAGAATGCTAATGTGAGGGAAGCACAACTGAAGGAAATCTCATGGCTGTACTTGTGGTCCTAAACCTCAAGGGATACTTGAGGAATTCAGTCTTGGTAAGGAATTACAGTGGTTTTTGGCAGTTTTCGGTTTGGTTTAGGTTTTGGTGGGGTTTTTTTGTTTCTTTTTGTTTGTTTTTTGTGGGCTGTGTGATTATCTTCTCAGAAGGACCCTCCTGGTCTGAGGTTTGAGCCCAAATGTCTTGAATCCCAAATTAGTACTATAAATGCTGGGGGATTTCTTGGTGGCTCTGTATGTCAGTATATGTGTGTGAGCGGGCAAGCTTGGGAAGGCATTCATTTCCACAGAAAGTTCAGTTCTAGCAATCATCATTTTCTGTTATGTTTCAATAAAATTTTACAACAAACTCTAAAAATAATATATCTGGCTGTAAGGTTAGGGGTTTCTTCCTTCTATCTGGCCCCATTCATGACAGGGGATTTACAAACTGACTGTTCTGGGATTGATTGGGACTACACTGTGTTATGAGAAAAGCGTATCTTTTTGGTCTTTGTTTCTGTTTTTTAAACAAAATTTTGTTGTGAGATTGGCAGGAAAGAAGTACAGTATGATTATAAAGGTTTGGGCTTTTGACTGGTTGATTGGTTTGAGGAGTTTCAGTTCTTTTGTTTATTTGTTTCTTGGGGGTTATTTTCCCTTTTACTGGTTGTTGGGGTTTTTGTTTGGTTTTTTGTTTGTTTTTTTACAGAGCAGCTTCCCAGCTGTCTGAAATTTCCTACAGGAATTTTTATTCCCTTTGTTGGACTACATTAACCTCCCTAAAGAAGTCCAGTAGATAGGTGATAACCTTTTCTGAGCTGTAATTTCCACCTCTGAGTTTTTAATTTTAATTCTGTGGATGTATTAATTGGTTATTTGGGTATTAGGCATTCTTTCATACAATAGTAAGATTAAATGTTTTTGTGTCCTGATAATGCTTTTCAGTGCATATCATGATGCTACATTTTCCATGGAGATCACAGCTGCTAGAAAACTGGGAGAAAAAAAATCCACCAGTAGGCTTTCTGTGGCTCTGTGTTTGGTCTTCTGATATTATTATCTTTTGCAGCTGCTGTAATTATTTTACAATCTGTCTTAATTTTCCCATCTTTCATCCCCTGTTCCAGGGCAGCTGTGAAAAGAAAACAGTGAACCAAGAGTTGCCCTCAGAGTGTGTCATGGGGTAAATCAGCAAGAGGATTGTATAGGCCCCTTTCCTGTTTTTCACAGATCTATGGGAGGCTACCTCAGTTTTGGTCAAAAAGTAATTTTTTGAACTAGGCAAATCTGAAGTTGTCGCAGTTCCTTATTTTTTGGAAACTTTTGGCTTAACTGTGAGACCAGTGTAGGTTGGTTTCACTTGAATTGAAGTTGGAATGTATCTGTGTTAATTTGTGTAAACTCATTATGCTGGCAACATGTGCCAACTTAGTTTATCTAGACATGGGTTTCATCATTTTAGCTTTCATCATACTTACTTTCTTTTCTGACAGGCAGCAATACATGCAATGTATTTTTTAGTATGCAGCAAGTCATCAAGTGTAACAAAAAGTCTTCTCATCCAGAAGTATTTTCAAGCAGTTACATGCTTTTGCTTAGCCTCTTTCTCGACTTTATAATCAAGCAGTATTTTAGTATTAGTAATTAATAATGTTTAAAATCTTCATTTTTCAAGAACAATTGGCTATGATTTAGTCATTTAAACAAATAAACGACTCTTTGTTTATTTTTTCCTTCCATATAATGTCGTAGTAGAGTTTGGATGGAAGCTGGTTTTGAAAGAGATAGTTGCCTATTAGTGCTGATGTCTGAATGCCAGTTGGATATGGTTATAATCAGAGTTTAAGGATACTTTGAACTTCTGCTTAGCATATGCAAGATGTGTCCTTAAACTTCAGAATTATAAAACCTAGGAAATTATTAGCCTTGTAAAAGTCCACCTTAAAACAAGTCCCTAAATGCGCCATGGCAGAATACCCCAAAGTGTGGTCGGTTAAAAGTACATGCTTGTGAAACCGTTTCTGTTGCAGAGATGTTAGTCAGTGGGAGGTCAGTAATGACCTCCAGGCTTGTTGGACGTTTATTGAGGAATACTGGTTTAAATCAGTGTTAACGTCTCTGGTCACCTGGTGAAAATATAGGCATTACTTAATGGACCTTTTATTTTTTCCTCTGGCTTTCCCAGTTTTTTGTTAAAACACTTCTAAATAATACTGTTTATTACATCCTGGATAACAAATACACAGGAAACAAAAGAAATCACTCATTCATTGATAATCAAAATGTCTCATAATATAATTTCTAAAACTGGTAGTATCACTTTTTTGTATTATTTTTAACAAGAAGATTATTGCTTAATGAGTGTTATATCTGAACTACATCCAGTTTTCATAATTTCATTTCAATCACACAGTTTTGTTCTGGCCTTAAATTCACTGTACAACGTACTGGTATGTGCCAAAGAACATTGAAAAAAACCACCAAAGCCTATTGAAAACAAAGTTGTGGGGAATGATCATGACTGAAATGGCTTTTCAGCTGCTTACTTCGGATAATCAGCTCCTCTATAATAATATCCATCCATCTGAGCAGTGAGAATTATGCTCATTTTATAGTAGCTTCTTAAATAAGAGAACTCATTTCAAATAATGGCTTAGAATTAAGTAAAACCCAGTCTGAGCCTGAACAGAAAATCATAATAGGATTTTTTTGCATCATCATCTAACTATTCTGCTTTCTGCAGAAATGTCATGTTCCTGAGTCATGGAGACTCCTATATTATTACTGAAAATTTGGTATTGTGGTGATGTATAATTTCATACTTCACAAACTTTAGTTGTTCATAAGTGAGCATACTTAAATTATGCAATCTTTGGTCATAATGTAATAAACTATTTTACTACTGTTGATTATTGTCTATTATTAATGATATTATTTAGATAAAAAGTTAAAAGTTCCTTGAGCTTCAGGTGTTATTTATGTGAATGAATTACTAGGTTCTGCAAGTTTCTTAAGATCGTCTAATTACTGTATAGATTCTGAACACTGTGGTACCTTTTAAACTGTTGTTGAGGAAATTATTACACAAGATGTATATAGTGAGTAACATTGAATGCGTGGTATGAATCTGGTGGAATAGAAGCAGCATGAGTTGAGGCTGATAGGGTCCCAGTTTTGTGGATAAATAAGGATAGTTGTGTGCAATTCTGTCTGTGTTTTGTTTGGGTTTTTCTTTTCCCTCTAACTGTATCTTTATTTGCTTTTTTCCCTACAGATGAAAGCCAGAGGACTCTGATGTGTTGCTTATGTTGTCTGTACAGCAGTGAGCCACAGAATGCCATGGAACTGAAGGCCAACAGCTGGATACGAGTGAGTGAATGAATCCTTCCCAAGACTGCTTTCAATTAAATCAGTTATTTAAAGGTGCTACAATCTATAGCGTAAACACACAGTCGTTCTGTCATTCAAGAAACTGCTCCAAACAAAACTTGCATGTATCTTATGTTGAAGTGTATATGATTCTAATTATAACACAATCACTGTTGGTCTCATTTTTAATCTTAAAAGGATGAGGTATTTTACATTTGGTAGTTTTGATGCTCTTAACCGACTAGATTTCACCAGGTCTGGTATTCTTGAAGGGTGAGCAGCAGCCACAAATCAGAAGGGAGAAGCAAGTGTTGCTATTAAAAATAAAGAACCTTTCAATTAGGATGAAATAAATAACTGGAAAAATGCTATGATTTGTTTTGAAAGCAACTTATATTTGTTCTGTAATTTTATTTTTTTTTGTTTTGTTTAATCTCCTGCCTATGAAGAATTTAATTTTATCCAAACTTTCTTCAAAGACAGTCAGAGAGGGAAGGAGCAACGCTTGTTTGTGGTTTTATATTTAGTGACTTAAAGAATAATGAATCTCTAACTTTCATTCCAAAATTCGGGTTTTGCATGGCACATTTGTTCATCTTTTACCTATTTCTACACTGAATTAACAAAGCACATCAGCATGTAAATAGCTTGCAGCACATTGATGGTTAATACTTTACACTGCTGAATAACAAATTAAGGGTGCAGTTCTGTTGTGTCCCTGCTTTTTCTGTGGGTCCATATAAAAATTTGGAAAAAGTATAAATGGAATTGTTCATATGTTTTTTTATCTTTTAGTCCTCACAACTAGTGAGAATGTAGCAGTCTCATCATTATTTAACTACAGCGCTGCTAAAGATGAAATAATACTAGCTTTCTCTAGGTAAATAATTTCTTACTTACTAGTTTATTCTGTATGTCAGATTATCTAGGTATGCATGTAATACTAGGATGTAAATTAATATATAATAATTTATGGTGATGATGCTGCACATTTTTCTGTTAGTAAACAACTATTGATGATTTAAAAGCAGTAGTCTTAGAAATATGTTCTCACAATGGCCTTGGGTGCCTGTATATACCTGTTTGGTGGGCTGTACTGCCTACCATGAAAATTTGAAAAATTTAATATAATTTTCGTCTTGTCTTTAATATTTTTCAGGAGGCTTTTACTGAAGTTAGTATACATTAATTCAAAGTATGGCAGTGCTTGAATGCCAGAGTAAAAGGATACTAAAAAACCCTCACTCTGCTTTTTCTAATGTGGTCTTGCTGATTTCTTATGTTCTTTGTAATGTGTAGGAGAGGCACAGTAGTATGCAGTTAGTTATCAAACAGAGCAAAATTAGTCCTTTTTGCTTTGTAGTAGCATAACATATACCTATGTATATGTGATGTTAAATGGTGAGGGAGGGATGTACAGATTTATCCAGACAGTCTGCTACAGACAGCTTTGATTTCTGGGAGGAAAAAAAAACAGTTATCTTAAACTACAACATTTGACTCATCTGATTAACGTAACTGAATTGATGGTGTTGCTGATACAAGAAAAAGTAGCTGGTGAGCAGGAACAGACAATTGGAGATGGATGGAGGTGGGACTGCTGCTTGTGTCTTACATTGAAACTACCATGTTGAGTATTTGATTCAAACCACTCTGTAATCTGCAGAATTTTTTCCACCTACTCTGTGTGTTTCAATCACTCAGTTCACTCTGTGTAATTACCACTGTGACTTGATGGGTCAAGAGTTAACCTAAATCTTAAGGAAGGAGGCATGGAGGAATTCAAAACACAAACATATCTTACTGGCTGTTTTTATCATTTAGCACTTACCTAGTTGCCTAAAGTTGGTGTAGCACAACATACAATAGTTGGGATTAAAAGAAAGGGTATTATTAAATGGTTTTCTATGAACAGTATAATTTTTTCTCAATTTTTTACTGCCCAGTGAGCATCGTCACAAAGCTTTTTTGAAGAAGGTGGTTTTGTTTCCCTTTCTTGATCATTACTTTAATTCTAGTCTCCAGCAATGGTGATACAGTAAAGACTGTCATGTTTGTTTTCACAAGAGCCTAAACTAAATGTTTTGCTACTTGTGAGGGTTTTCTTTTGCCATTTGTGATAATGAGTTGTATTTATTTACATAGAATAAATCGCCTTATCGATCGAGTGTACATTTAACACTATTTCCTCCTGATCTGCTTTTTCCTTGTTACATTTGTCTCAAATGATTGTCACAGAAAGGGATCCAGACACATTTGTAAAGAGAGCCTTAACTTGAGGTTTTCATCAGCTGTTCTAATATTGACTGGATGATCTATCTCTGCAGTGGTTTGATCTGACCTCAGTGTTGGTAATATGGCAGGAGCTCTTTATAGCAAGGATATTCTCCTGTGAGAAGATGCCCCATACATTGTGGTACACTGTGGAAAAAAAAAAGGCCAGAAGTCTAAAATTTATGGAAATTTGAGCACAGGGAGGACGGTAGTTTTATGACTACATGATGTAAAGGAAATTGAAGTCCAGAAAGAAATTTGAACTAATACTCTGGAAGTTTGAATGCCACCAAAGTTTTTATTGAAAACTTGCCTGTAATTGGAATGAAATGATAGATACTCTAAGGTATTTAGGTTCTCCCTGGAGGGTATGGATAGTTATCCATTACTAGAATAGAGGAGATTAGAGTAGAGGAGATTAGAGTAGAGTAGGATAGAATAGGATAGGATGGGATAGGGATAGGGATAGGGACAGGGACAGGGACAGGGATAGGAATCTCTGTGAGGTCCATGCACACTGATACAGGAGCTGTGGAAAAGGGGTTTACCCACAGAAACTGCTTTTCAACTCCTGGAGATCAGAAGTGATCTCTAGAGTGGCTTTGTCTCTTGGCCCTGCAGTTGATAGTTCATTTTATTTCCTTATCTTAATGCTTCAACATACACTAAGGAATACTCCGTTTTTAAAAAGACAGAATAGTTCATCATGTGGGCCAGCCTGCATCAAATAAATTAGATCTTTGAGTGTCCATTTAATTGATGGTAGAACAATAAAAAACATCACAAAAGCAAAGCAAAGCAAAGGAACCAGCCAACTGAAAAACCTCACTCAAACAACCAAACAATAAGTAAGAGTTTGTAATGAAGACAGAAAACTTTGCCTGCTTGCTGTTAACTATTACAACAATAACAAAACTTTTCAAAGTTTTTTTCCTAGTTTTATAGGTTTTAAAGTGGCTTACATTGAAATTTTTCTCCCAAAATGCAAAGTTGTATCTGATTCAAAAATTATTCAGTCAAATTAGTGTTGATTCTCTTCTTCCCTTTGCTTTTATAGCTATGTACGTTGACTCTGAAATTATACCTTGCTTTTTTTGACGTGTCAAGTGTGAGTTCCTAAGGAATACTGGGACCTTTCAGTGCATCTTTGGCCGAGGTCATTGATAGGAAGGCTGATCTCAACTCTTGGTTTTAGCTACTAAATTGCATTTTCAAAGTTGCAAAAAATGTGTTTAATACTAGCTTACTTTTTAACTTTCCTGCCACTGTCACAGAAAAGCTACCCACTTGAAATGCATTATTACTGCACTTCTGAAACTAAGATTTTGTGGGTCCCTAAGTCCTTTAAAAGAATAAAATGTGAAAGAAATGTCTTGGCATTTAATTAAAGTGTGCAGTGTAGGCTGCAGTATTTTTAGGATTAGATCCTTCTTAAAGTGGTAGATATTTTTGGTTTTGTTTATGATTCTGAGCCTTAGTATTGGAATCCAGGTTATGTAGGTCCTTTATAAAGCCAAGCACAGCACAGGAAGCCAAGATACATGCTACCACAGATTTCTCACTAATAAAAACAATCATGACCTGGTGAAACCAGTCTCTAAGAAAGTTATTTAATTTCTCCAGCTGGCCTTCTCTGAGCAGAGATTTTTGGAGCTGTGAAGTTAGTATGGTTTTAAGATAGACTTCTGTGTGATGTGTCTAGAGCAGCTTCCTTTCACTGAACATTACTCTTGCAATCACATTGCTGCAAATGGGAGCTTTTCTGAAGCAAGTTTCCTTTTTATTAACTTGGCCACACCTTCTTCTCTGCTCTCAGTTTATAAGCTGTGTTTATGAATTGTTTATGGCTCTGGACTTTATTTCCAATATAGCGTTTATTGTATTGTGTTGGAAGGCCATACATTCTTAGGAGAGTGTTACAGCCCTTCTCTGTTCAGATTGGGCAAACCAGAAAGTTAATATCCTTTCTTTAAAGTTTTGTCTACTTTCTTTTTTTCTTTCATTTTTCTTTTTTTTTTTTCCAGATTTATTTTTTCAATGCTATACTATCCCTCAAATGAATACAAAGGGACAAGACAGTATATACATAATAGCATAAACATAGGAGTGGAAGGCCTCTAAAGTTTGTCCGATGTTTTTAGAGGTGGTTTTTTTGGCTTAGCCAAGTTTTCCCTTCTGAAAATATGTGGTTCTTTTGCAAATCTGCATCTTGTGCATTGCAGTATGTATCCCTGTTTTTCTTAACTGCCAGTAGGCAGCAGGAAGATATTAAGACCATAGAATAAGACAATTGTATTTTCTTCTTTGTCTATTTTATGGGTAGAAGCTTATGTTGAAGGATATATGGCTTATATCTATTTGCTAAAATATTGTATGCTGAATATGTGAGGCAAAGTTTGAAACTGGACACTTATTTGTAGGACATAGTAATGGCAACATAGTTGCTGATCGTGATAGCTGTTTGCTAACTCAGAAACAGTGGTGTGTATTCTTATATACCAGTAGATGGCATTCTTCATATTTCATACAGGTACACATAAATTCATTTAATATTTATATGTACACAGTTTTCCATTCATGGCATTCTAATAAATATTCCTCCAATGAAAGAAGAAGGGGTTTTTTTAATAGTAGTCTCAAGTTTAGTGGCCAGTTTCCCTGCTGCCCTTGTTGTGTGGCCTTGTTTCGACTCTTAGTTTTCTAATGTTGCTTGCTTAGTGAGAATTCCATGTGAAGATTCCTGACGTTTTTGGCAACAGTGCAGGATCCTCACTAATAAGAAAATTAATTTCATCATCTTCTTTGCGTCATCATCTTCACAGGGCATTCAGTTGAACTGAGTTTTGTGTTTTTCTGCCTATAATTTTTCCACACATGTGGAGGAATTCTATCTGTGGTTTCACTTGCTTTGACAGGGACTGAGTCTTGCTATTTATGGGGGGTTTTAGCAGTTATGGCTTTGTATCCAAGGATCTGTTATATTAAAGAGTATATGTGAATAGTTTGTATGTGAATTCTTCAAACCTTGGTTCTGAAGTGCTTAGAATGAAAAACTCATCATGCAAATAGCTTGAGTAAAAAGTGTGAAGAAACAGCTATTCCTTTTCTCTAACCTTCTCCTCTCACTGCTATAAAATTACAGGTGGTATTCTGAACAACTCAGGTATTTTTTTATTTCCCCTTCTTTGTTCTTCCTTATTACATAGTTTCCTAATAACTCATTTATCTATGGTCATGCTTTGCATTTTTTAAGGACAAAGTAATCTATTTATTTGGAATGTTTGTAGTATGTCTCTCACCATAATCCTTGGTTTGCTGCCCCCATGTTTTAATTTATTCTGTTACCTTTTTTTTTTTTTTACTGCTGCTGGTTTCATGAGGTTTTTTTTTATTTTAGGCACAGACTTTCTCCACGATGTACAACAAATCCCGGGTTCTTTTGTGTGTGGTGTCTCGTTAGGAGCCCGTGTCCCTCAGTGCCCGCGGGAGCCGGCGCCGCTCGGGGCCGGGAGATGGCGATCTCTGCCCTGAGCGCTCCCGGTGTGTCCGCACTCCCAGCCGTGTCACAGCCATGCAACTCATGTTCTGAGGGATTAAACCAGTGGTGATATTGTTGTGGCCCTTCTCAGGAATCCCTTGGGTGTGTTTTGATAAAAAGGCAGCGTTATACGCTGGGTTGTTTATAATTTGATAAAGTTACTAGAGGATGGCCTGGGTTGGAAAGGTCTCATTGAACCACGTTGCTCAGAGCTCTGTCTAGCCTGGCCTTGAAAACTTCCAGGGATGGAGCATCCACAGCCTCTTTGGAAAACCTGTGCCAGTGCTTTACTACCCTTACAGTAAAGAATTTCTTCTTAATTTCTAATCTAAGCCTACTCTGGTTTAGTTTGAATTAATTTCCCCTTGTCCTGTCACCACATGCTCTCATGAAAGGTCTTTCTCCATCGTTCTCTAGATCCCTTTCCTGTGCTGGAAGGCTGCAATTAGGTCACCCTAAAGCCCTTTCCAGGCTCTTCCAATTCTCTCAGCCTTTCCTCACAGGAGAGGTGCTCCATCATTCTGATCATCTTGGTGTCCCTCATCTGGACTCATTCCTGTGCTGAGGTCCCCAGAGCTGGATGCAGGGTTCCAGATGGGGTCTCACCAGAGCAGAGAAGAGGATGAAAAGGAAAACTGGGAATTAGCTGTTGTACATTATACTTTAGCTTCTGTGTTACAGAAGTTTTCATTTCATTTCATTTCTTAGTTAAAACTAAGAGCAATTATTAAAGAAATATGTGTCATAATAATGGAAATAAGAACAGCTCCCGTATTTCCTGCTGCTAATGGTTGCCTGTTCTGAAGGCTTTTGTGAACACATAAGAGATTCTGGATAATTACAGGCTAGTGATCCCTTTTTACTTATTGCATTATATTTGAAGTGTTTTTAGGTTATTCTTATAATTTATGATTGGTTAAAGCCTTGAAGCACTGTAACAATGTATTTTTAGAAATGTTATTGTTATGTTCTGCAATATTAGCATTCACAAAAGTTTTAATCCATTTTTAATCCTACGTCAGTTTATATCCTATGGAGAGGGTGGGAAATGCAGATTTTAATTTGATAAGCCATCAGAATTGGATCCAACAAGCGTGCATATTTTGTCTGACCTTTGAGTCAAGGAATAATGAGGAAACATACTAGTTTTCTGAAAAAGCTGATTTAAAAAGACAAAAACGAAGGGTGCTGCTTTTTTATTTGACATTTCAAGTTCTATTGACGTGGTTTTGGTTTTTGTGTTTGGAGCTAAATACACAGGGATTGTTTTTCCTGTTTTGAACTTTGTCTATCAGTTTAGTACAAAGTTGACTAAAAAACAGTAAATGAATGAATGCAGTTGTTACAGTAGATAAATGACCATTTTCCTATTGTTTGGTTAAGTAATAAGGGATCAGAAGTATTTCCAGAACCTTAGCTTCTGGATAAACAAGCACATTTAAATATGTAATAATGGCAGTGACGATAAAATTGTGTTTTTCACGCCTAGTCCACTTCCCTTTCCTATATGGTGCATATTCATGCTTTTAGACTAGATCTCAGGAGCAGAGTGAAAGGGTATTTGAAGGGCACTTTACTCTAGAGTGGTTTTTCAATTACATACACATACATATACTCTAGCAAAAATTAGAAAACTATTCTGACTGTAGATAAAACAAGTTAAGTGCCAACATCCTGTATAGCTGAAAGGATGTACAAGAGACTCAGATGTGCCATTTTGTCAAAGGCAATGGTATTAAAACATAGTAAAGTAAGAAGATGGCTTTCCTTTTTGTAATTAATTGGCATAAATTAATTGGTATTTCTAAACAATTTAATTTTAATTTAAGTGAAATCTGAGTCAGCAGTTATTTCAGACATGTATGTAAAAGCCATATGCCCATGTATTGCGTTAAGCAAAACATAAAAATTAGCTGTGACACTGCATAAGAAAAGTGAAAATAGTAAAATCTGTGAACCAGTTTGTAAAAACAACTGAAAAAACCCTCAGTCTTACAAACTTAAAGGCTGACTCAAGCTGAGAGATTATAATGTAAATCAGAATTTGGAACAAGTGGTGAGATACATGTCAGGAGGTACAGACCAAAGTTATTATTGGTTGTATTCATTAAGAAAAACAAAAAAGGTTATGTCAGTCATTTTGTCAGGGCCACTCATCTGACAGAGGGGGAGGAAAATGGTGAGCTGAAAGGACATGCAAGTCTAAAAATGCTTGGTGAAACTGAATAACTTTGGCAGAAGCTGGGACAGTGGACCAAAAAAAAAAACCGCAGAAAAACCAAAACAAAAAACTTGCTGTTCAGTAGAGTATTCTCAAAGTGCAGAACAAAGCTGAAGAAGCCCAGATATTCTGGGACTCCTTCCTGAAGTCCATCTGTTCTGAAGAATATCTGTTACATTTTTTGGCAGTATACAAGGCCAACCCAACACCAAAGAAAGATTACTCATTTAAATATATGAAAAGAGGATATGTGATAATAACACAAAAAGAGGGATGTTTCTGTCTGATGCCAGATATTAAGCTTTCCATAACATCAGGCTTGCTTTTAGAAAAACAGTTCCAGTTCAGCCCTCTCCATAGGGAAAGCTGTGTTTGTTTACTTTTGCTGTCATTTGGGCTGGGTACAGCAGTCACTTTTTGTCACCGTATGACAGGAACATATTTTCTAAAAATCAAGAGGTTCTATGATTCTGGAAGAAAATAATAATGTGCAAATCCAACAATAAGTGAATATGATCAGAAGCTCCAAGTCATTATTGAAAGAAGCAGAATTCCTGAGCTAAATGGAGCAAGCAGAAATGGCTTTGCATAGGCTTAACACACCTGTGGAGAAGAGTAGAGCAAGACAGAATATCATGCATGTGGGGTGGACTGTACAAAAAGCCTTCTGAATATCCTTCATTAAGTCACCTGAACCCTCCTTAACTGTATTCTTGTGCAAAACTCTTCAAGAAGCAGTTTTGCAGATCTTTAATGGTTTGTGACCATTTCTGCAAAAAACCCCAGAGACAATATCACTGCAGTCGTGTCAGCTGAAGCAGGAAAATGCTGCTGTTTGTGCCGTGGGCCTAGCAAAAGCAAGAGTAAGAAATCCTAGTTGTCCACTGTCCTAAGTAGATTTGGTTTTTTTGGTGAAAAGAGAGCTTCATCTTAAATAATAGTAAATCAATTGTGGCCAAAAGGTCTGAGAATAAATTCAGAAATGAAACACTTTTCACTTCTTAAGTATTGCATTTGCAAAGATAAATTCAGACCCTGAACAGAATTTCTGTTGGCTGGAAAATTCAGTAAGCATTTTGAAAAAACTCAGTGAGGGAAATTGTAGATGTAGATCAACTCTTAATTCATGTAAGATCTGAAAGTATTCAATAGAGAGGCTAATAGAAAAGACTTATTAGTAACACCTAGAGAAATTGAGTATATTTCTGGGGCAGTTGGGAGTAGCTGAGTGTCTACACACAGTTGGTGTGAAGATAGGCTGCTCTGCAGGGGAAGGTGAGCCAGGATCTGCCGGTGAGGAGAAGGCAGGTGCAGCTTTGCCTTGAAACAGAAATGGCACAGCTGCAGAAAAAGAGCAGAGCAAGTCCAGTGACAATCACCAGGGGCAGCTGAGAGCCCAGTCACTGCCACACCAGGCCCAAGGTTTAGCTGTGAAGTCAGAGATCAGGCTCCAGGGCAGCAAGGTGTATGACCAGCCACGGGCACGGCTGCTGCATGGTTCAAGCAAGGACCAAATGCCTTGAAAGTGTCCCTGCACATGGTAGGTGGGTTGGAAGTAGATGATCTTCAAGGTCCACTTCCAACCCAAACCATTATGTGATGCTGCGTAGGCTGTACACAGAATTGGAATTAGAATATTCTCTTCTTAAGTGGAGAATGTTGGTTTGGTTTTGGTGACAATATACTTGCCCTCTTTCAAACTCATTACCTACTATTTTTATTTGTATGCAAGCTTTGTGAGATGATTAGGAAAATCTTGGAAAAAGTTAGGGAAGGACATATGTTAAAAATAATCCAGACATAATGAAAGAGCTTTCATCTGCTTTTCCTAAAAAGTATTCTTTTAATAATTAATTCTTTATAGAAGAAATCTTCTAGTTCAGATTTTTCTAGGAAACAGGAATTTAAGGTAACATGAGGAAAATATGAAGCACACAAATTGGAGTGAACCTCAATATCAGTTCTTTAGTTTGCTTTTTTAAGTTAGGAAGAGCCTAAATCACGTGTGAGTTGTCATTCCACAGGGGAGATGGGCCCCAAGACCATCTGATGGAAGAAATACTAAAATAATGCTGGATGTATAATAAAGGATGTCTCTGTGAGATAAGAATACTACTTTAATGACATATATGGGTAATGTGCCTATTAAAAGGCTTATGAGTTGCTAGAGGACATACTGAGAAACATATTTTTTCCTTCTTATCTAGACAGCTTTGAAAGAAGGAGATTAAGAGCTGAACAGAGATATCTGAGTTAAAATTATGAACATACTTCACCTGCTATCTATTACTGAGAAAGTTACAGGAGTAAGAATCTGTGTCGTAGAGCATAGGTTTTAGCAGGGTTTTATTACAAATACAGCATTTTCAAACTTCTTGTTGTCATTTCCCCTCTCTAAAGGGCAATTTTAGTAGTATTTGGACTAAGATAAATAACTAGTTGTTTTGGACTATTTCTTACCTTCGTGATAATATCACTAATATTTTACCACGATAAAACACAAAATAATCAGAAGGGAATGTCAGTGTAAGAGGGATGGGAAGGCGAGGAGCAAGGGGATCTGGTTTTCCCTAGCAGTTGTGGGAAGAGGGACGTCTGTGTTCCAGGAGGCATGCATCCAAGAGACAAATGGAAAATGTTAAGTCTCCTGGAGGCGAAAGTAGTTCAAAGTTACTTAATCACTTTCTGAGACTCAATCTTGTGGTTTTACAGATCTTACGGCTTTTTTGGTATGTTTGGAAAAGCGTTGTCATTCCTCCTCTAACCTGTGCAAATAATCATCAGGAACTTTGATCACTGCAAAGATTATAGTGTGTTCCTTCAGATGAAAGACATCTGATGGTGATTAAAGTATATATCTTGTTTATACTTGTCCTATTAATTTTTTTTCTGTGTTTTAACCCTGGTCCTTCAGGAGTCTTTGTGGCAATTTTCCTCAATCGCTATATATGGAATTTACCCTTGTCTTCCATCAACGGCTTATATGTAAGAGGGTCTAAAGATATTTCCTCAAAGTGGTCTGGAGTGGTTGGAGATGAATGGACTTTTACTCAGTCCTTGATTTTTTCTTTCAGCCTTGCTTGTGATATATCCTTTTCCCCTCTTTTGCTAGGTGGTGGCACTTGGGTTACTGTAATATCCTATACTTACACCCAGTAGACAGTCTGTGCTTTTCACAGGAGCATCTGCAGCCAGCTCCTGGCAAAATGGCTGAAATGCTACAGACTGCCTGGTAACTCTGTTAGAGAAGAGTACAGAAATAGCTATGTGTTGCGCCGCTTAATTTCATGTGATAAAACACCAGACAAAATCAAGGGAATGCATGTAGATAAAGTTTTGAACTCACTTGCTACTTAATTCTGATCTACTTGTAGAGATCAGAATTCAACATAAAATTTCTGCTTAGGCAACTACTACTTATTTTGATATTTGGGACTTATTTCATTCTTTTCAAAGTTGCTGTTGCTATTAAGTTTTAAATATTCTTACAGAGGAAGGGAGAAATTATAATCACAGGGTCATCAAAAATCAGTATATGTAATTAAAAAGTGACAGATTGAATTCTGATATTTCAGTGCTCTCTAGATACATGTCTAAGCTAGAATTCACTCAGGTTTTGTCTTTAAAGATCTAAAGCAGCAGCTTATTTCATTGTAAAGATGTGGGGTGAATGGGTGGTGTATCAGATATACCTTTAGGTAGCTAGGTTAAAGCGAGTTTTCCAGTGGTAGGTTTGCTTTCTCTGTGTCACTGGCTATCCTGTGAGGCAAAATCTTTCCATAAACTTAAAAGAGAAGTATTTAAAGTATCCAGTTTTCAGACCATTTGTGCACATTAAAAATAACTTTCTATTCAGGTTCAATGGTTTTCTTGTTGGACAGTGCTTACACTGGGGTCTTGCCGCAACAGATGCAATAGATTATAAGAAGACGGCAAGTATAATAATTACAGCATGGAACAGACTGCTGGCAGATACAACAACGCAGCATTCTCTTTAATCATAGGGCTTCTCGTAATGTGGGTGGCCACAGGCTGCAAACATTTCAGTCAATCCCTTCTCCATGCAGCACTGCTTGTAAAACAGAGCTGAAGTAAACAGCATTCCACAGACCATTAAGGGGTTTTAATTTTGAAAAAATACCACTTCCCTTCACCCCTCCTTTTGGCTGCTTGCTTCTGTCAGCTGTTACCTACCAAATCAGTTCTGCTTGAAGTAAATATTAGCATATAATGTACTATCTATGTACTCCTTAAAAAGTTTGTTGTGCTCTGTGGTGGCTTTTGTTATTAAGGCACATAATTCTTTAAAACCTGAATGTTTTGTTGGTTTTTGCAGCAAGAAATAACCTTTGCCCTTACATTAAATGCTGCATTGTGTTTAATTTGCAAGCTTTTCATCTTGTTTTATTCTCTCAGGTTTTTTTTTCCCTTCAAGACCTAGTGTGATTTTGCTGTTTCTGTAAAACACTTTATTGTCTCTGTAGCCATTAGCTCAGTACCTTTTCTCCAATCAAAATGAAAGGGAACTTTCTGGTGCTTTTTAACCTTGTGGCCGGTTTGCTCCTTCAGAAGCTCATTTCACCTCCTTGATGTTTGATGTGTGCTCATCTGAAATCTTGAGTTTCATGGAATAGATTTAAGCAGCTAAACTTGGTGGCATGCAAGTAGTTACACACCATTTACAGACATTTTTGGAGTATATCAACTCCAGTTGAGGACAGATAATTTTATTTTATAGGTGCATATGCGTGGAAGGATATGGTTTAATGCATGAGTTTTTATGTTGTAATTAGGCATGTGTGGAATCAAATGTGTAAATGAGCTTGAAAGAAACGCCTTAAGTATCAGTGGGTAATAGATAGTTCAAAGTGAATTTTCTTTTGAATCGAAACAGAGGACAAAAGACTTACATGAAACATAGGCACATGTTTAAGATATGACATAATTAAAACCTAATGACTTAATGGACCCTTAATGTGATAAGAGACTTTTTAAATTACTGTTTAAAATTCAGTTTTAAGGATCAAGTTGGCTTGCTTTGCAATATGTCTCAAGGGAGTAAAGAGTGATACAGGCACTTTTCTCTGTCCTTTGTGTGATTAGTTTGTGTCCCAAGTAACAAAGATTTTACCCTGTTGAAGTGAGTGCACTTTCTGAGGTGTACATGCCTTTGGAAACCCACATCTCATAGCAGTGTTTGCTAAAAATTTGACATATCTGCCTCTTAAACTTGGTAATGTACAGCTCTGTTAAAGACCCCAAAATTTTTAGGTATGGTTAGAGCAGATGGCTTCTGTGTGAGGGGAAATACTGCAATGAAAATGGGAGTTGACTGATGAATCAAAGATGAATAAGTGATTGATACTGTGATAGTATCCATTCAATATTTCTAGTAGAATATGTTCTAAAACAATTTAATTAATGAAGGACAGGAGGGTGATAAAAAATGTTAAACCTATTTGTACAAGAAGAGACTGGGGTTGAATCTTTTTAACATAGAAAACATTTTAGAATGAAAATGGCTTTTCACATACAGAACATAAGCAATTTCTAATGCTTGTTGTTTTGAAGTTTAATTGAGTTCACTATCAGTATTTTCTTGTTTCTTTTGTTCTTTCACTTTTGTAAAGTCAGCCAGAGGGAGTTCTTGGTCATTTCTAACATTTTGAAGATTGTAGATCGAAATAGTTCATCTTCTCACTAGCTCTTTTGAGAATCGGCATTTTAAAGTGATTTGGACCTTTTCTGGTCACCTGGAGATAGTTACATTAGTAAGATGCAAGAGAATTTGCAATGTTTTCAAATTTGCAAGCATTACCGTAGTCTTCTGGTTGAAAATAGAACCAGTGTAGTTCATGGTATTATGAATGGCCTGGGGAAAAACAGACCTCTCATACTCAAATATAACTTTAACAATGCCAAGCTAACGTGATTATAAAGGATGTCTTGGCTTCTGGGCCAAAATAAACAAAGGCTAAGTATGTCAAAGAACAAAAAGAGAAACCAAGAATTCTGCAATGCTGCTTGAGCTTTAACAGCAAGTGTCGCAATTTGCCAGCCAGCTGACATTTCTCAGAGCCTTTCAGTTGTGCCAGGTGGCTCTAGTAAAGGATAATGATTTGTTACTGAGACACAAAAGAAGAAATTCTACTGGCATTAGATATTTTTTCTCAATTTAATATAACTGTGACCAGCAGTTGTTGTATCACCATTATTGGTGTATTTTGTGCTTTTTTTGCTAAGAAGTTCAGTTTTAATCCTCTTAAACTTTTAGTGGTGTGATACTTAGGTAGTCCAAACCCAAAGTGATTAAAGTCATTTTTCCTGAATATCATTGTAAATTAGGTGTAGTATTTTCAAAAATTTTATACAATTGAAAGTATAAAAATGGGTATGTGCATTCATTGAAAAAAGCATAAATTTGAGAATTATAATTTTTCTAGAAATTACGTAAATCACAGATTTAAAGTAAAAGTGAAACAATCTTACAATCCATCCACTCTTTCAAGACTCATTCATCTCTTTTTTCCAGTTAATTTTTGTGTGGATTTAAGGAATTCTTCAGTGGGAAGCTTGCATTTTGGCTTTTGAAAATTGTGGAGGGAAGAAGAAAATAAATTCTAAATCTCTGGCTTGTTAAACCAGAGAGCCTAAAAAAAAAAGAAAAAAGATTTACTGTTGACTCTTCTAGAGCTATTGAATTTCCTTTTGTAAGTTAGTGTAAATGTGTGTTTTATTTCAGCATCAAAACTCTCCCCCTTTTTAACACAAAGAGTAATAGCACTTTCTAGGTGAGTGTTTCTTAAAGAGAAAGGAGAGTGAAAAGGGAAGGAGATCTGAAACCTCTTTTCCTGTCTGAGGCCAAGAGTAGACTCAAAACTTGCTGGCCCTACAGTTCTTCAGCTTCTTTTTTACGATTTCTGAGGGTTCTGTTTGTGACTTGCAGATGGCTTTGGCTTTGGAGCTCATCTATTAACAACTTGCATGGTCTTAACCATAGTTGTAGTGCAACATGTTTTTACTGTACCAGTATCACAGAAGGTAACTGAGGTTGAATTGGTGAGGGAAAAACAATGCAGCCTTCTCCCCACCCCCACCATAATTTTCTTTTCCGCATTTCATTTGGATATTAGGGACATGTAACATTTTTCATCCATTTTAGGAAACAGAAGTAGAATGTGAGCCTAGTCTTTTTACTAAGCTACATGTATCAGCAAGAGTAATACAATTCATAGCATACTTTAATTTCTAAAGAAAAAGCCTGTATGTCTCCATTTTTTCCAGTGAACTTTTTCTAGCAGTTTTTAGTTATCCTTTAGTGTATTTTTGCCATACTTTTAAACTATTTTTAAAGAGAAAATTGTAGTTATGGTTGTTGAAACAAAGTTAAGGAAATTGGCCAAATATAAGAGCCCCTAAAGCAGTTTTGCTGCAAACACTGACTGAAAGCCTGCTTACATTCTTCAGGGACAGAACAGGGTTAAACATCACCATCAGGTAGAGTGTGGAGAACTTCACAGAATCTGTGTTCTCATGTTGGGAAATATGGGAAAAGCAATGAAGTCTGTGTATTAATTTTCTGAAAGAATAGTATCATTCCTCTTTTTTGTTTTATTTTTAGCTCTAAAGCAAAAGTAATTCATTAAAAGTAATTATTTATCTGTAGATTTCCTGTAATTTGATCACAGGCTTAAATGGCAAGATCCTTGTCTCTGTAGGAGTGCTTAGCAGAATAATTTGTTTATGATCAACTGGTCTGTCATGGTTATCAATGGAGATTTAGATGTAGGCAGATGTCAGACTTTCGTTCCAAGTGAAGACGGGCTAAAATAAGAAGCTCCAGTAAATCCTAAACATGGACTTGTGGCCAACAGTTTTATTTACTGTGCTGGCACAGAGTTTAGCTAATGAAAACCATCCCGTAGATTCATGTGTCCATAAAGTGTGCTGAAACAAGAAAACTTCCCGACAGTAAATGTCAGAAAGAAATGTAGGAAGCAAGCCTCTGCTAGTCCTGTACTTAGGCACTTTGGCCCTAATTAACTATATTACTGAAAAATATTCCAAGCTTTCTTAATGTTAATTGAAACTGAATGGTTTCTTTTTTGCAAAATCTCTGAATAGGTTACTGGAATAGACTCAGTTTGGTAAAGTGAGAGGGTGTGTTGACTATCTAATAATTGAAATGTGTCTGTGTACGTAATTTCATGTTTTGTCTGGCTGATATTATTAGTGTATTAGCCAATTTTAATTTAAAGGAGAAATTGGACATTTTGATCAGGTTATCAGTGGTATATTGAAAGGTTTTTACTATTTTTTTAGTGTAAAATGCTCTCACATACCATAATAATTGTTGTTCACAAATATATGCCATGTAATTTCCTCTAATATGTACACTGAGAATTTTATATAATGTTGAGAAAACTGAATAATTTTGAGTAGAACAGTAACAGCTAGATGATATTCAAATCTGCATGAAGTTTGATACCTTATATTCTTTTACATTTGATTTTGGTTTGTGGAGAACTATTTCTCTGTCTTTTGCTGGAGCCATGGAGCAAGTGAGCAGAAGGTCTTAGAAGAAAAATTAAAAGTCACAGACTTGTCATGTATGGATAAGTGTATGGAAATAATATGAATTATGTTATATCAGCATCCCACTCCCAGAATTGTTTTCATAAACAGTTGGTGAAGTGGTGTCTAAATGAATGTGCTTCTTTGTCATTTACAGACTTAGCCACTATGATTATTCAGAACTGGCTGCTTATTTCATAGAAAGAAGGTTTTATAAGTACCAAATCTGTTTGTGTTTTATTGTCCATCATTTTATCTAATCATAATTAATCTTTGTCATAGTCTGAGCTGCTGAAAGCTAGCAAACAAACAAATTAATTTATATTTAAACAAATGAGAGCAATATGTGTATCTTGCTTACTGAGGACTCCGTTATAATGATTTAGGAAGTAATGTAGGCTGCTAGAATCCTGCTTTTAAGGAAAAACCCTATTATATAGTACTTTTATTTTTTTAAGTATGACTGGAAGTCATATTATTTGATTTATCTTTAATGTTGTAATCAATTACAAATTTTTGAATACTTTTTAAGCCATATTGGAAATACAATTTGACTTCTTGTCTTCAGACTTGTGTTGAAAGCAGTGGGCTGTACACCTAAGAGCAACACTGATGTACAGGCTCTTTGAATCAATGACATACAAGAAATTCTCATTAGAAAATCTGATTAAATGTGAATAAGAAATAGCGTTTACTTTTAAAGCTTCCTCTGAATAAGATGTAGCTTTTCATATTATATCTGCTTTTTTTTTTTAGCAGAACTAAGGAAATCTGGTTCCCGTTGAAGCAGATGGAAAGGTCAGAAATAAACCTGTTACTTGACCAGATTTCAAAAATTTCCCCTTGGGTATCCATGCTGTACTTAATCCAACAGATTCACACAGATCATAATTTTCAGCAAAATGTCATTAATGGTCTCTTCTCAGAAAATATCTGCACTTAGTATTTTCAAGCAGAATATACTTAAGAGAACAATTCTTTAGAATAAACGATAGATTATTCAGTTTTATTCTGTTGCTTTGATAAACTCATGCAATATGGCTAAAGAGAGCTCAGTAGCATTGCTGGGAAGTCTTAATCAGTGTCGGGTTTGAATGGCTTATCCCAGTGAAACCATCCATCTCCACTGTTCAAAATTCATTGGAGCTGTTGATTTTCACATCTGCTTCTGCAAACATTCAGAACCATAAATATTTTGGAAAGAGTGTGCTGAGAAGTCTCCAGAAATAAATTGGTTTATCTGGCTCCCCTGGAATGTCTTTGAAACTGTGTCATAAATTCCAGGACAGTTGCTACAAAAATACAGTTACTAGCATAAAACTTGCCATCCTGTAATAAAAATCAAGTTCTATTTATGTGTCGATGTCTAATTTCAGAAGTAATTGTGCCTTTAATTTAAGCTTCTGTATTTTTCACCATAGATGTATGCTGAAAAATACTGGCTTTTTCAGACAGAAAAGGGGTAAAAGGGTTCAGAATTTTTGGATCCCTGCTTGGTAAATGCAGTATTACCAACTACAACACCTCCTGCCTTGCTGGATTTGTGGACACTAGTTGAGTTGGTGTCTGCCTGGGGCTATGTTACTTAAATCAGTGGAGGGACAAGTTCTGCTCTAGTAAAGTAATTTCCAGGCTGTCACAGAGTCATGGGATGGTTGTATCTGAGAAACAAAGCACATGGAAATCAGCCTTTGTTACTTAAAGAGGAATATCGAAAGAGTTACCTTATGTGAAGTGTTGTAGTTGCTTAGTCCTCTTTAGAGTCAGAGAGGTTGGAAAAGACCTAGATCATCAAGGCCGATGTTAACACTGCACCACCGTGTTGCTACCTAACCATGTCACCCCGTGCCACATCTACACACCTTTTGAACACTCCAGGAGTGTTGCTCACCACCAATAGAGCAACCAATTTCAATTCCTGACAACCCTGTGAAGAAATGCTTCCTAATACCGATCTAAACCTCCCTGGTGCAACTTGAGACCATGTCTTCTTGTCCACCAGTTGTTACAGAGATTGTAAAAGAAGAGACCAACCCCTGCCTGGCTACACCCTCCTTTCAGGCAGTTGTAGAGAGCATTACAGTCTCCCCTCCTTTCCTCCAGGTTAAACACTCCCAGCTCCCTCAGCTGCTCCTCACAGGACTTGTTCTCCAGACCTTTCACTTGCTCTGGTGCCCTTCTCTGGACTTGGTCCAGCGCCTCAATGTCCTTCTTGCCATGTGAGGCCCAGAACTGGGTGCAGTATTCAAGGTGTGGCCTCACCAGTACGGAGTACAGGGAGATAATCACTGCCCTGGTCCTGCTGACCACACTATTGCTGACACAGCCAGGATGCCATTGGCCTTCTTGGCCACCTGGGCACACATTGGCTCGTGTTCAACCATTGTTGACCAGCACCTGCAGGTCCTTTTTGTCTGGGCAGCCTCTCTTGCCTTTAGCACTGTCTGGGGTTGTTGTGACTGGATCCAGTGTAGGGCTTGACCCAGGACTTCACCATATCAAACCTCATACCACTGGCTTCAGCCTGTTCAGACCTTTCTGCAGAGTCTTCCTACCCTTCAGCAGATCAAATCTCCTGCCCAGCTTGGTTTCATCTGTAAATTGATGGGGCACTGTAGAGGATCAGACCTAAGTATGTTTTGTCTTCAGCTTTCTGAGTGTGATTGGAGGAGAGGGTCTTGTGGAGCTGGAGCAGTGCTGTTCTGAGCCAAATTCCTGCTCTGTCACGAGACTCATGCTTAGTTTCTCCCCCATCTCATTTTCTGAAAAAGGGCTGGCTGTGCATGTGTGACAAATCTAATTTATATTATGAGGCATGCACCTCTTTGACTCACTTTTATAGGTGAACTATAAAAGGGATTGAATCAGGGCTCCTCTCTCCTTTTTCTTTCTCTCTCTCTCTTTTCTCTGGTTTTCTTTCTCTTTTCTCTCCTTCTCTCTTTGTCTTTATATCCCAGCTCTGGGATATAAAGACTATCCACAGGTCAGGACCACTGTGAGACCTAGGGACTGGAGATGCCATTTGCTTTCTTCCCTCACTGTGCCTCAGCAAATCATATCCTATCCCATACTCCATACTCAGCTTTGTTGTGGGAGTGGGGCAATAGTGGAGGTATGTTACGGCTTGTGTTAGCCAGCACAAAGGTGTTAACCAGCACCTTTGAGTTGGGGTGTTGTGGTTTATGAGCCATATATATTAGGCAGCATCTCTTGTAAGTATTTAAGGGCTTGCCAGCCAGACCTTTTCAGTCTAAGCAGTGAGCTGGTTGCCATAGTTAAGCCAACTGTACAGTAAAATATGAGTTCCCTGACACATGATGTCTTGTTCAGTCTGATGAGAATATATACCAAACATCGTGTCCTACACCAGTGGGCTGTGACATTCACTTGTTCCCCTTATCCAGATCATCAATAAAGGTGTTAAGCAGGAATGGCCTCAACACTGAGTCCTGGGGGCACCAGTAGTGACTGGACATCAACTGGATGTGACTCCATTCACCACCACTCTCTGGACTGGCCATTCAGCTGGTTTTATATGCAGCAAAGGATACAGTCAGGCCATGAGTAGCTGCTTTCTCCAGGAGAATGCTGTGAACGGTGTCAAAGGCTTTACTTAAGTAAAATTATGAAGGTGGTGAAGGGTCTAGAGAGGAAGTTGTACTAAGAGTGGCAGATGTCACTTGGTTTGTTCAGCCTGGAAGAGTGGAGATTGATAGGAGACATTATTGGGGTCTTCAGTGAGGAGACTGAGGGAAGAGCTCATTGGGATTTTCAAAATTCTCATGAGAGCAGGAAGAGGGGCAGTTACTGATTCCTTCTCTTTAATGGCAGTGACAGGGCCTGAGGAGATGACAAGAAGTTGTGTCAGGGAGGTTTAGGTTGGATATTAGAAAACTGTTCTTCACCCAGAGGGTGGTTGAGCACTGGAACAGCTCCCCAGGGCAGTGGTCACAGCACCAGCCTGGCAGAGTTCAAGAAGTGTTTGGACAATGTTCTCAGGCACATGGTGTCACTCTTGGGGATGGTGCTGTGCAGGGCCAGGGGTTGGACTTTGATGATCCTTGTGGATCCCTTCCAGCTGAGAACATGATTTCATAAATCTGTAAAAGTCTATGTGGACAACATCCACAGCCTTTTCCTCACCCAGTAAGCATGTCTCCTTGTGAGAGAAGGAGATCAGGTTAGCTTTGCTGTGGGATAGCTATACTGAAAGATACAGCAGGTGCTAACCAGCAAAACAGTGACTGGTTTTCTCCATTTGTATTCTCAGAAGTCTTTAGTTTCAAGTTTCTTCTCATTCCCTCCACTTTCCTGAGTGAATGAATTTGGGATAGCCTTTATGTATATAAGTCTGTAAGTCAGGAGGGTAAATGTTAAATCAGGCCTTCGCTCTAGGATCTTGTAGATATGAAGCAGTGTGCTTACACTGATAAATTTTATGAGTTTATGTCTTTGTGGTAATGCTCATAGGATTATCTGCTTGTTAAAGATACTAGAAATCTCTCTGTAAGAAGGATTTTGAATTATCTGCAGTATTAGTCAGTATAAATTGCATCAGTAAAATAAAGCCACTGGCAGGGTTGTTCAAAGAAGCTGGTCATTGTGAGGGCTTTACAAAAACTCATTTTTTCAGTTTCAGGTTGAATGTGATTTTGTCACAGAATTTTAATTCTAGGCCATGAGGATGAATTTCTTCTCTTGCGACTAGAACCAAGGTGGTTTCCTTCTGACTTAATCAGTGGTGAAGAAATAAAGAAAAAAGTCACTTCTGATATTACAGTATATCTGACTGCTGTTCATTCTCTAAAATCAGCCACCTTGATTCTGGAAATGGAGAAATAAAAGACACCTTGTTATTTTTCCTTTTGAATGCAGCATTTCTGCTACAGATCCACTTTCCTGGTTTGTAGAATTTGGTATTTGTGGATTAGACAGTGAGAGGTAATGGACTCACTGCCAGGAATAACTGATGATTATGTAAATGTCCAGCTGTTAATTTTACTGGAATAGTGTAGGATCTGTGCCTGATACCATCCATACAAGAGCACATTTAGTACTGACAATTTTCTCATTATGTACTGGAATACCTTGTAGGTATTGATCTTGAAATTATTCCTTAAAAGTCATCAGTATCAAATTACTGATCCATACTGTGGCTTTGTAAAATGTCATGTTTTTTGATTTTCCAAAATGTGTTGAGGGGGATTCATAATATAATAACGGAACCTGTGACTAGGTTTGAATATTTGTATTGCTTCCTGTATGTGTGAGAAAATCTGAAATGTTTTAGATTTCTCTATAATACTTTCTGAAAGAGTTAATTTCAAATATTCCCAAGCCCTTCTCTGCAAGTCTGCTCTCAATCCTTTCACCCTTGATAACTGATATGAAGATTACCCCAGTCAAGGTAATTTCACTTGTGAGGTTCACACAGGTCCACCCCTCTTACCTAGGGATGGCATCGCTTCCCACAGGGAATCAACTACACCACGTATCTTGGTGTTATTTGCAAACTTGCTGGGAGTGCACTTGTTCTTGCTGTCCCACTCAGTCCCATCCCACTGATGAAGATATTAAATATTCTTTATCCTAACAAATCATTTGTCAAGTATGAGTGAAGCACAATATTAATTTTTCTTCCAGATAGCTCTCTGCTAATATAGAGTAGTAAAAGAATTATCACTTACAACAAGAATTATATAAGAAGTAAATAAGCTACTTTTTCTAGAGAGAAGGAGAACTTTCTGTATATGCTCTAGAAGAATAAGAAAGCTTTTAAACAGAAAAAAGACAAATATTTTAACTTAATGTTATATCTTTGTTGTGTGTAAGGATGTCTCAGTCTTTCCTCTGCAACACCGTCAATAAAATGAAATACATAAGACATAGAGCTGAATTTTAAATGTTTTCCATCTTTAGTACATATTTGTCTTGTATAAATACCTAATAGTTCCTTTCACCTTGACTACAGTATCTCCTTCCCTGTGTTTCCCTTGCCCCCTTCTGGCTGTTCAGAGATTTTGTACATTTCAGGAAGAAAAGTCTGCAAATTCCTTGCATGGGTCTAGTAAATTGAAAATGAAACAACAAAAGTAAATAAGCAAAACAATACCAGACTGAAAAACAACACAGGAAAGTGCTGCAGGGGATATGCAGACTCTGATGTAATTTTGTAATTTCTTCTATTGATTGATTAACACTAGCTGTTACACAAGGGTGGGGGGAAAGTAATTTTGAAAGTGCTCTTCACAAGAAGAGCATTCCATTAATTTTACCCTTAGAAAAATTCTGGTTACAGAAAGGGTCGCTAGATAATAAATTTTGTAGTGTTGCAGATAAATATATGGGGGTTTACAAAAAGCTTGACCAATGACAATAAATATTTTGTTTTGTCAAGCTTTTTGTAAGTCACTAAGCAATTCAACAGACTGTACTTTTGAAGCCCCTTTCTTACATCTAGTGGAAGTGGCATCCCATGATTCTGGTTGTAGCGCCTATTTTGTTTTCAACTTGCAGTTTGGTCCCTTATCTCATTCTACTTGACAAACTGATTTTCTGATTTGGTTCCCTATTTTTTAGGAACCCTTGAGAATGTTCTGAAAATAAAATTCAACTTTCGTAATAGTAGCAAAAGACAGTAAAAATATATATTATTTTTAGTTAATAAATTAAGGCCTGTTGGGAGATTGTAGAGTTCAATAGATTTTAGCTTTCACTTTTGACAAATTTAGAGGCTTGTACATTTTGAAAATCTGCTCTTTTCTGATTTTTTCTTAAGAATGCAAAACCCGAATGTAAGTTACTACTCTTATACTTCACTTTGCCACAGCATTTTTCCTGCTCTTTGGTTTTAGGGAATTCCCTGGATGGCAATAGAACGGCAGTTGCTCCTGTTGAGGGCTATCTAGGGTAAAAGTTGTACAATGAAAGAAAAAGATGCTTAGGCATTTAACATAACTCTTCAAGGTAGTAAAATAATCCTGAAGTACAATAAATAAAGTATCCCAAATGCTTGTTACTTAGTTTGGTAACAGTGAATTTTCTTAGAACTCTAGTGTTCTTTTGCTGATTCTCATCTTTCATATAATGGAATACATGCATTGAATAGATCTAATTCCAAGACTTCTGAAGCAGTTACTTAGGGATGTTCAACGAAAGTGTGTATAAATACTTGAGTTTCTGAAAGGAGAAGATTTCTACTTTTTTTTTTGTCTCAAAAATCTTTCATCAGGTTCTTCTTTTTATTAATAAGAATGAACAGAATGAAGCAGCCTAAACCTGTGGAAGTCACAGAGGTTTCATCTGGACTTGCCTTTTATCTTATATTTTTTAAGTTAAGGCCTTTTTCAGTGTATGCTAATTCTGACCCTCCGTTACAAAGAATTTTATATACTTAGTACCATATTAAGTTTATGCTTTCAAGTGTCAGTGGTACATAAAACCCTGAAATGAACCCTGGAAAGGGAACATAACTGTTGTTATATCAGCACATAGCAGTCAAGGACAGGGAGAAAAGAAAGATGTAAAAAATACATGGTTTGATAATCAGTGTAGAACTATCTCAGCTCAGTTGTGACACTAGCATGCAAAAAACTTCTCAAGATTTTGCACTTTAGGTTTTCATAATGAGTTTGCTAGGGTAGATGCTGGGGTGTAAGATCTGTCCAAATGACAGCAGAGCTGTAGTGTAGTGCTGAAGAACTAGGAAAGCATGAGTACTATGCTCAGAGTGCTCTGTACACGCCTGCAAAACCAGGGTACCAAATCTGTTAATCTGAGTTAGAATCTGTCATTAAAGGATTGCTTAGATTATCACATGATGTATTTAAGAGGTTTTAATGAGATGTAAGGCATTTCATAGTGGAAGTGGTAGAGAAGTCAATGTCAAGATAAGATTTTTATCATCATCTTTTCAAGATAATGAGGAAATTAAGCAAATTAGAGCATGAGACCAGAGCATGAATCCCAGGGCATATTGAAAGAGTGATATAGAAAAGTAGATGTTAATTTTACACTTTCTCTTCTTGATCATGGTACTACAGATGATTGAAATGGCTCCCAGAGAACTGAAACCTATCAAAGGTCTGTGGTTTTGATGTGAATGGTCTCCATTGCTATAGGACAGCTGTGAAATCGTGTGTGTGTGCCCACACTTGAGTGTGCCAGCTGCAGCCTTTTCCTCAAGTTGGGTGGGATCTGTCTGCTCCTCTGTATCAGTGCCGTAAAAAGGCCTTATCCCAGACCGAGTTCAAGAGCTCTCACACCTCTTTACACAGCTTGTGGTAGCCTGGTACTTCACTGCCATTCTGTTCATTGCAGAGTTTGCTGTGCCATCTCCTTTCTTCTTCCAAGTGGGAAAGTAATGAAGCGGAAACCAGTACATTCATATCAGCTCTGGGCTACACGTCAGCAGATTATTATTGCCACTTGGTCAAAAATGTAAGTATTTTGGGTAATTGAGGTTTTGTTAATAATAAATCACCAGTTTATAAGCACATACATGGAGCTGTCATAGTGATAAGGAGCATGAACTGAACTTTGTTTATCTTTTCTTACCTCAGTTACTTTTACAACCTTTTAAGGGAAAAAATGAAGTGGAATATCTCTGGACAAAAGAGAATTTTTTATTAGATTACACTCTAATAGATGTTCATAAAACAGAATTTCCATTGCTGTTGTGCTATAACAAAAAATATCCTATTCTATGACTATTTTTTTCCCCATGAGGTTAAAATTATAGTTATTATTTAATGTATTAGAATGTAACTTCTGGTTTTTTTTTACTGTATCTACTGCATTTAAAAATGGGAGATGAGCCCTAAATGTTAGCTAAAGTCACTGTTATATTTAAGATACATAAAAATAGTGGGAATAATATTTCATAATATATTGACTTGAATTAAACAAAGCACGTAAAAATTATTAGTAATGCTCTTCTGAAAATTTTGTCTTAACTCATGAGGAAGCAGAGCTAAAATGATTTTTTTTTGTTTTAAAATGTATAAAGTATATAATGTGTTAAAATAACATTTTGCAGTATAGTTTGTTCAGTGATTTGGAGAGCTTTAATTTGACATCATTACTTAAAAACATTAACAAATCAAAATACATGAACGGAGGAAGTTATTAACCTTTACAGTACATCAGTCTGTAGAGAACACAACTAATGTCTGCTTATTGGCAGTGAATGTAATTTATTTTATTTTATTTCTTTGTATTTTATTTAACAGATGGTCGCTTCACTAGTAACAGAACTCAGGGAAAACCAAGTCAATAGATTTAACACTCAGGAGAGGTAGGTGTTATCTGTACATAATTTTGGTCTGTTTGGCTTGGGTCATTACAGTTTTGTGAGGATCATTTTACAATCTTGGGCAACTCAGGCTTCAGTTGAAAAGTTTTGGATACATATTTTAGACAATTTAAGGAGAAGCTTGGTAAGTTTGGCTTCACATAAGAATTTTTACTTAATGTAGGAGTCGTAGAACAGTTGGAAGGGACTTGGAAGATCATTTGCCAAGTGTTGCTGTTGTCACTATTTTTTACATGATCATGCCTTTTTGCTATTGTGTACCTTTCTACTGACCTTGAAATGCAGATCATAGGTTTTTTTCAGCACTGTAAAAATTATGTCACTTGAATGTCAGAAGACCCTTTTGATTGCATGTAAATTAAGTGAATTGCTGCTAAAAAAGCAAAAGGAAAAATGAGGATATTTAATGTAAACTGTGAATTTAAATTGTTTCTTATGTTTTAAGTGTATTCAATTTATTAGACTAAATTATTAGTAATAGACTAATAAATATAAATACGCAATACTTATAATTAAAAGTATATATTATAAATTCAATTATAAATTCAATTATTGTTATTAAATAGAAAAATAACTAATAAGTAAATAAAAGCATTTAAATATTAATAAAATTTAAATAATTAATAGTTAATGAATTGAATTTAAGAAAATGCCTGTGCACATTCTGTTGCCCTTCAGGGCCAAAAGGGATGCTATGACTAAAGGAGTTTTATTACCTAGTTTACATGGCCTGTAAAATTCTAGGAAAGAAGAGGGTGATTGAAATATCTTTCTTGTCTCATGAGCCAGAAACTTGGCTATTCTTCTCCCCTTTCTTTTTGCATCTAGATA
This sequence comes from Petroica traversi, assembly GCA_025920805.1. Taxonomy (NCBI): domain Eukaryota; kingdom Metazoa; phylum Chordata; class Aves; order Passeriformes; family Petroicidae; genus Petroica; species Petroica traversi. The sequence goes on from JAHLSL010013749.1 coordinate 939,780, forward strand.
TTTGGTAAGGAAGATTAAATGAACTGAATTTGTTTGTTTAGTATTAAAATCATTGATGCAGTTAATGAGCAGTATCACAAAGTTTATTTCCATGTAGGAAATAAATGCCCACATTTTAAAAAATAGGCTGAAAAAGACTTAGCTGAAAAGCTGGTTGAGACTGCTGGGAAGGGAAATACCTGATTTCTGCTGGGAGAAAAGGAACACTTTAAACTTAGGGTGGATTTTTGAGTGTAGAAATTATGATGTGGCTGTCCATACAAATTCCAGAGGAAAAAATAATTTGCTTTTAGAAGTGTATATTTTCTTATTTATCAATTTAGTGAAATTTTAAAAAATTCAGATGACAGTATCTCTGCAAATTCATTGTACACATTGTGCACTATTCACCAAGAATTTTGAGGATTATGTAGAAGAAAATTGCCTTTACAGGATTTTTCTTCTGAAGTTAAGGAAGAGTAAATTCATCTGCTAAATTTTCCTAATCCTAATAAGGAATTAGAAACATGGTTTTGCAAAGGGAACTGATTTAGAGTTTCATCTCTGTGTATCCTAGAAAATACTGCGGCGCGATAAGATCATCTCAATAATTGCAATTTGTACAAAAACACGGGTAGTAAAAGTGCATTTTGAAGTATTTCAATATAAGAAACCTTAAACACATATTTAGTTAGCTAATTACTCAGAAATTGCATTTTGAAAATGTGTCATGTTTTATTTCTCCCTCTGTTGAAACACCAGTGATTGGTACCCCATGTCCATACTGCTGAGCAACCTGTTAATTCCATCTCAGGTCTTCAGGAGTAGTATTGGTGACTCCTCAAAGAAAATACTTCCAGGTTCTTGCAGAGAATGCACTTCTTTTAGTGAATCAGGAGACACAGCAAATTTTTTCTGACTTCTTAACATTCTGCACACAATATGGAATGATATATCAACAGCCATGCTAGTAAATAATTTTCAGCAGTTAGGTATGCATGTCTTGCATTTAATCTTCCGTAATTAATTAATGTCCTTATTTTAGCTTATCTGTTTAGAATTTATGACTTTTTTGAAATATGAACTGAGTTTATTTTTTCCCTCAGCATTTCAGCCAGTCGAGTGAATGCTGTGTCCATTTTCTGTGTGCCTCTCATTACTTTGCCTGATCTAACTCCATTGCTTGAAACTCTCCTTCTTTACCACGGGAATTCATCAAAAGAAATTCTCAGTTCAGAGTTTCTAGAAGCTGTGAATGAGGCTTTTTTAAAGTAAGTATTACTGTTTTGCATTTTCATAAAGATCATCAATTCAATTCAATGTCTTTTTTCTAGGTTTTTATGCTGAATGCACTGTACACTTTTCTAGTAAAGTGTTTCCCTTGCATTGAATAACAGAGCTGAGGTTGTGGACCAGATCAGAATTTTGTGTTGCTGATGCACAAACCATGGCATAACAGCTTTAAATATTGACTGGGACTTTGTCCTCCCTATTCCCTAAAAAGGAGAATAAAACCTCCAATAGATTTTAGAAAGTTTATGGAAATAGTGATAATTTTTCACAGAATGTCATTGTAAGTCTTGTAAGTGTATTACCAGTCCTAACTTGACATTTTGGGAGCCATTTTAATTTTTCTGTTTGTAAGGTAAATCGTTATGTATGATGTTTTCATAATTCTTTTGGGTTTTTTATTTTTCTTGTAAAATTAGTTCTCCAGATTTTAAGTTCTCCTGGTTTTCAGCAGATTAGTTTCAATGACTCTGAGAGAGGCATAATTTCTGAAATACAGCTTTATTTGTTTTGCTACCACTAAACCCACTGTTCTGATAAAATCAGTCTACGGATGAAAATCAGCTGAGTGAATCTGAACATCAGCAAGTTTGACTATGCCAGGAAAGGAGGAAAGATGTTAGAGAAAGCACAGCCTTTCCTTGAGAATTCCTTTATTAAAGTTGTAGCTGAGGACCTGTATTATAAACCATTTTTTTTTACACTAGCAGATACTTGTGAACACTTTATACCAATTATCTATCTTCTTTTTTAATCAGTTTAATTGTTTCTTCTGTACTCATCATAATTTCCGAGATGTTCCAATGAAGATTTTTATAGTGATCCATTGAGGGCTCCAGGCAAAAATAAATAATGGAAAAGTACAATAACTAATCCATATGTGTTACTAGAAGCTGAGGAAAAGGAATGAAAAAGCAATGTGGAGGTTTGTAGTGAAAGGTATGCCAAAAAAGACAGAGCTATCTTTCACTCTTTCACTTGTCCATCTTCTGACTGTTCATGTTCACAAGTTTGAAAGACTTTGAGAGCAAGTTCCCAGGTTCTGTACAGGTGGTTTGTTCTCATATCAGAAAGCTGATGGCAGTCCATCATCCAGAAGTCAGACAGACTTCTGACACATCATGTTGTGAGTTAGACCATTCTTTGGATGGTCATAAGAGGTTCTTTTAAATTAAATAAATGTCTCTTTTCTTACCTTGTGTGCAAAAATATCTGATTTCACATGGCTTTTGACTGAGTTACTCTTATAGGATCCTCAGCAAAAGTGCATGGTTTCCCTGAGAGCAGATACAGGCTCACATGTGCTTTGCATCATATATTCTTGGACTGTCACTGAACTCATGTGGTCTTAATGTGAATGTGCTTGTATTTTAATTTTTCCCCCACTCTGACAAGTGACTTCTATTTTCAATAACTCTCTTGTGTTCTGAACATGTCTTCTTTCTGAATGTGAGTGAAGCCTGCCACAGAAAATAGGGCACTTGCAGGGCTCCCAAGAACTCAAAATTTTCGTGGTGGGACCATCTGCAAGTTCAGCTGGGGGAGTATAATCACTACAGTTAACTTCCTATATGGTTTTTAAATCTTAGATTTACAACACCTCTATGTAAACTTACTAGCTTTCTTTTCCTGACATAATACGTATAATATCTACCAGGCTACCACAAAAACAACAGAAAAGTTGTTGTGACAAAATCAGCTAATCTCTCGTCGTTCTTAATTTACTCTGATGTACATATGTGCTTTAATAGTACTACTCAATAAAACAGCATCCTGAAATTGAGCATTGCTTTACAGATTTGAAATTCTGGAGATACTTCAATGTATTTCTTGTATCCAGGTGTACAATTTAAGGTCATTACATAATACTGAGTAGAAAAAATACAGGCTTTTAAATGAAATTCAGAATTCTGAGAGCTGATAATTAAATGAATGTATGGCAAAAGAAATACATAAGAAATAGATTCTAAAATTTAGTATTCTTTCAGCTAGCATTTTTCTTTTTTATCGGTAGCTTTAGTTGTTGTTATTTATGTATTGTTTTGGTTTTAACCTTTTAATTTGCAACTATTACAATAGCTACAAAAATATCCTAGGATGTTTGTGTTAGGATATCTCTTCTTAGGTGGTTAGTTTGGTATATTTTCATTTGTGCTAGTCCACATTGTGCCTTTCTTTTTGTAGCAATACAACACCAAAAGCTGAAGTCTTTAGGTGAAGAGATAACTTGTCTCCTTAACTATTTGTTAAATTGCACTGGTGAGTGCTGGTGGGCTGAAGACTTAGCTACCTCTAAGTAATTTTTTTTCCTTTTTTTTCGTTCTCTTTTTTTTCCTTTTTGTTGTTGTAGATTTGGGGCTTTTTCCTTATTTCTCTGCAAAGATAGGTAATGCTTTGGTTATCCAGGAGAAATATTATGCAGGACCTTCCTGCTCATCTCTCAGTAGCTGTCTGCAGGAGCTAGTCCAGGTTTGAGAGAGCACATAGGTCCAGGGATGGGAGCTTTCACGAGAGAGGAAGGGAACTCCCAACTTAAACTTTCTGTTTCCATTTGTTGGGATCCATCATGACCAAATTTTTAGGTTTTAAACACATGTGGTAAAGTTGCATTTGTAGATGCTGGTGATTTCCTGTCATTCTTGGCTATTGTGATTCACTGTTGAACAGGCAACTGTAAATAAGTTTTTCTCTCTCTCACTTCAGGTTGATCTTCTTCTTCCCCAATATGTTAAAAAAAAAAAGAGTACAATTCCTTTTCTTCCTTCCAGTTACTCAAGTAAAAGACTACTTTTCTCTCTAAACCAGGAAGAAGATCTCCCTGCCTGAGTCAGCTGTCTTCAGCCTTTGGCTTCGTCACTTACCAAGCCTTGAAAAAGCTACCTTGCACCTTTTAGACCAGCTGTTTTCCATTCAGTTGAATTCATTGGAAGAAGTGGCTCATGTCATAAAAGACTCACTGCTGGTAGGTACAACATGTAGTACTTGTGATACTGCTCTTTCATGCTTCAGGAGTGACAGTTTTCAAATATGTCAGCATAGAGACATATGTCAGCATAAATGGCCATTATGGGACTTCTGCAAGCCAAATTCTGAGTCTTACAACATCACTAATCTTTTAGTTTTTACACTGAATTGGTAGAAGAAAATATTTCATCCAGTGATGAAGAATGGGTAAAGAAACAAGGATGCCAGTGGTAAGGGTGCTGAGTACTGTCCTCTGTCTTAAAAAATTATAAATTCTGGGCAGGAAGGATTTGAAGCTTTTTTTACTTCAATATCTGTGCCCTTGGAGTTCAGCAGTCTAAGCAACTGGAGTCCCTAGTAGATTATTTTATTGGGGACTGCTTAGTTACCTTGTTTTGTTTGCAAACCTGAACAAAATTCTTAATGCAAAACATTTACTAAACTGTAATTAAAATTTGGTTTCAAATGCTGTGTTGCACAGAGCACCTAAAATCTTCCCTAAGAGAAAACCTGGCACAGTAGTTTTTTCAAAATAATGAGCTAGTTTGCAGCACTAAATGTAAATTAATTGTCAATTGCAGTGTGAAATAGCATGTGTGCTATGTACAAATTATATGTTTCATAAAATGACAGAACTGATGAATGGCGTCTTATTTTCAGCCCATGAACCTCCTTACAGAGTACGTATTCTAGTCAGGAAAAGAATGCTACCTTTAAATATTCTTTCCTTTTTAATTTAGCCTGCAAATCTCTTCTTTTATGGATCCATTATGAAATGCTTAGTGTCAGCAGTTCTTCATATGTCATCTGGGGATTTAGGTACTGCAGCAGACAAGGCTATATACAGGGTTTGTGCCTATTTCTTCCATAGCAGATATATTGTGAATTGCATGTAGTATTTGGTACCACACCTTGTACCAGCTGAGGAAAGAAAAGATATCTAAATCTAGGTTATAAATATATGAAAATAGGTTAAATGCCTGTTTCAGGTGTTGTTTTTTGTTATTTATTAAAAAGGTTTGTACTTCAGTTTTCTTCACATGCTGATCTCTGAAAACCATTACCATACTAGCACACTTAGGTTGTCTTTACTTGCCTCTACTCCAAAGGCTTTGTGCTTTCAAATAAGATATTCACAGACTGGCAAGACCATTGTAGCAGCTTTGAAAGCTGGTTTAGAGAGGACATCCTGTGGACAAAGAATGGAATGAATGGAGGCATAAAGAAGAGAGCAGTAGGCAGATGGATATTGATGACTGATGGACATTGATAAGAGGGAGGGTGCATAAATGGGAGATGGCATAGCAAGTAAAAACAACAGGATATGAAGCTTCAGAGAGGCAGTAGAGAAGCAAAATAACGTGATCCGGAAATTGTGTTGTAGATGCATAATGATATTTTATACAACATGGTGCTGTAAAGATGCTTGTGTGAGATTAAATTAATCAGCACTTTGAATCCAGTATATTAATTTAGCATGCCTAAAGGATATTTAAATATTTATTTAGAAATGTGGATGTGCTCTTTTTGGCAGTTGGATTATGGTATTTTAGGATGTAAGCTCTGATGGCAATAGCGGAATCATGAGACAAAACTAGATTTCTACTTTCCTGTTTGGAAGAAAACCTTTAGAGGACCAATAGTCAGAAATATGTTAGTGACTTGATTTCTAGAAGGAAATTTCAATAAGCTCTTTCATAATTGTGTTATCAGAGTAATTTATCTAAATCAAGTATCTTGATACAGTAATCATACTGTACATAAACCTCATAGAGATCTAAGGTACCCAAATAGTTGTAAACTATTGTACTTCTATTATGAAAGAGACTTGATATGTACTACTCATATAATTATTCCAAGAATAATTGTTGTGTGATGGTCCACTAACTTATGTTTATATGGCATAATATTATGTTTGCGCATTTGTGGTTAAACTGAAATTAAATTTTGTAGTTACTCAGAAGTAATAAAAACAAGTGACCATCCCAGATGGTCTTGTAGCTTCTTTGGAGTTGGGTGGGTGATTGGATGTCTTCCTTTCTGAAGTCACTTTAGGGTTTGTATGTGTGCATTAACAACTAAACATGCAGTGCTTTACCAGGAGTGGATATATATTTACCTGCACAGATTTTTAAAGCCCATGTATGTAAAAGATTGATGCAATTAATAGTTTCTGTTTGGTTCAGAGATAGCTTTCCAAAGTAGTTTTATTTGTTTCAAAGGTGTATTGCATGAGAAGTGCAATGGCTTGAGAGGGCTTAAAATTTGTTGGCTTCTTCTTCATAAACCATCTGTTCTTGCTGCATTTTATTTTCCACCTTGTTAGCTTAGAATCATAGAATCATTGGGGCTGGAAAAGACCTCCAAGATCATCGAGTCCAATCTTTGACTGAGCACCACCATGTCAAATAAATCATAGCTCTAAGTGCTACATCCAGTTGTTTTTTGAACACTTCTAGGAATGGTGACTCCAACACCTCCATGGGCAGCCTGTTCCAAAGCTTAACCACCCTTTCCCTGACAAAATCCTTTCTGATGTACACACAGGTTGGGACTCTGTCCTCTTGTCCTGTCACTGTTTGCCTGGGAGAAGAGGCTGACCCCCACCTGGCTGTACTCTCCTGTCAGGCAGTTGTGGAGAGCCTCCTGAGCCTCCTTTTCTCCAGGCTAAACAACCCCAGCTCCTTCAGCCATTCTTCACAGGATGCTTCAGACCCTTTACCAGCTGCCCTGCCCTTCTCTGGACCTGCTGCTCCTCCTCAGTGTTTTTGCAGTGAGGTGCTTTGCTGAAGTCCAGGTAGACAATACCCACAGTCTTTCCCTTATCCAGTAGTCAGGTCACCTGGTCATAAAAGGCAATCAAGTTGGTCAGGCACCCTTTACTAAACGTTTGCAGGCTGGTTTGGGATTTTTGATTCCCTGGTTGTCCTGTATGTCCTGTGTGATAGCGCTCAAGATGGTCTGGTCCATAACTTTATCTGGCACCAGGGTCAGGCTGGGAGATCTGTAGTTCCCTGGATTCTCCCTTTCACCATTCTTGTAGATAGGTGTCATGCTGGCCAGCCTTCAGACATCTGAGACCTCAGTTAGCCAGGGCTGATGATAAATGATGTAGAGCAGCGTAGTGAGCAGTTCTGCCAGCTCCTTCAGTACCCCTGGGTGGATCCCATATGACTCCACAGTCTAAGTGGCACAGAGGTCACTAACAACTTCCTCCTGGATTGCAGGGGGTTTATTCTGCTCCCCATCCCTCTCTATATGCCTAGGGGGCTGGCTGCCCTGAGGATAACTGGTCTTACTGGCAAAGGCTGAGGCACAGACGGCATTAAATACATCTACTTTTCCTCATCCTTGGTGACATTGTTCCTTTCTACATTCAATTTTTCTTGGCCTTCCTTTTGCTGTTGAAACATTTATAAAAACACATTATCTTTCACAGCAGTTGCCAGGTTGAGTTCTAGTTGAAGTTTTGTCTTTCTAGTTTTCTCTCTTCATGACCTAATGACATCCTTGTAGTCTTCCTGAGTTGCCTGCCCCATCTTCTGAAGATCATAAGCTCTCTGTTTTTTTCCTGAGTTCCCGTCATAGCTCCCTGCTCAACCAGGGCAGTTGTCTTCTCTGACAATTCATGTTTTGGCACATGGAGATGGACTGCTCCCATACCTTTAAAATTTCTTCCTTAAAGCATGACCATCTTTCCTAAACCCCATTGTTTTTAGGAGAAGTTTCCTGAGGGACTCTCTGAACCGGTGTCCTGAACAGTCTGCCCTTGGGAAGTCCAAGGCAGAGGTTCTGTTGTCTCCCTTTCTTATTTCACCAAGAATGGAAAAACTCTATCATTCCATGGTCACTGTGCCCAGGACGGCCCCTGACCACCACACATCCCTCAGCCCTTCTCTGTTTGCAAACAGCAGGTCTGGCAGGGCATGCCCTGGTGGGCTCCCTTACCAGCTGTGTCTGAAGTTACCTTCCACACCCTCCAGGACCCTCCCAGACTGTCTCCTCCAATCTGTGTTGAGTTTCCAGCAGGCATTTGGCAAGTTAAATTCTCCCACAAAGACAAGGGCTAGTGGTCATGAAACATCCTCTGATAGAATATTTCACTTCATCCTGGCTGGTCAGTGACACTCCTAGCAGGATCTCTGCCTTGTTGGCCATCCCTGATTGTCACCCACAGGCACTGAGCCTTGTCCCCACTGTCCCTGAGCTCTGCAGTCAAAATACTCCCTAATGAATACAGCCAATGAAATGGGCATTAATGAGGAAGAAAAGAGGAAGGATAGAGAAAATTATTCTCAATGTTGATAGAGTCAAGTGCTTTTAAAACTTCTGTAAACAGATACTTGTGCTTTAAAAAGAAATGTATTCTTCAAAATAAAAGCACATTTGGCATTTCATGTAAAAATTAAGTAACATTTCCTATATTTAACTGGTAAATATAAAACTCAGAAATACAAATATACAATTGGAAAATATAGACAACATTTGAAATACAGCACTGTAGTTTCCTAAAGTTAGATATTCTTAACCTCTAGAAGTGTTATGTCAAATTAATTGTATGTGAGTCAAGAGTTATCACCTCAAATCTATGTGACATGGGCATGTTTACTTCCCCATGTTTTGTCTTAGTTGTGGTTGTTACAGAGCATTCTGTGATGAGAATAAAATGCAGATTATTCTGTCCCTTTTTTTCCCATTTACTTGCTTACTGTAGATACAGATGTATTTTTCTTTTTATTCAGTTCTGGCTTTGTGTTATAAATAAGTTGTTTCAGATTCTACTTTCTAATAATACAGATACATAAGTAGTACAGTTTTTTTAAGACTCGTGTCTGTAAAACTTCATGCTAAAAGTATATTTTTTCTATCATAATACCACACATGCAGCTCCAATTCTCTGTGTTTGAATATTTTTGTTTAGTGTGTGTTGTGCATGTTTTAGAAGTGATTGAACTACAGACAGGGTTTGATTTCTGTGAAAGGCGTTGAATAGTCGCAGACAGATTATTGAAATGTAAAATACCTTTCTATTTTGAAAATATAAAGAGATAATGTCAACAAGAAGAAAATTTTAAGAAAATCTCTCCAGAAAATTATAATCCCTCCCAAATTCCAGAACTGATGCTGGCAGTAGCAGAACTATCCTGCTGCACAACGGGCATCTTCAAACTGCAGGGCAGACTTTTGCACTATCACAACATTCTTGCTCTGAGTGCTTGCAAATTAATTCCATACAGTCCATTGATCAAAATCTTGTGAAATTAGATAACAGTGGGATTTGGTATTGGTTTTGTTTTGTGCTTTTTCCATTTTGACTACCAGTGGTGAAATTCATATTGATTTTCAGTAGTTTATTAAATCCTAGGGGCTGTTAACCTAGGGTGCTGCTGTCTGCCAGGAAGAAGTGGGGAGTTTTTCACTGTTGAGTGCAGCACATTTATTTTGGGCTTGTTCAAAAGAACTGGGATTTGAACTAGTGTGCTGGTGGACCCTTTCTGGTTTGTATCCAGCCTGTCTTAAGCAACAGCGTGTTGGTCCATCATCATAGCAGTGTGTGTGCAAAGGTAGGTAGAGTGTCTGTAATTACTGAACCAACAGTTTAGCACAAGGGACTGAAAACGTTCTCTCATTTTCCACTGCTCTCCAGAGCCTCAGAACGGTTGGGTCTGGAACGCAGCTCTGGAGATCTAATCCAGTCTTTCCACAAGCAAACAAACAAACAGACAGACAAACCAACAACCCCTAAACAAAACAAACAAAAAAACCCCAAACCAAAACCAGGAGAGGCCTGTGCCTGCAGTCAGTCTCATGCGGCGGTTCCTTCCCTGCTCCGGCGGCAGTGGGATTCGGGTGCAGGAGGTGGCGCACGTTCCATAGCACAGCTTGGTGGCAGCCTCAGCACAAAGAAAATGGGGCAAACCAGCAAAATGAGGGGCTGCCTCCTCTCTACACCATGGCAGCCACAGCTGGGGGAGAGGAGGAGCTCTTCTAGACAGTTTTTAGTAAGGGATGTTATTTTCTAATATTTTCGTGTACAGATTGTATTAAGCAAAGTCTTGGTTCTCCCTGTGTACAGTTTAAAAGATAATATTTTATTATTTATAATATTACATTTATTATCATCATTATTACAACTTATTTTATACATATTACTACAATGTTATATTAATTTTCTACTTGGTACTTTTTAGCTTGAAACAAATGCATACAAGTTTTCTTTTCAGTAGTGTATTAGGCACTTAAAACTGTATTAACAAATGCCATTTTATAAACACTATGCTTCCTAAAGTTTATAGCATGCATGTTATTAAATATGCTTTACTTTAGGCTGTTCAAGAACTATATTCTTACTAAATCTTCAGGCTCTAACCTCACAGACACTAAGCAAGGATTTGCTTTTTAATTTAGACTTCAAATTACTACTTTTGGGAATGTGTGGGTTTTTTTCTAGATGTTCTGTAAAAGCCTAAGAATATGGAATTGAAAGCAGTGTGTTTACTGGTGCATGCTTATACAACAGCTTTCTCAAAACAGTTCTTTGTCTGGTAGTATGGTAAAAGGCTTCACTAGTTTAAAAAAATATTTTGATGCACTGAGATATTTAACTTGTTTTAGCAACTCTGAAGTTCACAGAAGAAGATAATACTGTGAAAAAATGTCTTGGACCAAAATGCATGCAAAACTATTAAAGGTGATAAAATCAATTTAATTTCTGGAATTTAATTTTGAAGATGTAGCAAGAGGCTCAAAGTACATCCAGAAAGGTTTGTCTGCAAAGAAAAAAGAAAAGCTTTTTGAAAATCTACTCCCTGTGCCTTGCCTCTAGCAATTGCGTGCAACAACCTGTTCTTTCTGTCTGCCACCTTTAGTGTTTGTAGTGATTGTTGTCATAAACAGTTTGGGATCCCAGGTGTTTGCATTTATCAGCTGTTGAGCCTGCTTGGTCTCGCTGTGGAGAATCCTAAGAATTCTAATCCTGAGAAAATCTGAGGGTTTAGTAAGAGTTGATCTCAGAGTTACAGTTTAATAAAAGCTATGTAATAGCATCCATGAGTTAAGGTGTAAATTATGCAGTGACAATTGTGTGAGTTGTATCTTGTTAATACCTAATTTTCATGCATTTGTTTATCAACAGCCTCAAGCAGCAAGCCATCCTGCCATTTTCAGAATTGTAAATGAAATTTTCAAGTAAGTTTTGAAATTACTGGCTTTAAATGACCCATTTAAACATTGAGGTTCCCTTCATGATACGAAGCAATATTATAATCTGCAATATATTATAATATATGCCCCAAAGTCCCTTTCTATGTAGTACACTGCAAATAATAATAAATGTTAAAAATCTTATGAGGTTTAAATAAAAGTTACATTATAATAATAATAATTGGTACAATTGACTACCTTGAATTTTAGCCTTTAAAATTTATAATTTATTTTGTACTTCAGTAGGGATTTGTGATTGAAATACAATTTTGAGGTGAAAATTATAAATGCTGAAATGGCTTGGCCAATGCCAGCATTAAGGTAGCATTTAGCAAAAACTCTTGCACTTAAAAGTGTAGCCTCTTTACATTTTGTTAATGTTTTTCAGGATTTATGATAGATGTGCTTTTAATGGCTTTAAACTATTGATCCACCTGTTAATGAGTATTCTTCAAAGTATTATGAAGTGGTGTGTGGATCTTAATAATCTATTCCAGTTGTAATCATGTGTGAGATTTTAGAGAACTGCTGATAAAGAAATTGTACTTCCCTGCTTGGAAATTGTGTTAGGTTTCTATGGCTTGCACAAAGCTTCTTTTATATTTGGGGTTAGTGTTCTGTTTGAAATGTGGATCTAAGCATTGTGACTCTCTCTGTAATAATTTTTCTTGCTATTTGCATGCATATTGAGATGAATTGTGCTAAGGTATCTTATCACAGTGATATTATTTACTGCTTTTGCTTCCCTGTGTTTTTTTGCTATGTCTGGTACACGGAAGCCCAAACACCTAGACTGTCTTGAGTTGCCATTATTATATCTTCTTTTTATATCAGTGATTGTATTTGCCTGTAGTTTTATGACATTTCTATGTTACATTAGTGTGTTAGCTTTTCATATCTTTTGGAAAGAATTATTTGTAGGCGTTGTATATGTGGTTTGTTTGGGCTTTTTTTACTTAAAAATAAAACCTGAAGAGTTAGTATTTCTGTTAGTGGTGTAATGAGCTCAGTATAGGAAGAATACACCTTTTTGTTTCATTTCAGTTAACAGTGGTGTGATGGGCAGACTAATTATCTGATCTGTCATATCTAACTTTTCAATGCTTAGGAATGCACTGATGGAAACTGATGGAAGTTCAGAGGTTATGACAGTAATACAGGTGTTTACACAGCTCTTCCTTCAGGCTCATCAGAGTGAAAACAAACAGGTTAGTCAAGATCGCTTTCTTAGTGGTTTTTTTCCAGTGAGAAAATGCAAAATTTCAGGAGAAAAAAAACCCCAATTCTACTCTTAAGAGACATGGGTGAATATAATGAGGTAAATAATAGCATCCCTCTATAGCTGCATAGATATGCCAAAGTTTAGTTCAAACATTTTCACCTTTGCTTGAAATTACAGTGTGAAACCAATATGTAAGAGCAATTTACCTAACTTAACCCTCGAGTACATCTGCCTAAAGTGCTTTTCATTTTCGACTCAGTTCCCCTGATGCTGAAGTTTCTGCCTGTAGAGTGAGCATGAGCATGAGCATTCATCTTTGATAAAAAGGAGGAAAAATGCTAGATGCATTTTTCTATTGCAGTAGCAGGGTCTCTGATAACAAATGAAACAGAGATTACAACCCCATTTCCAGTCCCCTAAATAAGTAGGATATTGAATAGTGAAATTTGTCTGTTCAGAAGGTAAAAGACACATAATACCTACTGGGACACAATACATACTGGTTTCATTTCCTGTTCTTCAACAGTGACCTCTCAGAAATTTTCCTTGCTCTAAATTTTCAAATTTCACAGCTTGGTCTCTCTTCTTTTACACAAATTTTTATGTAGGTCCTCCTCCACTAAGTGGAGTCTTGTGTTAATTTAAACAAGAGCAGGATCAGTTTTTTACTGTAAAATTTCAAAATACATATATGAAAAAGTCTTATCTTATAGGCTGCAAAATTGACTTCAGATTCCCAAATTACATGGTCACGTCCTGACCATCTTCTGTGTTTTTTGATAACAAATTCATATGATGACAGGGAAAGTAGCATGTCATTTTAAACCTTTCGCTTCAGACTTAAGAAATTTTTTTGCATCTTTTTGAGGGAGATAGTAATTAAGAGAACTCTGGGATTTCTTGAAACTTGTGGCTTACTGGCTTTTAATTAGCCGTGTGATTGAATCTGTCTTCTAGCTTCAGGCAGTTGTCTTGCTTAATACATTAGTGCTGTGCATGATAATCTTATGCCACCCTGACTGCATGGCAACAGCTCACCGTGTAGCCTCAGGTGGGGATCAGTGGGTGAGAATGAAAGTAAAGATTCCACACCCATCAGACACCCAGGAGCTAATCCTGTTGTGCAGGTGATATGTTTTCTTCAAGGTGAAAGTCCTTCACCTGCTGGCATTACAACATGGACTACTGCCCATTTTTCTGAGGTGGTTTTAAATATTGAGTTTCTTTTATTTAACTTGTATAGAGTTTAAGTCATGGAGTTCTAATTAAGGTATTATGTTAAAAGAAAGAATTGAAAGTCCCTTGTATCTCAGTTTATGAATCAACTAACCCTTAGCATTACAGCAATACAGTTTGCTTGCAAAAAGGCAGGTACAGATTGTTTCCTAGACCTTTAGTCAGTCAGATTTCTTTTTTTTTTGTTCATTGTGCCATCATTCATATATTCATAAGGTATCTCTCTTTGTGGTATCTGATTGCCCTTGACAGAACATAATGTGCTCCATTAGCATTTAGTAGAAGAATGGTAAATATACTAATGATAGAAGATGGAGTGGGTTCTGCCTGGTCACTGAGACCTTGGGAATTTATAGATATCTGATTGAAAAAACTCTAGGCAAACATGCATCCATAAAATTTGAAGAATAACTGGGTCATGTCTGGCAGTTCACAGGTTTGTGTGATAGGAGGAGAGTGATTCTCTGTTGCTGTGTGGGAGCTGTCAGAAATAGCTGTCTTTTGCAGACCATGTAGAGAGAACAAGGCTTGGCAGAAAAGAAACTGAAGAGTGGGAAAAAACAGTTTTACTGGGCTTGGGATAGAATTTTTTCTTCCATATTTTTGGAGGCTGAAAACAGTAGAAATGGAACATGAGGTTTAACCCTACTTAGGAGAAAGTCCAATTTCTGTAGTCATTGAAGAAGAAATTCAGGAAGGGGTATACTGAGATCACTGTTGAAATATGAAGAAAAATAACAGTTTTTCTTCAAGTTTGTGGTGGTAGTGAAAGTTGACCTGAAGATATTTGGTCATGTTGCTTGTGCATTTATGAAGTTAAAGTTCATATTTCTATTTGATGGAAATTATAATTTCCCCATGAATAATTTTCCCTTGAGAATTTCAGAATTATCATTGATTTTCACTTGGGAATTTTGTTTTAAATGTCTGGATAAATATTTTAAACCAGTGTTCAGTGTTTATTTCCTGTTATACATCATGGCAGTTATTACTACCAGCCACATCCAAACTTGTTCTGTCTGATTGTACCTTGTTTTGAATCTTGTGGTGGCGTATGTAAGGAAAGAACTCACTAAAATACTGTGTTTATATGACAGACCCTTTTGGCTTTGCCTAGATAGTATCCTGAAAATTGCTTTTCACTTACTTCACAATAATGTTTTCATATGTGGCGTGTGCTGTGGGTTGTCATGGTTACTACTGAACTGTATCAAGGGGCTGCTTTTTCATGGGAGTTTTTGGTGCCAGTTAGTTGGCTACATGCACACCTTACTGTAGGGATTATTATTTTTCTCACTAGCCTAATTTGTCTTGATAAGTAGACTTCTAGAGTCTTACTGTGCCAGTGATACATAGGTTGTCTAAGAAAAGTGTGTATATTCATTTGCTGTAATTTCACTTAACTGTTGTTGACAGAGCAAAAAAAAAAAGTAGTAGAGAGAAAATATCTTCATGTTTGTTTATAAGATGCATATATCCCAGTAGAAAATAGTTATTAAATACAGTCTACATTGGATTTAGAGCTCTATCACATTTTATAGAGTTCATATTCCCAGTGTTTCAATCTGTTAGCTACATGCCCTCTTTCTCCTAAAAAAGAAGACAAAAGAGTTCTAAGGTTAATGGTACAGGGATTCAAAGATATAAATGAGAGAATGATAGATTTTTTGAGAAGGGACCTCTGGTCATCATCTTGTCCAACTTTCCAGCTCCAAAGCATAGCTACTTAGAACCAGTTGCCCAGGACTATGTCCACATGGGACTCTACAGCTCCTCTGGGCAAATTGGGATAGTGCTCGGCCACCTCAAATTAAAAAGAAAGTGAAAATATAAATTATAGAGGTTTTCTGATATACAGACGGAACCTCCAGTGTTTGACTTTGTGCCATTACCTCTGACCCTGTCAGTTTGCACCGCTGCAAAAACCCCGGTTCTGTTGCCTTGCACCCTCCTTTTAGGTGTTTATATGCATTGGTAAGATAGCCTTGAGCCTTCTCCAGGCTCTGTCGCCTTTCCTCACAGGAGAAGTGCTCTGGCCCTTAATGATCCTTGTGGCCCTTTATTTAGCTGGGCATAGCAATTCAGGTGAGACTGCTGGAGTGGCTGCTCACAGTGCTGAGGGGAGGGAGCATCCCCCTGGATCTGCTGGCAATCCTTTGCCTAACACAACTCAAGGTACAGCTTGCACAGCTTGCTGCTCTGATGCAGGACACACTCATCTTGTCCACGGGGTCCCCAAGTCCTTCTCTGCAATCTGCTCTCCAGCTGGGTGGCTGCCAGAATGTACTGGTGCCCGGGGTTATTCCTCCCCAGGAGCAGGGCTTGAAACTTTCTCCTTGTTGGTATTTATTTGGCTTCTGTGAGCCCATTTCTCCAGCCTGTCAAGGTCCCTCTGGATGGCAGCACAACCCTTTCAGGTATCACACTCTCCTCCCAGTTTTCTATCATCACCAAACTTACCAAAGGAGCTTGCTGCCCTTTCATTCAGTTCATTAATGAAGAGGTTAATTAGGACTGGAGTACTGACCCTGCTGTACTCTGGTAGTGACTGGACTCCAACTAGATTGTGTGCCAGTGCTCACCAGGTGGGCCTGGCTGGCTCTCTGTGTGTCTCAGAGGGAGTTGCACTTGCAGGAACATGCTCCATGTCAGATGTGCCTGCAGTACATGTTTGCAGAACAAAAGGATTAAAGCTGTGCCACTGCTTGTCTCAGTTACACAAGCAGCATTGACAGCATACAAGTCGCATGTTCCCAGATAAACAGAGGGCAAATCTGTTTACTGTGACTGCCCTGCCTGGTGCTGGATCACATCCTAGGAATTCTAGGTTTCCATTTTCAAACAGATGGCAGTAATCTACACAACGCCCTCAGATTCTGTAGGCATTATTAGTTCTTAGTTTAATATCATCTGTGAATCTGTTTACACTGGAAAATGAAATTAAACTGGTGTCTCTTTTAAGCTCTGCATATTGAGAGTGAAAATTTATGTTATTACAGAGAAAAAAGCTAAGACTAGTAGCATAATTTTCTTCATGCTGTAAATCCTTTTTGATGCATAGACTTTTAAAATCTATAAATACTTTTCATAAACAAGCATTTCCTAAATATTCCCATTTTTAATTCAAAATCGTAAGATTAACTACAGAATTAATTTTCTGTTCTCTTGCTTCAGTCTGTATTATTAATTACTGCCTCAGATGAGATACTCACTGTAGGTTTATTTTGAAAGCTGACCAAAAACCTCTTAAAATTATGATTTTGTGTCTTAGCATAAATTTCCACTGAAGGCCTACTTCCCGTGCCATCACCAGCCTCTTGTTAGAAGTTTAGTCAGACGTCCTTTTGGTAAGTCTTTTTTCATTAAATATTTGCAGCATTATGAATCCACATGGCCTGTGTATGTCTTAAAATAACTTTAAAAAGGATAGAGATAAGTTTTTGCCATTTCCTTAATAGAGTGTTTGGTTTAACAATTTTAATAATACTCTTTTAATGTATTTTTCTGCAGTAACATCTGATTCTTATGTAACAATACTACAAGTGTAACCTTAAAGAAAACTAAATCAGAAGTGAATAACAAAGAAAGAATGCCTAATTATGTAGGAACGAAGCCACATTACCAAGACTGTAAAAATACTACAATCTTCTTATGTTTTAATATCAGGAATTGTCATTATGGAAAAATTCATATTTCACAAGATATAGGCTTTCTCTTTCTCTCTGAGGCTTGAATTCTGTTATTTTAGATTGGAAATCCAGGTTTTTTTCAGGTTGCCTATTCATACAGATCAAGAAACCAAATGTTCAATGCGGTATAATTTTTTATGAACAGTAATTAAACACAGTAGAGGAGCCTCTGAGAATTCTGCTGTACTGATTATATATTAATATTGAAGTAGCAAAGGAACATCAGCCTCATTTCAATATGCCTAGCTGTTCTTCCTTTCATGGCTTTATCCATGACTTATAAGAAACAGAGTAATAAGTATTGTTGAAAATTAGGAAATTTTAAAATGAAGTTTAAAATACTTTGTGATAGTTGAATAAAGTTGTAGTAATCTTATAGCTACCTTAATACTTAAGTGTTACATTCTAGTGGATAAGCTATGATTTTAAGAGTTTTGTTTTCATCCTTCATCCTCAGAACTCCCAACTATATATTGGCCACAACACTTGAAACACATTTCGGATATGCTCAAGGCATTAGTAGAAGATACAAATGTTAGGTAAGCGATATATTTTCCTTTGCATGTTAGTTTGTGAAAGGCCATGTCATTTGAAGTCCTTAGTGGCTGCATTTCATCATTTTCTTATTATTCTCTAAGTTGGGCTTTATTTTTGAGAATAGTTACTGAACCTGAGCTTTACAGCATCTATCTACCTGGCCAATGAGCCTCTGAGGAAACAGAATCTTGTCATTCCTTCCAACAAATATCTGGCTACATAATGGAAATGCTTTCTTGTCCATTCTCCCATTTCTCCCTCAAAACTTTTAACCCTGTTTTATGAAGGAGCTTGGCTTTCTGCAGGCTTGTATGAACATCCAAACTGCAAACTTCTTGTTTTCATAAATACATGACTGCCAGAGTGCAGTATCATTTTTGTTACATGAATCTTTGGGCTCTCACTCCATGTTTCTGACCTGCTGCTCTTGGGGTTGGTTTTCCCACATGAATTAAACTTTTGTAGGGGATGTTCTGGGACTACATGAAAAGAAGGAAAAAACATGCATATCTATCTGCTGCTGCCTTGTAATTCTTTCTTATTGCTGTCTTGGATAGAGCTTGGATACAAGTTTGCTTAGGTCTGCTCTGAGAGTTGGCTGTCCAAAGAATGTTAAACAGCTCTTGAATTCAAAGAAATCAAGTTAATTTTGATTTTGAACTGGAAATATATCAAAAGAAACGCAGAACACCAAGGCCAGCCAGCCTTGCAGAACAAGATCATAGAATCACAAAATCACCGAGGCTGGAAAGAACCTTTGGCACCATCAAGTCCAACCTATGACCTAATGCTACCTTGTCAACACCACGTGCCACATCCAGTTGTTTTTTAAACATCTCCAGGGCCAACGACTCCACCACCTCCCTGGGCAGCCCATTCCAGTGTCTGATTACACTTTCTCTGAAGAGATGGTTCCTTCCTGAACCATCTCCTTCCTGATGTCCAACCTAAACCTCCCCTGGTGCAGCTTAAGACTGAGTCCTCTTGTCCTGTCACTGTTTGCCTGGGAGAAGAGGCTGACCCCCCACCTGGCTGCACCCTCCTTTCTGGTCATTGTGGAGAGTGATAAGGTCTCCTCTGAGCCTCCTTTTCTACAGCCTCAAACCTCAGCTCCCTCAGCTGCTCCTCACAGGGCTTGTCTGCAGATCCTCCACCAGCCTTGTTCCCCTTCTCTGGACACACTCCAGCACCTAAATATCCTTCCTAAATCGAGGGAAGAACTGGATACAGCACTCAAGGTATGGCCCACCAGTGCCCAGAACAGGGGAACAATCCCTGCCCTGGTCCAATTCCCCATACAGGCCAGGATGCCACTGGCCTTCTTGGCCACCTGGACACAGCTGGCTCATGTTCAGTCTGCCTTTAATCAGTACCCCCAGGTCCCTTCCTGCCTGGCTGCTGTCCAGCCACTCTGTCCCAGTTTTCCCCCTGGGCACTGGAACAAAGATACTTGCAAGCATGCTTGGTTTCAGTTAACTCACGGGGGCCTTTTTTTTGTTGCTGAGTGGCAGAAAGAAAGCTTTTTGTTGCTCCCTCTGAGGCCAGGCTGTCTGGTGGTAGCTTCTCACTTTCTGTAAGAGCTGCAGTTCAGTGCTGTGTCTCGCCTGTTCATCCCTGAGGTGTGTCAACCCTTTCTGTCCTTGGAGTGTGACCCGTGGCTGACCCTGACTTCTTAAAGAAACACATAACTCAAGCTCAGAACAAATAAATAAATTTCATCCATCATAGTGCATTACAAGAATATAACTATGTCTGTTCTCTCTTTGTTGTCCAGCCCTTTCTTGGCTTATATATAGTCTTTTCCCCCTTTGTTTTGAACAGTACACTATTTTGAACAGTATTGTACTGCCAGAATATACTCTTACTTCCTTTTGAACTCCTACAACAATTATGTTTTCTACAAAACCCCTCCCAGTTAGGAAGAAAATGGATCTAACATGTTTCAAATACTAATATCCATGAAGCAACCATATTCAGTTCTCTTTTACTGCTTTATTCCTAATTCTGAATTCTTTCTACTTAATAAGACTTACAGAGGAGAGAAAATACTGTTACACAGCATATCCCCTTGCTTCTTATATCCAGTGCTCTCTTTTTATGTAGGTTGGTTTTCAGGGGCTTCATTTTATACCGAACGTGAATCTTATAGCAAAGTCCTTTCTATGTCCTTCTAATGAAAAGATTGCTTCTCTGCTATGATTTTTTATTGTATGTGACAGTTACATGACATTTTAAACCAGAAATCAGTTGGTCAGTTGATGAACTTGTGTACATTTTGTGGGGGCAAATCCCAGAAAAATTGCAAGGCCACTTTTGGCAATGCCAGAGTGGGCAGAAGTCGAGGGTACATCACTCCAAAAGGCATTGTAATGGTAGAAAGTCTTCAAGATAATGTAATTTCATCAGCTTCTGGGATTTCAGAGATCTTTTGTAGTTTCCATGCAAAGGTGGCACAGGAATAAACAAAGAAAACCTTCAAATTCTTTCAAGTTCTGGCAAAGGTATTAGAAATAATTTTTCCTAGTTGTGAATCCACGTCTAGCTGTCCTTCTGTTTGTCCTTCCATACTTAGTTTAACTTTTTGCTTCTGACACCTACCTTTAGTTTGCATCTCTTCTCTTTAGTCTTCTCTAACTTTAAAGGAATTCACATGAGAAGGTATGGAGATGAGTGGTGGCCCTTTCTTACTGCCATGATCCTTTTGTAAACAACTTCAAAATTTTCATTTAAGAAGACATGAATTTTAATAATTTTAATCAAGTCAGGAGATATCCTTTAAAATAGACTTTAAAAATTTATATTTAATCCATCTAAATTTAATTCCTCATGAATTACCTAAAAAAGATGCACTTTATGAATTACCAAGCAGAAAATAACCCTGGAAAGCAACAGAGAGAAAGGCAAGAGTGTTAGAGTGTAATACTTCAGATGTGATTTAAAGTTTTGGAAATTGTGCAGCTGAAGAGTATAAACAGTAGGGATGAATTTTATTACGTATATTTTCATACACAATATTTTGTCACATTTTATTCGAAGCTGCTGTTAAAGACAGTCTGTTGTACTGCCAAAGTTAATCTGTAGTAGCACAGGGTATGTCTCATTTGATTGTGATTTCAGGTAATAGATTAAGTAGTACATGGCTGTGTGCTTAGCAGGTAAGGTATTCTCTGTTGAAGAGTGGTTTAAAGATTTTTTTAAGTTAACTGCTAGCATCCTTTGTAGTTAATTTGAGGGAATTAAAAATGGTAAATAATGAGAAATATCTAATTTTATCTGTGTTGTTTTCCAGTTCTCTCACTGACCTCTTTGAAATCTGGTTTTTGGTTGCTTGCTTTGGAGAGTGGCTGGATATTGCAGCAGAACAATTACTGAAGGCTGCTGTAGAACCAGAAGCTCTGCTGTGGCTGCTGGCATTTTACTACTGTCCTAAGAATGAAAATCAGCAAAGGACTCAAACAATGGTGGGTAATGTAGTGATAGTAAGTGACAATAAACAGTCAATAGTCTGATTGTATCTTATTGCTGCAAAGCAAATTGAGCACTCCAGAAAAAAAGGCATTGACTTCACAAAGACTCTGGGAATTGTATTGCAATGGAGAATTTGAAAGTTCGTTCTTTTTTTCTGATTTTTTAACATCTAGAAAAACGTTTTCCTCCTTTTTTTTAATATGTGATATAGATTAGCATCTTCTTGGTTGTATTTTGGATAACGAGGATATTTTTAACCATAAATAAAACTACCCTAGCAATGGTATTTTTTAAATCAATGTGGCAGAATTCAGTACACCTGTGTTATGGCATCTTCTGAGAAGAAAACAAGAGAAGTCACAGCAGTTGAAACCATGAAAATACTTATCAAGCACTGCCTTGGATCCTAACCTTGCCCAACTATTCTGATTTCTCTCCAGCTTTTGGCATGTGGCACTGTAATAAATATGTAATGTTGCCATATGCTGGATTGGTAACAGAAGGAGCAGTGCTCTAACCTTACACACTGAACTGCATGAAGAGTGCTGTCTGGCTGTGTGTGCAAGCAAATACTTGAAAGTCTTTAATTTAAACCTATTATGCAAACCTGAACTAGCCCAAGAAATTGGATCTACGAAGCCCTGATTCAAAAGGCTATAACTTGTCTAGTTTTCCTTAATTTGAAAATGGATTCTGGTGGATTTAAAAATGCAGCTCAATACACCACAGTTGGGAAAAACATGCTTTAAATTTGCATCTAATGGTCCATGTACAACAGTGCATTATGCAATATTTTATTTTCTTTCCTTCCCCTCCTGCCTCCCAGATGGCACCAAAAACGCAAGATCATATCCCAATCACTTAAAAAATATTTTTTTTCTTAAGTTTCTCATAGTGTAGGAGCAGGGGATGGGATGTTGGCTGAGCAGAGTTAGGTTAGAACCATGGGGAAGTAAAGTAATCAGGGTTGTTTTCAGAACATAGTTTTGGGAAAGAAGGCAATATGAGAGCAATAAACATGACTGAGTGAAACTATTGCACTCCAGGTGCATATCAGTGTATGGAATATTGTTCTAATTCCACAGAATGAAATAATCTCCCTGTGTTCCATCAGTTTGTTATTCAGTCAAAACATTAACAAACTTGAGTGAGAAAAAAGCTTTTCTACTGACAACCCACACAGTGACTCATCTTTTCCCAGGGGTCTGGTGTTTCAATTCTTTATCATTCTTTTCTAAGGTATTTGAACTGAGATTTTTTTTTGCACAGGTCAGGCTACTTCAGAAGCATTCCCACACTTCATGCAAAGCTTCTGCCTTTAGCTAGGTGTTTGCTTTTTTTTAAATCTGTTGTTTGGCAGATTAGCTCTCGGCTCTTTCAAATGAAGTGGTTTCCACCTCCACCCCAGCTCCTTTCACTAGTTAAGGGTTACCATGGCATGGGAACTTCTGGCAGATGTCTGGAGCACTTTTTATTCAGCATTATTTTTGTGTGGAAAGATGTGCACTCGTGACTTAGGATTTTGTCTTCCTGCTCTGTACTTTAGGTAACACCTTCATATTAGCCAAACTGTAACACAAAGGGTTTTAATTATTTAAAAAAGAGTATTTTTGCTGTTCACTAGAGTACACTCATATGTGCAGGACTAAATATTCTGCTCCTCAATATTTATTCCTTTGTTGCACTCCTTTCATACGTTTAGGGTCTGAAATATTGAAGGAACAAAACTTGGAGGCTGGCACTAAGAATGAGGTTCCTGGGGTACATGAGCTCTTGGAGCAGGGCCAGCTACTCTCCATCTGCAGTCTCTGGCTCATGTGATGCATATGATATGGATAGGGATAAAGAATTGTGAGGAATTCCAGTTACCTTTCTGTAGATCCTGGTATCATTTGTGCCTTACTTTTAGTTGTGGTCTTAGTGCAAGAATAGCAGCTTTTTCAGACTATTTTATGTGAAATTGCTAAGAGGGTAGGTCAATGTCACATAGATGTCTGAAAAAAATTGTCCTAGTGAATATCCTTGAGAAACAGGTGTTCTTTTCCTTTGGGTCTGCAATTTTTCTGTTGTTCCAGCTGATACTCATTTGCATTCTATCTACAGGTTTTTTCAGTTAATTTTTAATACTGGGAACAGAATTATTGTTAGGAATTCTTTTGCAGTAGTTGCTTATAGTTTTTCTAGAGGTGCCAAAATCTTCTGTTTCCTACCCCCAGCAAAAGTTATGTTTTATTGTCTAACTCAAACATAAAAACATAAGTGGCGAACAACACAGGAAGAAGTTAAAACACACATTCTTTCCAGAACATGTTATCAGCTGAGGTCAGCCTGCATGGGGATTTAATTGATTTACAGCAGCAATTCTGAAATGAGCCCTTGAGGAGCCTTTGTTCTTCTCCCCACAATGCAAAAATCGGACCATGCTCTGCTGAGGGACTTTCTCCATTTCCTTATATTATTAAAAGAGGTAAAATCCTGGCTTGATGCCCTGTCTGCTTAATTTGTAAGACCAAAGAATATAAAAAAATTCATTCTGTCCACCTTCGTGTGTGTGATTCAGTGTAAAAGAAATGTGTTACAGCCCTTCCTTCCCTGGTTTTCCTGCTGCTTAAATTCAAAATTTTTCATGTTTGCAATGTTTCTCCAAGGATTCAATTTTCTTTTAGTGAATAAATCCAAAATAAAAATACCCTAGATTTGACCTTTACCCTTCTCTAATCCTGCATCCTTTGAAATTATGTCCTATAGGCAGAAGCTCAAGAAGTCTACAGTCATCTGTTGCTGCTGTCCAGCTGTTTAGACCTTTCTCTCAAAGACCTGAGGGCTACTGTGCGCAGGGTAAGGGGTGTAGAGCAGTGCTGTAACCAGCATCTTACAACACATCTTCTCACCAGCTTTTTGCTCTTCTCACATGGTGGACGCAAGATTGCCCAGAAATGTATTTACCAAGTAAGTGTTTCTTCCTTTTTCTTCAGGTTAACTTAAATACATTCTTATTTTACTGTTTTTAAGTTTCTACCTCTTAATAAAGAAAACACGTAACAAAGAAATAAAGAACACTGTGACTACAATAGCCATATCTAACCTGCTACTAACCTATTTCAGCTGCAGTCAAAATTTATTTTCCATTCCTTGCTTGATCTCACTGACAGGGTTGCTGTTGTGACTACACAGCTGCAGAAGCAGTTGAAGTAATAGCTTGCAGTTAAGGGATACCCACAGTTCATTTACACACGGTAAAGACAGCATGTGCAAACTTTTTGATTTTTCCATAAATTATCCAGCTACTGCAGACATGGTGGAACTCCCCTCTTGCTGTTTTCCATTGGGTGGAACAGCTGATTACTAGGTGTTAGCATGGATGTGGCAGAAGCTTGGTGCCTTGGCAAAGCCAGTGCGGAAAACAGTGTGGTAATTGAGAGGGAAGGAGAGAATGAAGACAGGGTCTCTTAGGGCGTGAAAAAAGAGGAAGAGGAGTAAAAGGCTGGAAGCTTGCCACAGTGTCTTCCTGTTGGAGATGACAACCTTCAGGTATATGGGTGCAAACTATAAAATGTGTTTGTGTCTCCTAAAATAAACAGTGCTATCTCAGTGTAGGATTAGAAATCCATTCCTGTCTATAAAACCATGTTCTTGTAAGAAGTGCATGCCCCCTATGCAAGCAGGTCTAGGTCCAGTGTGTAGTTTTAATATTTCCAAAAGTTTTTCCATTCAGCGGCAGTGTGGTCTTACTTGTAAACCTGTATAGGGTATGTGTAAGGCATTTTATGATGTTACCTGGCTGACTAAGAAGACATAACATTTTTCTCTTTAAGAAGGGCCAAGATACTGCTCACGTCTTAGGGTGCAAGTTCACAAATGATCAGCTTTCTTCTCAGCATAAGAATGTAATTATAAAGTGTATATATTGTTACAGACTGCTATTTCTAGTTTCCCTTCATGAAGAGAGTGCAGCTGTTGATCTGTGATGCTGTAATGTGCTAACCTGCAGCTTTAAATCCCTCCAGGAGGACCAAAGGCTTTTTTTTGGTTCTTTATAAATAGCAGGATAACTAACATTCAAAACTCTGAATATTTCCCAGTGCAGAGCGGTCATGAGCTGTTGTACTCCAGTTTGTTGGTTTATCAGTCTGATCAACTGTTTAGACTGTATCTGTTTAATGTGTAGCTAGGCTGTCCATGTGATTTGAAAGGGACTAAAGACAAAATGTGACTGAAAGGCAGAATGGTGTGGAACTGATTTGTGATGCATGGCTGTGGAATTGTTTAGCATAGTAAACTTTGGGTTTAACACAAATAATGAGGAGTCAAGTATCTCCTGAGCTGCAAAAATTGCAGCTTAAGGTCTTTTCCTGTTATTTTGTTTTGTTTTGGTTTTTGTTTTTGGTTTTTTTGGGGGGTTTTTTTTGTTTGTTTTGTTTTTTGGGGGGTTTTTGGAGTTTTTTTGTGTTTTTTTGTGGGGGGAGGTACTTATTTTTATTTTTAAAAACTTTACAGAATTGAATTATTTCCCCAATACCTGCAGAACTTTCATGTGCTTTTAGTTCTTTTCTATGGCAATGACTTGCAAATGGTTATCCATTTGTGTTTCCTTTAAAAACTTTCTGGCCTCTTGATTTGTTTCACTTAAATTTGAGACAACAGCAGAAACTCAAAGTTGCTGGGTTCCACTGGGATGTATGAAAAGGGATACCTCAGGCAGAAGTTGGTTCTCACATAGTCAGTGGTGAGGGACAAATCTGGTTTTGTTGCAAGTGTTGCTGAAGAATTCTTAGCATTTAGCAACATAATTGCATGAAATAATCTCTTGTGTTTCCCTTCAGATTGCTAAGAGTACGGATACAAGCAAAGAAGTTTATAACCTTCTGATCCGCACTGCATACAGATTGAACCACAGTGGAAAAAAAAGCCAAGGGACCGTGAAGCTGCTGAATAAACTTCTTCAGAAACTTACATCGAAAGTTTAGAATTTTTATGTCATCTGTTTATCAAGCCAACAAATCAGGTCTTTATCCAGGTGTCAGACTTCCATTGCCATCTGGCACTGCAGGTTACCAAGGGCAGGAAGATACCTATATAAACTACAGCTGCTAATTTATATTCCCTCATCTCCATTTAAAAATAATCTGTTTTTTGGAAATGTTCATATTTTGAAACATAATAGTAAGTATTAAAGGTGCTTGAAAATTTTGTTCCGAGTACCTTCTGTAACAAGAGACCTACATAATTTAAAGTAGTTCACTCATCTCCTTGTTGTTTATCTGGCTGAGGATCAGTTTTTCTCCCAAATAATGCATGTGGGGTGATTTTTTTAGCAAGCAATATCCAGTTGCTTGATTGGCAAGTTGTTACTGAAATGTTTTGTTCTGTTCTGCTTTTATGAAACTAACGGTGATCACAAGTGATTCATGGTGTTCTCAGGAAATCAGTGATGTTTCCTGAACTCGTTCCTTCTTTTTGAAAATGTTTCCAAAATGAAACTCCTCCCAGATTTTTTTCAATTTGGCAGCTTTTACAGGACAGTGTTCTCCTCCAAGTACTATACCAATAGCTGGACTTGGTCAACAGATACTGCAGGCAGAAAATGGCTTGTAGAACAGCCCACTTAACAGTGTGCCATGACTGATGCTATTATTTATTCATTTAAGAAATAAGGGGGTTTTATTCAGACAAAAGAGGGCAAGCAAAACAGAGACATAAGGACATCTTCCAGTTCAAGGGACAAACTTCCTATAAAGGTTGCAATTCATTGCCTTCCCTTTTGTCTCCAGCAGTGATTTGCTTACTTCTTTGTTTAGGTTTTTTTCTCTCCTGCAAGAAGCATAGACAGGTAGCAATGGCTCATGTTTTTTACCCTTAGGAAAGCATTTGTCCCAAGAAGTTTTGTGAACCTGTCTCTAGCTTTACTAGAAAAATAAGCATGGAGAACAGCAGTGACAGGTCATCCAGCTTTCCTCAGTAATTTGTTCTCCTCTATTACTTAGCTGTAAAGCCGACACTTGTGCTATGCTACTCAAAGATACTACTTAGAATACTGTTCTTGCATATAAAATCCAAAATATGTATCTTGAATTAATAAAGCTTTTTGAATGTAGCATTTGTTTTTGAGCAAGGGGAAAGAAAAACAATGTACTTAGTGTCCCTTGGCTGTAAGAAGTGGAAAGATATTTTCTGTTATGCTGTTAACTGATTTCTTACAATTTTGTTCCCAGTGAGTCATATTGTGGAAGTTACATGTCCTCTCAGTCAGTTTGCTAGTGAAAAAATAGCAAACACATAATGTATGTCTGCAAAGGAAGGGTTTTTTCCTCTTTTTTGATTAAAAAATATTTTAAAATAAAAATTCAGAAAGAAACATGTTGCAAGTTTTCTATTGTTAATAGCCACACATATCTAAAAAAAACAACACAGTTTTCTGTTCCCTGAATACCGCAGTGGAAAAAGCGTGGGATTAAACTAAATTATATTTTGGTCACAAACTCAGAGGTATTTGTCTAGTGGAAACAGATGTGGAGTGCTCTATCTAGAATAACTTTAACCCAAAGGAAGAACGATTTTTTCTGTTGTTTTTTGTTTAATGTCTAATCTGGTTGTTGGATGTGAGGCTCTTTGATTGTGTTTTATCCATATTGTGCATATTTGTAATTTTTATTATGTAGAAGAAAGATTAGCAAAGAATTGCAATATCTGATTAATCTTGCAGATTAATTAGGTGGATGATATGGGTGTTATACTTAGATGTGTATGACAGTTTTTGGACAGGGATTTTTAAGTATCTTTTCTTTATCAGTGGTTTTATTTTTCCAGTGACAAAATGCATGAAAATTCTTCTAACTTTCTTTAACAAAATGAATATGCTGATAAATAAGGATAAATCAATTCAAGCAGGAAGGAAATGTGCAATGAAGGCAGTGAAAACCCAGAATTAGTAGTGAATTGGTACATTCTTGTTTTCCTGTGTTTGGCTTTGTAAGAAAAGCAGAATTATTTGAGTATTAAGGAGGTTGTGCTTGTTTCAGGAGGCTCTAAGGAAGAAACCTAATTGATGCTGTCTGTAACTTTAAAAAGATACATCTGTGCAGGCATTTTTTTTGCTCTGTGCAGCATAGTTGTAATAAATTGTTGGTGTTTCTATTTCCTTACTCTTTCACTATGCTTGAATTATGATCTGACTTTGATATAAGCTGTGATTTTGTGGGATGTTAAAGCTACTTTTGTTAGTTTGCCAGTGGAAGGCTACAGAGCAATTTGGTAGATCTGAGTAATGGAAGATTTCTCATGTGGTGGCCTCTGTGTTATCCACCCAATGAGTATCTTTTCCTCTGTAATTGCTGCTTTCTGTAAATGTTCTTTGGAGCCTTCAAGGCTGTACTTTTTTGCTGAACCAGCCAACAAGTCCTGAAATCAGGCTTCAAGCAGGCTGTCCCCTTGCATTCTATCTGCAGCACATACCTGGCTCTGGACAGTGCCCTGAACACAGAGAACTTTCAAAAATTGTTCTGCTTCAAGACGTTTTTTTTAAATAAGAACACTGACACTAGATTTTGTTTCTTTGTTGATTATACTTCTTTCCAGACTAAGACTGCTAAGTTAAAGCTTTTTAAATTCTGCAAGCTTTGCAGCATGGTGCTGGGTGGTTTCTGTGATTTTCTTCAAGCAGGAAAAAGGGTTATTTCTGTGGCTTTTTTTTAAGCCTAGCTCTCAGTACAGTGCCTATACAAAGCAGAATATATTTTATTTTGTCATGTATTGTCAGGTACTGCAATTCAGCTGAGCAACAGTAACATTTAATCTGTTACTTCTAGCATTTGTGATTAAGTTTCTGTACTCTCGGCATTGTTAGTACCAAGAGGTGTTAATAGACAAGAGTGAGTTTGCATTCGTTTCGGTGAGACAAAATCTGTGGTATATGTTCGGCTTGGCAGGGATACAACTCAAATATTCTGAAACATTAGCATTGTAGAAGTGTAAGGTAAAACATTTAGCATAAATTACTTGCAGTTACTAAACAAAACACTGTTAAATCAGGCTTGCACAGTTTCATTGCTGCATTATCTAATGTGAGAGTGAAGTACCAATGGTCTGTGTAAATGAGTAAGTAATGTCATGCTCCATTAAAATGCATTTTCCCTGTTACAAGAAGGGTTTAGAAAGGTGTTAATTTCTGACATGGAAAGGCAGTTTTCTTGTAGACTCAAGCCTGAAAAGTCAAAACCTGGAATGTTACAGGAGGAGTCCTCCATGAGCACAGAGAGCATGTATTTGAATTTTTTATACTTTCCTGATAGTCTGCAATGGCTTTCTTAAGCAATCATCCTATTTTGTTGGGCAACACCAGTAATTAAACCACTATTTTGTTGGGCAACACCAGTAATTAAACCACTGTAGCTGAATGCTCTGGTGCTAGAGGCAACCCACTAGCACTTAATTCATAGAGGTTCAGATGTGGGCCTGCTTTAATCCACTTCTCTGGCAAGTTTTCCTTATTTGTGATACAATTTATTCTTGAATGCTTGCCTGGATTTAAAAGATATGCTCGTGGTAGACATTCCATTTGCTGCCCTAGCAGAGAGTAGTTTATTCTGGGAATTTGCTGCTAGGTGGTCTGTTCAGTAGTGAATGCCACGGAGGAGTTTCCCTTGCTTGCTCTGGCCATCTTCCTTTCACCAGCTGTCTGTCTGCTGGCAAGGAATAAACCTCACAAGATCCTTGATGGCCTGAGTGTGCTCACTGTTGTCTGAGCTTCCAGGAGCCAGCTAGGGATAAGCACTGGACTGCTACCAACCAGTGAAATGGAAATCTGAAATGTCAGCTGGCTCTAGCTGAGCTGTAGTGGTGGTGTTGTTCATAGGCAAGGATGGTGCTTTAGTTTGCATTCTGTATTCTTGCATGTGTGTGAAGGGAGGGAGTGATAAAGTAAAATTCAACATGTTTGAAACTCAGCTGTAGAAATTTAGTGTGATTTTTATATTCAATACTGACAGAATTAATAAATAACAATTCCATGCATGACATCACATTAACCTGCATATAAACAAGTAGCAGAAAAAAATCCAGCAGTAGTGTCATTAATAGATCTGTATATTCAAATAACTTCACATCTCTCTTGCTACTTTAAAAGCCTCTTTCATAGCTCTTGTGTATTATGTCAGATGATAGGCTCATTTAATAAAAAAGTAGGCCCTCAGAAACAATGACCCTCTATTTTCTATCCTTTTCAATGAAAATACCTGTTAGGCCTATGAACTTTTGTAGACATATGATGGCATCTTGAAGAGATTACAATTTTACATGTTCTTGACTAAACATTGTGAATTACACTGTTGAGATGTGTATGTGCCAGTTAGCCTATATGTACAGTTCACTCCTTAACATTTTATTTCTTAGCTTGTGAGTTTGAGGCTTCCAAAACATGCATGATTGCATGTCACTGGCCTGCCACTGTTAAAAGTTTCCTTAATATTTCACATATGAGAAAGCAGCTCCTGTTTGTTTTGACTAATGAAGCCACAACTTCTACTATGTATAGGTTTTCTGAAAAGAGGAATTCAGCTTTTTTATTTCCAACTAACTTGTAATGGTAGCTGGCACTACAGATTTCGCATCTGTCCCCTGCAGAGACCACCAGTAAGTGTTTAAGTGCTTTTAATCTCATGACTGTGCTGCACTTCCATATCAGCGTCAGATGTCTGTGAATAGAGAGGGAAAAGCCAGTATCAGATTCCATGAAGAGGAGAGAAGCCTTGAAATATGACACAGGATTAATTTATAAGATGGAAATCAGTGATAAGTGTCTCTGAATTCAGGCACTTTGTGAGCTTCTAATAGGCAGGACCAATAACATCTTTTCTGGAAACATGACAAAAGTACCAATGTTTTCTGCATAGACCAGTAAATTTCTTCAAACCCCATTATTGCATTTCAAACCCCATTATTGCATTTCAACTTTTTTTTTCTTGTGGGTTTCCTTCTTTCCTGAGGTACAAATGGCCAGCGCTGAGCAATTTGCTGCACAGCACAATTTCCAGGCCAGGCTGAATTGCTGTAGTCGCTTTCTCTGACTGGCTTGACCTAGGCCATGAGTGGATACTGAGCAAATGTCAAGCCCAAACCTTGCAATTAAGTGATAACATCTGTTTTGGAAAGATAATTTCATTGGGATTTAAAGTCTTCAGATGACAGCTGTTGACTATTTTTCATCATGGCTCTTCTGATCTTGATTTCATGAGTTCTCCTTCTGCTCGTTGTATTGGCAGAGCAAGCTCTCAGATGTGCCTGCTCTTTAGGCAGAAGCATTGCCTTTTTTCTTTTTTCTTATCTCCCTTTCTGGCCAGGATCCAAGAAGAATGTACAAATGGTAGATCCAGTCTCTTTATTTTTCTTTTGTTGATTTTATTTTTAAATTGGAATACCCTAAACCTGTGATGTAAACATCATAGAACTTGCACGTAAAATAAAGTATGGGCTGTATATCTGTTTTTCTCCTGACATCTTTCACTCACAGACTTGTGTCTAACCACACAGCAATCTGTAAGTCAGGCAAGTTTCTTGCCCTGATTTTTTCAGATTTGGCAAACTTGTTGTAGAAGAATGAAAGAACAGAATTTGTTATCAGTGCTTCAAAAATCATGCATTTGAACAGCCCAGTTAGTGCACCACTTAAATGGTTAACTCTGCTTTGGAACTGCTCTTCAAAATGCATTGTGGAGTCTGGCAATCCATGTGCATTTTAAAAAGTGTAAAAAGAACTGCCATGTGACATCCTATTGTGGTGCCATTTTCATGATTTTCCTATCAATTCAGTTTTCTTTTGTGAATCTGAAAGATGGTTTAGCTCTTTATTTTTCGGTAATTCAGAGAGCAAGCAGGAGGAAGAACCATTCAGAAGGAGGGCTTCTGACTGTATTGGATCCTTATGACCTCTAAAATATAACCAAAAAGCAGAGTCTTTTAAGAGCTGTATTTCAAGACAAAGGGGGAATAATTTTTGGGTTTTGCATGTTATAAACCTGAATGCTCTTGATGCAGAAATGCAGTGCTACACCAGCTTTTAGCATTGCCCGTCATTCTGTGATACAGAGCTTTTCTCAGCATCTCATCTGCCCTTCAGCTGATGCTGACATTACTTCGTTCTGGTAACAGTGAATCAGCTGGCTTAAGAAATAAGACTGGTCTTCCTGTTTCTTCAGTCTGGATGCTTTCTAATTCCCATTCCTCCCTCCAGGTATCAAGTAAGAAATTTACATTCCTGTGATGTGATTGAAGAAAGGAGAGCCAAGTGCTGGGGACTTGCAGTGTGCAGAAACTGTAAACTGGCTGTAGGTGGGCTTTCCTGTTCTTGTGTAAAACTGACAGTCTTGTGATTATCTGTCTGACTGTCTTGTCTGTGTGAAGTGTGCTGGTTTAGGCTGGGGCGGAGTTAATTGCCTTCTCAGAGACCAGTGTGGGGCTGAGTTTTGGATCTGTGCTGATTTCACAGAGGTATTTTTGTTATGGCTGAGCAGGGCTTTCATAGAACCAAGGCCTTTTCTGCTTTTCACAGAGCAATGCTGGGGAGGAGGTTGGGGTGCAGGGAGGCTGGGACAGGACACGGACAGGACAGGAGACCCAAACTGACCTAAGGGATATTCCAGACCGTGTGACACTGCTCAGGATATAAAATGGGGGAAGACAGAAGAATGGGGAACTTTTGAAGTGGCAATGTTTGTCTTCCCCACTGTTAGTCTTCCCCTGCTTTCCTGGAGATGACTGAACATCTACTGGCCCATGGGAAGCAGGGAACTAATTCCCTGTTCTGCTTTGCATCTGTGTGGCTTTGGCTTTCCTTACTAAAATGTCTTTATTGCAACCCATGAGTTTTCTCCCATTTATGCTTCCAATTCTCTCCCTGACCCTGCTGCTGGGGGAGTGAGCAAGCATCTGTGTGGGGATTGGCTGCTGGCTGGGGCGAAACCATGACAAGAAAAAAAAAGTTCAGTATTTATGCCGTGTAATTGCATTTTTTTGTAATATTCAAGCCAGCAGGAACAATGTTTTCCCTCAGCTAAAACTGGGAGGTAATTGAGAAGCCTCCATATATAGTCAAAAGCAAGACATTATAATGCAAACAGGGCACAATGGGCAGTTTCAGCACAAGTGGTGGCAATTACAAAATCTTAGGGTCAGTTTTGCAGGGTAATATTGCCATGATGGGAACCAAGGGCTGTAGAGACATGAAGCTCGCATGTAGGGAAATGTTGGCAGAAGGGGCATGTGAAAGGTGTAATGAGGGACAAAGGGGCAGTGTGGCTCCCTACATTAGGGGACCAAAAAAAAAGGACTTATGAGATGTAAAACTGAATAAATCAGAATGAAACTTTAACTGGTCATGCTTGACAGTTAAACAGGTGAGTTTCAGAAATACCAAGGCAGATGCAGACTGGAGTAAGATGGTTGCTGAGACATTTTAAGTTTTAGTTATGTTATACTTGCAAGAGTTGACTGAAAGAAGGTGCAGCTGTATAGCAAGTAACTTTTACTACCAATTATAAAAACAACTGTGGGAGAAAGTGACTTTGAGGGTAAAAAAAAGATGCTTTTTCCATGTGGTAGATGGTGAGCACTCTCAGGATTAATGATGAATCACATGGTGGTGCCAAGCACCAGCTTCCCAAACTGGCCTGTTTAGATCCAGTCAGGCTGGCTGAGGATGGTGCCAGTGGCAAAGCAGCCACCACTGGCCCATGAATGAAAATCTCAGGGTGAGTTTCAGCAGAGAGCTCCAGTGCTGAGACACCAGGCCCAGCAAGCCCAGAGGAAAAGCTGGGTGTTGTCAGAAATGGGCACTGTCAGAGATGGCTGACAAGGGCGTATCGGTGTCCAGCTGCTGCTCAGGGGCTTGTGAGGAGGCAGCAGAGCCATCAACTCTGCAAGGGGACAATGAGCAAAGCCAGGGTTTCACAGGGCATTACTGCTGGGGTACTGTGCTAATAGGAACTGGTCTCAGTAGAAAACTAAGTTCTGCTTTCTGACGTGTAAATGGTCAAGCAAAATGGGAATTTTTACAAAAATGCAATTTCTGCATGCTTTCAGGTAACAGAGCAAATGCCTGTTCTCCTGGAAAGAAGCTGTAAGCAGCAGGAATCAGGATCTTAATTTTGTACAGAAAACACACACTTAGTTTAAATCACAGTAAGCAGAAAAGCAGAAAAATGCAGTTAGTCTCCTACGGACTGCACAAATGTCTCAGTTTCTTTAAGCACTGGCATGAAATGTCAGCCTGGCAGCAAGGTAAGATTTTAAAATATATCTTCCAGTGTACTGTGTCCACAGAAACAAAGGAACACAGCCATAGCAGAGTATGTGTTAACTTCATGTTTTGTTTATGTGCCTAAACTTGGTATACTTGTGGAATTCTAGATCAGTCAGGCTGCTCTGTTTGGTTGCTTCCTGTCCTTTCTTGCAAATAGTTTTTTCCTTCTGACTACTCTGGACATCAGATATTGAAGCCAAGAAAAGAAATGCACTTAGGTGTCTGGTGAAATCTTTCACTGTTAGAGAAGACATTAGACATGACTCACGGGTACTGGGAACGGTAGCACAAAGGAAGATGTTTTATAGCTTTAAAAGACCACAAGATACATTATTTAAAAGACCACAAGATATATTATTTTTTTTTTTTAGATATTATGAATTAGTGTTGTGGAATAGGGTTGTCAGTGATTTAAGAGTATGGTTATGTGCTCAGTACATGGGCTTATTTCAAATGTTACTCTTATCCTAGTACATTGTTATGTCAGTGCTTTTTTCAAAGTAAAATACCGCTAAGTTACTGGTAAAAAATTGAATGGCCTTAGATATTTAATGTACTTCTCACTCTTAAATCATGTGTAGTGAGGTGAGACCTGCTGCAGCAGGCACATGTGCCAGCTTGTGCAGGCACTTGCCTGCAGTATGGGGGCCTGGAAAGTGTGGATTTTCCAGATATTTACAGTCCAGTTTCTGCACAGAAAGAATCAACCCCAAAATAATGGAGCCTTTGGAACATTATGGCACATGGTAACTCCACTGCTTGTTGATTCTTACCATGGTTTCCTCCCACATACCTCTGTATGCAGAGGAGCCTGCAAAGTAACACCTAGAATACTCTGTAGTATAAATACAAGTTTTCAAGACTTTCATCTGCTGTGGAGATGAACTGGCTGGCTGCAGTGCTCTGCATGACACATTTTAATGCTCCATGTAACTTTTTTGTTTGTTGTGGAAATATCCTTTTTCATAGTGCTTTTTATCTGTAAGAAATCCTTAGGCTCCTTATGCCTACTTGTTTCCTCAAGCCACCCACTTGCTCAGGCTGCATTTCTGATCAGACCTTTGTTTGCAGACCTTTTTCCGTCCTTATTTTGTGCGAGAAATGGGGAACAGGGTACAGCTAATTCCCTCCTAAAGGAGAAAGCACAGAGACAGCAGCAGCTGCAAACACCTCCCAGCAAAGCTGCAGACAGAAAACAGCTGTCAGCAAAAGGGTGAGTTTTACTCTCTACTTGCAACAGAAAATGTATGACAAGGAATGAATGCATCCCCACAGAGGTTTTGGTCTGCCTTTACTCTGAAGAAGCAGCATGAGAAAGTAGATGGTCATCCTTGCCTAACTATAAGGATACAGTTTCTCACCTGAGATTCATTTTCAGAGCTAAAAGCTACATCCAGAAAAGAATCACTGAGATCCTAACTGGATGCTGGCCTGATGGAGTAGGTGGGAGATAGTCCAGCACTGGGCTTTTTAATGCTACTCAGGGTAAAATTACCACTGCGTTTGGAAAGGACTGAATTTGGGAGAGGAGGGGGAAAAAACAAAAGGCTGTGTTTTATTCACACATAGGAGCTGCCTATGAAACACGTAAATGAAACCTCAGGGTAAAGGCATACCTATGTAGATGCCTGTGCTGTCATAGCCACATAAAGTCACAGAATACACCAAACTGGAAACAACGCACAAGCACCATTGAGTCCATCTCCCAGACAGAGGTATCATTTGAAAAGACATGGTTTCCTGTAATGATTTTGTTCAGGAAGTTTGGAAATAGATTTTTTTGTTGTTTACTTTTATTGACTACAGTTAGATTCTATAACTTCCTTTTGTCAGAAACTCAACACAGAAACACCCACCTTGAGAGAGAATTGTGAATAAAATGAACAATAATATTGGTGGTTGACAGGCTTTCGATAGGACTTACTAAAAACTTAGATGTGCAGGATCTACTGATCCAGCTGGATCCCTGTAAATCTATGGGGCGTGATGGGATTCATTCAAGAATCCACAAAGAGTCGGCTGACATAATCACAAAATGTCTCTTTTGAGTGGTCTTCGGAATCCAGGGGTCCCAACTGACTGGAAGCAGGCAAATACTGCCCTGATTTTCACAAAGGGCAAGAAGGAGGGCCCAGGAAACCACAGGCCTGTCAGTCTCACTTCAGAGCCTGATAAAGTTATGGAGAAGATTATTGTGGGGGTACTGAAAACACCTGAAAGACACCCCAGTCATGGGTCACAGCCAGCACAGCTTCGTGAGAGAAAGTCCTGTTCATGAAACCTGGTTTTCTTTCATGACAAGGTAACCCACCCAGCTGATCAAAGGAAGCCAGTAAAGTTTTCCAAAGTTTTGCTATCCAAGGGGCAGCTGAGGTCACTTGATCTGCTCAGTCTGGAGGAGACTGAGGACAGATCTCATTGCATTTACAGTTCCTCATGAGGAGAAGAGCAGGGGCAGGCACTGGTCTCTTCTCTGTGGTGACAGTGAGAGGACCTGAGGAAAAGGCCTGAAGTTGTGTCAGGGGAGGTTTATGTTGAATACTGGAGAGAGGTTCTTCACCCAGAGGGAGGTTGGGCACTGGAAGAGGCTCCTCAGGGCACTGGTCACAGCACCAGCCTGACAGAGTTCAAGCACAGGGTGTGACCCTTGGGAATGGTGCTGTGCAGGGCCAGGAAAAAATTCAATAATTTTTGTTAGTCCCTTCCAACTCAGCTTATTCTGTGATTCTGTAAATAATTACACAGTTCACTTCCAATGCTTTTTACATGATTCAGAAAGATTTTAAACTAAAAGCAATGTTTATAGAATGTTAATGATACTCCAATACATACATGAGTCTCCTATGCTCTCTGGTAAGTTATGGTGACAGTAACTGTTCAATGCTTTCTTCTTAATCCGGAGCCTCACTCTGTATCTCAATGCTTGGATTAGCAACAAAAGGCCCTTTATAAGCCCTGATGAACAGCCTGGACTGCCACCTCTTTGCAATTTTTTAGGTTTTTTGGTGTTTGTGATTTATTTTCTGTTCATTTTCTCAGTTGCTACCATGCATGATGGGTCACAAAGCTGTAGTGAGGGGAAATGTTCAAGTTAATACTGCTGAAGCAAACGAAAAGAGCTGTAGCAAACCAATCAAACTACTGCTGTGCTCAATATAAAAAAAAAAAAGAGAAGTAGATTGTTTTGAAGGAAGAAAATTTTTGAGATATTTTAAAAAGCGTGGAATATCTTACTTGCCCTGGAGTTTAACAGTACTGGCTCTGAAGAGGCTTACAATATATTTCATTTCTGCATGCTTTGTGCCAGAGTCTTACCCAGCTCTGCATTTTTTTCCTGACACAATGGAAAAGGCAAAAAGCAAGCTGGTTTCCTTTGCTGGCCTTTGCAGAAAACCCTGTGAAATGAGGCATAACTCCGTTTATGAATGGGATCCTGTAATAACTACGTCTGTGAGTGTCACTGCATTAGAAGACATTGTGGTGTCTCAGCGCCTTCTTGGACAATCTCCTAACTCTGGCTGCATTTGAAAGAAGTTGCTGACTGTCCCTTAATTCAGGTTTTGACACTGTATGCCTGCAAAGGGGGAGGTCAGAAAAATGTGATGTGAGAAGAACTGTACTCTTTGTACTGAAGACACTGTTGAAGCAGGCTTTTACTTTAGCTTCTGAGCATAAGAACTTTAAAAAATAATACCACATTTATTTTTCCTCATTAAAATCCCTTAAATAACGACTTCCAGGTGCTTTTCTCCTGCTGCAAATGCAAAAATGGAGTAATTCTTTTCCCCAAGTTTTAAAATTAATGTTGAACCACTATGCAATGGAAAGACTATGCATACTTGAAAAAAATAATTTATTTTTACAAGAGGATTTGATGTAAAACAATTGAGTACAACAGAAGTAAGCTCACAGAATTCTGTGGTTTAAATTCTTACTCTCTGAAAGGAACAATTAAGATGTCTTCTAGAAGTGTAGAGATTCTCTGATCAGGAAGGAAGAGAAACACTTGACATATCACTGCAAAAGAAGCATCACAAGGATATAAAAGACACTTTCAGAAAACAGAAGGTTTGACATTTCTGGTAAAATTTAACCTAAACATGACAGAGACAGCATACTGATCTTTCTTCAGTCCCATCCCATCACCAGGATGATGGCAGGTAACTTCCCACAATTTATTTCTACTTCTGTCTAATCTTATGAGCCCCACCCCAGCCCCAACTGATTTTCTATTGAGATTTTTTTTTAATATGACATAAAAATTACAAGCAAAATTTTAAGAACACAATACAGTTTCATCAATTTTCAGAATGTCCAGATTAATGAAGTTGTTCAAGAATCTTTGGCATCTGCAATCCAGAATGATTGTATTACCAAAAAGTAAGGATAAACCCCAAAATTCTTTTATCAAAGAATTACCTAAAGCCAGGGTAACACGTGTGTGTGTAGTTTGTTTTGTGTGCATGTGTTCTCAGTTACAGTGAGCCTCTAGAAATACAGAAAGGTAAATATTTCTGTCAGCTGATTGTTTTAGCAGTCACATTATCCTTCCTTTGATGTCCTGGGTCAATGAAATCCTAGTACCATCGGGGTTTAGTAGAAGATCTATTAAAAGAGTTGTCTGTGATCTTTCCTGCAATGGAAACAGCATTTAAAGTTATTATTCTGTCACAATGAAGGAATATTTGTGCATGCTTGATTGCTGCAGCTTTCCAAATTTAGTTATTTTTTAGGTTACTAGCAGAGTGAAAATGTAGCTACAGAGTAAACAATGATCTCTTTAGCTTCCTAGAGCTACCACAACAAGGTCTGGAGAAGACAGGGAGGATCCATGATGGAAGCACATTCTCTTGGTTATTAGTAGGTTACTCTGCAAATAATGTTGGAGGCAAGTTACCAGAGCAATACTGTGTATGTGCTACATATCCACAAACCTTCTCATCTTTAGCCAACAGTTCTCTTAAACAGTACAGAGGAAGCTTTCCCACTCATTTAGAGTCTAACACCAGGATATCATAATGTGTACTGATTCATTTTTTGAGAGACAACAGCAACAACATTTCTCAAAGGCTCTTAGGAAAGGTACATCTTTTTTTTTTTTGCTCTAGGGCTCGACTCCTGTTCCTGCTGAACTGAGCCAGTGTGTAAAATCAGAACTGATATCAGCTCAGTAGGCACCGGAGGACGGGTCCATCAACAGCCTGGAACAACAGCAGCAGCCGTAAGCTGTTTCCGACTGGAGCTGCCACCATTTCCTGCAAACGACACGCAGTGCTAAGCTAAAGCTGCAGAGAGGTCATGACAGCATCTATTAAAGAGGAAGATTATAAAACAAAAGCTTTATTGACAATTTTCAGGTTAAAGTCACAAACATTATTTCCCCTGACCTTTAGGAAAGCATGGTAACCAAATTACTGCAGGCAATGCCTTACATTTAGAGTTAGACTGAGAACTTAAGCACTGTTTATTCTCAACTAACACTGAAAGTCTTTGGTCCTCGCCAGGCTGCCTCTGCCTCTTATCCTCCATACACTGAACCTCGGACACATGCATTCATGGCAAACCTGCCTGTTCAGCAGCAAGGTATCTCAGCCAGCAAACGCTCTCTGCCCTGCAGAGAGTCTCCTCTCCCTTCTCTTCAGGTGCAGAACTTAGCCACTGTGAACAAAGAGGGAAACAATCACTGTTCACCAATCAGCTAAGCTCTGCACCTGGCCAGAGAGATCTCGGTCTCGGCAGAGATAGTTTTCGGAGGAGGTTCTTCCGTGATGCTCTGCTGCTTTCCTTTTTTTTGTGGGTTTGGGGGTTTGCTTCTCCCTTTTATTTTTTGGGGGGGTGTGTGCGTGGTTTTTTGGTGTGGTTTTTTTTGATAGATGGAGAGGATTCCGCGCTGTGCCCCCATCAGACCATTAATGGTGAGTTTCATGCTAGCAGCTGTGGTCATGGCTGCGTGGTAAT
Source organism: Petroica traversi (assembly GCA_025920805.1). Lineage (NCBI taxonomy): Eukaryota > Metazoa > Chordata > Aves > Passeriformes > Petroicidae > Petroica > Petroica traversi. The sequence continues at coordinate 980,617 of JAHLSL010013749.1, forward strand.
CCCTGGCAATGTGATTTTAATCTTAAGTCACAAATCATCATGCCAGGAACCCAAACAGCCACAACATTAAAAGAAAGCTGTGCAGTCACACAGAGTACTGTACTCAGTATCTTTAGACTTTATGTTATAGCTCACCATGCACTTCCACTCTGTCTGTAAATTCAAAGGGGTAATTCTAAACTATTGCTGACACCTGCATACCATGTTACTTTCCTGTGCTAAGTACTTACCATCAGAAACATGTAGAAATTTGATTTTATTGTTTCTGGCCTTCAGACACTCGAAGACACCTACCAGATTAAGAACTGTTGAACATAACTCAAATTCCTGTGAGTCCTTGATAACTGGGAGTACACAAGAGAGTCTCTTTAGCTCTAACTGTTAAAAAGGTGTCTCTCCTACCCCACAACTGATATCCTGCCACTCTACAGTCTGATCCACCTTTCTCAGAAAAGTTTTCTTGGCAGGCACTGTTCTTGTCTATACAGAAGAACAACATGGCTTTTCATACACAAACTTGCTTTCATAGTAGCTGTCACTGGCTGTGTTTCATATAAACATAGTAAACACTACAAAATCAAATTGAACTCACAGTCAGATGCTGCTAGAACAGGAGAAAAATGAAGATATTTGCTCAGTACCAATTAGGTGACAACGTTTTTGCTAAATTAGAAGCCTGAATTTTGATACCACAAATCAACTGTGAAGTTTTGTGAACAATCAAGGCAATCAGTCTGTCAGATGAGTTATATGATTAACCAAAAATCTGAAGTATGCTACACTGGAAGAAACTTTCATACCAATCTTAATGGGTTCTATGTTAAAAACATGCATGTGCGGACACTGTAAGGCTACCTCCAACTGTTCAGACTAAGAAGTGGAATGTAGCTTTGCAAATTTATAGCCTATGGCAATCTTTATTCAATAAATATTTTTGCAATTCTGCTTCTTCTCTGGTGATTCCTTTAATTTCATAAACAAGCTAGCTTCTTCATGTTAATGCTACTTTTCTTACCTCATAATCAATCTTCAAAACCTTAATACCCTTAACACAAAAACATTCGAATTATCAGCATGTTCTCACATGATTCATATTTGCTTCCAAGGCCACAGTTTCATATTTCCACTGTGGGATCAGGCTCTTTTCAAAGACTGCACTGCCTGTCAAGTAAACATGCAGCTCTATTAAACAGAAATGCTCCTTGCACAATTGAAATTTTTGTAAGCAGACTTAAGAATACAAAATGGGAAACAACTGTAGGCAGAGCCTGGCCTTCTCTGGCCATTTGGACTTACAGTTGCCTCTTGTACAGTCCATTACAACAAAGCCATTCTCCACGTTCTCCAGCTATGCCTACATGTATGTAACTCACTGCTCCCGCAGCTGGGCTTAAGAAAAAGAAAAAAAAACAAGCCAACAAGAGATGTAACAGGAGTTATTTCTCAGCCTAAGTAGCCACAAGCTGTACGGTATGCCAAAGTTTACCGCCTTTAGTGAGATCTGCATATTCTTTCTATATGAAACAAAATCAGGGTTGTAAGGATTAAAATGAAAAATTACCTTTTCAGAATAACATCTCTGCCACCACTTTGGCTGAGGATGCATCCATACGTTCTTGTGCTGCAGCAAAGCATTTCCGTGCAAGTTCCTGCTGTTTTGCATCTTCATTCACCATCAGTTCACCATAGAGATACACACCCATAGCCTGAAAGAGGAACATGACACACAAGCATCCTACCACCAGTAATGACCAGTTGGCTGGTTTTTGCCACTGATCTCCTAGTATTCATTTAAAATAAAAATGAAACAAAACAGACAATCCAACACACAGAAAATACCATTTACTCTCTAATGCCTACTCTCCCCCCACAAGAAGAACTAATTTTCTCTGTGTCTCTTCAGCCTAAGGATGGTTGTCTATATGCTGTACTGACTATGTAAAATCAGGTTGTTAATAGAAGAGTTCTGTTTTATGTCATGACAAGAAAATCATTCCTCACTCCACTTTCCTTCCCACTTTTCAGATTGAATACTGTTTTCTTTTACCCACTACCTGAATTTTTTCCAAGTGTCCCTTAAGAAAGAACCTTCTCCTTCCTTCAACAGGATACACATTTTCTTTCCAATTGCCATGTTTACTCACACATCCACGAACAAAGAACTGAAGAAGTCCACTCTAAAATTCTCATCTGGCAATTCTTTACTGGATATCAACTGAATATGGTCACATCTGTCTTTATCCTCCTTTATATTGGAGCTACAGCTTAACATGCATAAATTCTGGTTGCGTACGAAGGCAGGCTTTTCCTAACTATTTATTCTGGACATAGCAGCTATAAAAAAAGGTAACTGGGGCTCCTCTAGGGAGATCTGGGCCCCTTTGACCACTGCCAACAAGGCACTGGCCAACTTAACAGGAAACATATTGGAGATTGTCTTTTTCTTTTCTGATGATACGTTTTTTCAGCTAATTACAGGAATTCAGTTAAATGTTAAACTGTACATACCAAAACAGGATTACACATGTGACAAAATATTAGCAGCTTAGCATGCTGACTTTTACAGTTATTGTTTGGACACTTGCAGGAGTGGAAAAAATTTGGGTAGCATTGAGAAAATACAATTTTTAATGCTATTCCTCACAATTTCTAGAATTGACTGGTAAGCCTTAAAAAACCCCTTCAGACAGAAGAGAAATTTGAAGTTTAATAATGACTGAAGTAAAAGAAGAAAGTCTCAGAGTGGCAGAAACCTGCTATACTTCTTGCCAATTTCCTAGGCATGTTTTGGGCACCAAGAGAACCAAAACCTCAGATTTCCAAGCTCTGCAGCTGCACCAAGGGCTGGAAGTCTCACAAATGTCCTTGGTGCTGGGCTCCAGTTGCTCCCATTGAGAATTTAAAAAATTTTCTTATTATAGGAATTACCATCTCTACCCAGCATTAATAATTCTCCCCTATGCCTAAACATTAACATTCAGTAAACCCACTGGTGTTCTGTAGAACTTCAATGGATTTAAATAGATCATTTGCATTTTTTCCCAGACTTTTAAAAAATCCATGTTAAATGATCAGTATGGACATACAACTGCTCTAAGTGGTAATCACATCAGAAGCTGGTTGTGCCATAACTATATGCACTGCTGAAGTAAATTAAATGAAGATTACATTAAGAAGTTGCAAAAATTATTTCCCTACTCTGCAGGAAATGTCTTTATTGGGCATAATAGCTACTTTAAACATAATGCAATTCTATAGGGTTTTATCAACTCAAGGATTTCCCGAAGCCTGAACCCCCAAGTTCTGCTGGTGGTTATCTCCAACCTTTCACAAATGGCAAATATGCACAATATATATAACTCCTTATGAAATAATGTTCTTTATGTCTTTTTTGTTTGTTTTAATGCAGAGCTTGCCAAGAGCTCTGAGGCCTGTTCATTGGGTGAGATATAAATAGGAGGTATACTTTCGAGCTAGAAGAAAGCATGACAGACTGCAATAATTCAATTATGCTGTGTTGCCTGTAAGCACAAAATACTCATTGGCTCTAAATAGCTTTGTTCATTGTCAGCATAAAAGGTAAAGACATTAATATCTTGCCTACATTTTGATGTATCTTCACCATTTTCTATTTTTTAAACATACATTTAAATATTTAAAATTCATCCTAGGCAGTTAATGTCTTGATTTTATAGAGCTCACAGTTAATAAAGATAAATAAAAGTGAAATAGAAAAGAACAAGGCAGAGGCACAATTAGGATTCTATGTTCACAATGACCTAAATAAAAGGCCAGAGTAAGAAAATCATGTATGGCCAGACTTTTAAGGCCTTCACAATCTTCTCTTAGCATATCCCTGCCCATGGAGAGGCTAGCATTCCCTGGATGTATACTGTTGTGCTATACTACTTCTGTCTGTCAGCTTCAAAACTGAAGTTAACACAGCTCTGACTGCTTCGCACCTGCCTCATACCTGCACTGACATTCACAGCTGCACTTGCCTTCCTCATCCTGCAAAAGCAACCTGCTGAGAAGCACTTTCCCAGCATCACTGGCTTGCATAAAAGTGCAAGGAGAGGAGGAATTCTAACCTATTTCACCACAGAAGATTTGCATATTTAGGTGGGGTTGAATACCCCGACCCTTAAACTACAATGTTTAGGGGACCATGGAAGAAAAAAATGAATACACAGCCAAGTTTTTGACAAACTGCAGCAAGAAAATATATTAAAATATTTTAAATTTCAGCATAAAGATGTTAAAAAGTTGATTGTTTTAAAAATGCTAGTTAAATGTAACTTACCTGATCCTCTCTGAGGAATCGCTCAACGTCTTCATACCCAGGCTCATATTTGTGTTTAATGACAAGTTCACACCACCGATGACGAACCTTTGGGAAGAAAAATAAAACTAAGTTAAAAATAATAAAAAAAAAGAAACTGTATTTTATCTGTGTGACTGTTGATAATATATCCGCATCAGTTTGGCTTTTTCATCTTTGTTGGGTTTTTGGTAGGTTAGTGTTTTTTTTCCCCCATCAGTCTGGTAAGTCAGTCAGCTGGACAGAGGAGCCAGAGCTCTGTGCACCTCAGCCTGGGCTTTGGAAACTCATGAAGCCCAAAGACAAACTCCTGATTCTGTGCTAGAAACTAACCCAGATCCAGGGACACATCTGCAGCACCTTCACTGCAACTGTTTTCAGTCATGACTTTCTTTCTTTGAAGTTAGGCTAGAGGTTATTTTTTCATATTGTTAAAAGAGGGGAGTGGCGGGTGGCAGGAAACAGAGATTACCACTGCAAAGGTCTGGAGAAGCCACAAAATGTAACTGATAATATCACCTACGTAAGTTTATTATACAAGTGTTAAAAAAGCTTAAATGTAATTCTGTACCAATATTAAATCCATGCCAAAAAGATAAAAGTTACCTATCGATCCATGAAACAGGGAGCTTTCACTTAAATGAAACAGTTCTGCTACCAATAGATTTTAAGCACGTTGTTAAGCATTTAAAAATCTGCATTCAAAAAGCCGTCATGCTGTTCTACTAACACACATTGATAAAAAACAGTTATTGATACACTGTAACAACATTTTCAAGCATATTACAACTGAAAAAAAGGTCTTTATTTAAGTAGAATGGACATGAATTACATGTGGGCCTTTGTACTGTTGTCTTCACATTTTTGAATTTGTTCTTAGCCACTTGTGGCCTAAGTGTCATTTTACTCTCCAGCAAGGCTTGCCTGATTGCAGGCAGTGATTAGCCTAACATTTTATATTCTATTAGTAATTCAGCACTGACAGTAAAGGAAAACAGTTAAGTGGAGTAACTCCCAATACTTCTGTTTCAGCATTTTCTCTTACCATCTTTCAAAAGACATGGCACCTAATGAGAATCACCTTTCATAGTAAGAGTGAAATGTTAGCAGCTTTAATAATTTTCAAAATTGACTCCAAATTGTGCTTATATCAAGTAGCTGAATATGAACCTTTTTCTGAATTGACAGATGTAGTGATAACACTGACATCTGAAGACAGAAAGGGAAGAAGAGGAAAAAGGTACTGTTGCTTTTGAAAAAAAGGTTTTGAAAATAATTTCCTTTTCATCCTAGTCTCTGCCAACTTTATAGCTCCAGAAAAAATTTCACAGAATTATGTTAGATTACATGTTAATCCTATTAGCATAATTCACAAGTGATAAATGCCCACAGCTCCTCTGTACTTGATACCTCTTTCCAGCTTATAAAAAATAGTTTTAACAGACCTTATGAAAATAAAAAGCTGCAAGGTTTTGGGGCTGAGTGTACTCACTGCACGTAAGATACTGATTAGCTACAGTGCTGTGCATGACAGGGGATAATTGCTGTCTCTTACAGCTTTTTGCTAACAAAATAGCAGCTGTTAGGATTCGTGCTAGTGGAACCAGAGCTAAACTTACAAAAGAAATAGCTTTCCAAGATTCAACTCACTTTGCTGTGGATGCCTATATTCATAATGCAGACCTTCAAAACCACACCCAGCTGCTGCTTCTCCCTGGAGACATTAAATGTTTCTCCAGTAAATCTTCCCAGGCAATCAAGCTTTGTCACTCATAGCTCCTTGCCTGGATGAAACTACTCAGGTTCAAAACTGAACCACACACCTCTCCTAACTGTAAGGTGAGTTAACCAAACAGAATATAAACACATTTAAAAGACTGAAGATACAACTTTACTCTGTACATTCTTCCAAACACAACAAACAAAAAACCAAAAAGTCCAACCTGAATCCCTTATGTACTCTGATTGCAATGAGGAGAAACATGAGGAGGAGAAAGGGACTGTGGTCCCCTCCTGTGATCACTGCTCTTCTACATCTCATGATCCAGCAGTTACAGCACTTACCCAGGAGGTAAGCAATCAAGTGCAGCTTCTGTGGCTGCTCATGACCTCAAACTGTGCCTTCAGTAAGAGTATTTCAACAGCAGATTATAAAGTATTCTAGGATAGGGCTCTCTTCATATCTCCTGGTGGAGCTTTTATTTCCACTGCAGTTGTTAAGGTATTTATTGATCTAAAGGTGGAGTCACAAGACTTTAGGGCCTACATTGCTGAGTACTCTTGACAAGTAGGGACCTGGCTTACAGAGCACAGAAGCCAGTTTGCCCCCAAAACTCCTTTCTTGGTGCAAACATCGTAGCTGCACAGACAGCAGAACAGAACTTCTCTCTGTGAAGGCGTTCATGTGGTCTTACTTCCTCACATATTAAGTTCATGTGTGACTGACACTGCATCATGGCCTGGTCATCTAAATCCCAATGGCTTGGAAAAACAGAGCACTAAGCTGTGCCTGTTCCCTTAAGTATTCCTTCCTCCATAGGGTTTCTGTCCTTGGCAACCAACATCTATTCAAATAGTTAAAATGAAAAATATTTATTTGCTGAGTGAGATCTGAGACAGCACACACTTTTCTTTCTGTGTTTCGCCTTTTCCCCATTCTTTCCCAGGGTGAGTACAAATCCCAGCACTGAAATGCTGGCACTTTGCCAGGTGGGGCAGAAGCAGCATGCCTCTTATCCTCAGATTACACATTTGCCTCCTGCCTGCCCCAAATGTTCCCGTGGAAGAGGGCAGGAGAACCACAGGCTGCTGAAGGGCCTGTGAAACCCTTGGCTCAGTCAGCCCTGCTGGCTCCAGTGACTGGTACGAGACCCCAGAAAGCAGAGCACAGAAACCAAGCCTGGCTCCGAGTGCAAGAGGGGCAGGGGGGCTTTGCACAATGCAGACTGAAATACACTGGTTACATTCCTGCCCCCTGTGCCATATGGTGTGTAGACAGCCGTGTTGCCCAAACTGCAACTAAAACAGTTTCCCAGACACATGCACTATAAAGAAGTAATTTTTCTATGATACTCCATAGCCCTAGGCTGATTCCACAAACACAAGAATTTTAGTCACATAAGAGTAGAATAGAAAAAAAATATCAGTTCCCAGCATCTCATCCAATGCTTAGAGTGGCAAGAGCAAAATGGGCCCCACAGCTTCACAGCCTAATGAATGAGTCATGTGAACATTTGCTTTTAACAAAACAGTCTCAAAAGGAAATTTTGAAAACCAAGTAGCTTGTGGTAGGACTGGGATAACCATACCACATCCTGTGTATGATCTTCTTGGCTTTGCTTTTCTTCCCAGGAGCAAATACTCAGTGGTAAAAATAAGAATTCATTAGTCCTCTTGCAGTTTTCTCTCTGCACGTTTCTCTCTGCTCGTCTACAGTTCAGAGATGCACAGCATATGTCGTTTTGGCTGGTTACACCGTAAACATGATACACTAAACCTGAAAAGTAATTTACAGCAATCCATCCTGTTATTGCTGGCAGAAAGCACATAGGACTTTGCTGGATCTGAAGCAACACCTTTAACTGCTCACCCACCCACACACACTCTTACTGGTTTGGCAGCTGCAAGGATCCACATGCCGAAGTTGGAATTGCAATTTATCTTCTCAGCCTGCAATACCAGGCTGCGAGCTGTCCTCCCAAGCCCAGGACTGATGGCTGACACTCCCAAGGATGGGGAGAAGTAGGGCAGAGGCCTGCTGACACCTCAGGTTTCTTGTACATGGATCCTCATTGCTTGGAAATTGTTGTTTCCTCCCACCCTGGTTTTGGAGATGGTGGGGGCCTCTGCACTGCCAAGTTTTTAAGCTAAATGAAGTTTGTTACTGCGTGTTTTGCAAGGCACTGTTCATATTCATAGTGCATTTCTGAGGCAGTAGTGCATTAGTAGTGCATTACTGAGTTCAGCAACATGAACACAGAGACACTCAATGTCTCAGGTACAAAATTTAATTTTTGTAAGCATCAACAACATCAAGGTCTAAGTATTGACTAGTACCTACATGGAGCATTGTGAAGGGATGCTACTGTCAAATGGAGTCACAAACTTAGGAGCAGCAGCTTATACAAATAATTCCAGGAGTCTCATAATACCTTTTTATTTCATTTTTAAGAAAAATATACAGTATTGCATGATATTATTTGTTACTCAAAAATCACCTGCATTTTGACAGCTCGGTGGAAGATACTAACACACCAAAATTTTGCTTGGTCTGTTTTCAAACAATGCAAGTTTCTGCATTGTCTGCAGACAGTGCAAGAGATTACTTGAGGGGGAAAAAATTTACATAAAATATTCTAATAATCCAACTCTAAGGCAATCCCTTTGTTTTAGCAACCTGGGCCAAGACCTTTTGGGAAATGGTGCTTGAAGCTGACAGACTAAAGCCATGTGAGGTACCAAATACATGGCTTGACTTTCAAAAGAAAAGCTCCCAGTGACATTCACACCTGAGAAAAAAAAAATCTTAAGATATTCTGAACATGTCTTAAATCAAAGAGATACTAATTTTTTCTGATACAGGTGATAAATTCTTTTGCCTAATTCATGTCTTTCTCCCCTGTCCCACACAATCACAGAATGGAATGTGTTGAAAGGGACTTTAAAGATGACGTAGTTTCAACCCTCCTGCCATGGTAGGGACACCTTCCACTAGACCAGGCTGCTCAAAGCCTCATGCAGCCTTGATTTTGGATGGGGCAACTTCCAGGGATGGGGCATCCATAATTTCTCTGGGCAATCTGTTCCAGGACCTATCCACTTAGAGAGTAAAGAATTTTTTGATAATATCTTATCTAAGGCTACTTGCAGTTTCAAACCACTCCCCCTTGTCCTGTCACTATACACTCTTGCAAACATTCCCTTTCCATCTTTTTTGTAGGCTCCCATCAGGTACAGCATGGCTGCAATTAGGTCACTCCAAAGCCTTCTTTCGCCAGATTGAACAAAACCAATTCTTTGGCCTTTCCTCACAGGAATCACAGAATCCCATCTGAACTGGAAGGAACCCTTAAGAATAATTAAGTCCAATTCTCAGAGTTGCATACAAGCAAAAAAATAAATATCTTACTTCTGAGGTCTACCAATAAGGTTTACAAAATAAGTAATTTAAACCATGCCTTTATGAAAGGGAGAAAAAAGTTAGACTTTACTAAGCTTCTGATCTGCAGAATGGGAGTCTTGCTTCAGGGAAAATGAGTACATTTTGCTAATAGCTGGATCCAATTTACAAGGCACCATAAGACGACAAATCTAAATCCCTGAACAAAAGCAACATACTTAAAGATCTTAGACAATGAAATAGAGTAAAAGCTATTGTCCAACAAAATGGAACCTTTACTAAAGGTATGTGGCATTTGTGATCTTTACAAAACATAGGCTCAGACTCTATTGAAAAAAATATTTTAACAACTTGACTCTTGAATGTTAATGAAAGAGTCTCCAAGGCCAGACTCCAGTCTAATTCACAGAGGAAAAAACAGAGAATTTTTTTAAAATAACCAAGCTATGCTACAACAGATTAATTTTAATTAACAATAAGGAAACGTTCCAGAACACCGGAATGCTGCTCTGTTCCATCTGAAAGCATTTATCTCCAGTCTCTTCCTATCTACAGATAAACTGGATTCATATATTAGACCATTAAGATCACAGATTTAAGGAACAATGCTGCTGGACTATATTTGAGCTAAAGAACGGGTTTTACAGTTGTTTAGCATGGAAGAATTACAGTTTAAGAACTGTCAATTTTACAATGCATTTTATGACTTTTTTCGCCTCTATCTAAGCTGAAATAGTTATTCTTTAATAGACAAGTGACTTTTCATTCTAAGTAGTCAGAATTTTGAGTGGGCACTCTTATCTTTTATTCCACAGTAAACACATACTTCAGAACGTGAATTTGATTTCACTGAAACTTGCTCAAGTGAGGGATGCTGAAGCAGCTCACCAGGAACAATAAAACAACTTTTTGTGTTACAACTTGTTGACAGACAATCAGTTTGGCAATCTGAAAGAGCATACTCAACAGCCAAAAACCTGCTGGAAGCAAACAGAATAGATACATCATTTTTACAAAGATTCTGTAATAGTGATTATTGTGCTTGCCAAGGGTTTGTCAGGAGACTGAGTGAAGGAGCGGTCTATCAGCTTATATTAGTTTTATTTTAGACCAAAAACTGGAGTTTTCATAACCTATGTTTTCTCAGGTCTTGCAGTGCTTGCTCTGACAGTACTGCAGAGCCCAGAGAAGCCAAGGGCCACAGCAGCACCACAGCAGCAGCAATCTCCAAGGCAATCTCTCTTACTGAGATCCTCATGGCATCCAAGTTCAGCTAATGCTGCTTCTCACAGTGCAGTGCTCTGTGTTGGTATAGAACCCTTAGTTTTCCAGAGCTATGGCCAAAATGATGACAACACTTAAAAAAATTCAAACAAACTGCTGTTCAGTAGCTGGACTGCGGGAATATTGAGCTCATGGAGCTCCACCATGCTCTGCATTTGACATCACTGATTATAGGAGCAGTCCCAGGTTCTACAGGCAGATTGAACAGGCCATTCTTGCCACCTTGGACAATCTCCTTTCCTGCTGTGCAGCATAGCATGAGCATCTCAGACACTAACACCCCAGCAAAATAAAAAAAAGCATGGTCACTCAGGAAACCCTGAAATAGCAATGGGCTGGCAGATCAAAACTCTGTCAGGAGCTAATCATCCTTTTCAGAGCACTGTGTAGAAGTCTAAAATAATTTTAAACCTGGAGTATGAACTGGTCATTAAAAAGTCACATAAAAGCTAATTTTAGCAGAATATCAGACAATTGCTTTTGTTAATATTGGTAGCAATAATCTACTTCCTTAATTAATTTTACTACTTCTGATTTGTATTTCTGCAGAGATCAAGCAATTGCATTATGAGGGGTGCTGGCAAGAGGGGAGAAGGACATGCAAGCCCCTTCTCTCCTTCCTTCACTCAACAGTACTGATGAAGAGCAGTGGGTAGAGCTTATTCAGCAACTGCCTATATTTAGTAGCAGAAGAAAAAGGTGTGGCACAATCAAGATTTGAAATGCAAGATTTGTTGCTTGATCACTGGCAGACTGTGGGACAGCTGGCAGCATTTGAAACTATACCTGTGCTGGTGTGCCCATGGACCAGGCAGTGTGTTTCCACAGCTGTGCAAGCCTCAAGCAGCAACAGGTGCCTACTTGAACCCTCTCACATTTATAAATGTGGTTTAGAGGCATGTATTTCCTTCCTGTCTTTTCTCCTGCCCTCCAACCTCATGCTGCTGTTTTAGCATTCACCCAATTCTACATAACACGATGTTAAAAAGTAGTACCATACCCTTGCTCATCACCTTCCAGAGGCCATAAACAAGGCTCCACTCCCATCTGCAAATAAAATGTGTACCTTTCCAACAGCCAGCACAGAGGTTCTTTTCTACATGAGCAAACAGAAACCAGGAATCACAAAACCTGCTTCTTCAGAGAGTCCAAGCAGAGCAGCGGGCAACCTTTCTGCTCTCCATGATCAGAAAGGCAAAGCAACCAAAGGATAGCACTCTGGGACAGGATTCACTCTTGGCAAGGCAGCAAATGCTGAGGACTTGTTTGGAGAAGACAAATGCTCTTTTTTTCCACTCACTTCAGGCATACAGCAGAGAGCTCCCAATTACAAACCAGACACTCTTCTCCCTATGTGGGCCCCATCTGTGATCAATGACAGCTGTGTTGGTAGAAAAAAAGTTTTCCAAAAGAAGTCAGAAAAGGCAAGAGACTAAGAAGCCATGTCTAATCCTTTTTCAAAGGTGGCACTGGCTGTGTCTCTCTTCTGATGTCAAAGCTGTCACTGTGAATAAGAGTCTTGGTTGGGACGCCTAATTCTGTAATCTCAATGCTCTTCAGCCTGCCCCTCCTTACCCTGTCTAACAGAGATGGATATAAACCAGGATGGTCTCTAGCTTTACAGCAGACCAACAAGTGATGATAGGGCAATGACCCAGAGAACAGTTAGATGAGAAAAATGCCACCAGCACCAAGACAGTGTGACAGCTTCAGCAGCACTGTCTGGGAGACCACACTGCCATAGTGCCCCACGCGCACACTTATGCTGCCACTGTCTTCATGCTGGAGAGAGCAACTCCTACATCACAGTGCATGTAAGGTAAGGAATTGTTTAACATAGCATGTGAACTCACTTAATTTCAAAAACAAAGGTTTTAAAAAAGAAGCCCTGGTTAAAACCAGAGATACACTACTTATACTGGAGTGCTTCCCCTTTGCCTGCATTCTCAGTATCGCCAGCTCAGCATGTTGGAGAACCAGTACCATTCACAGCTTGCAGCAAAATGATGATGGCAGAAAAGATGCCACCATCTGCCTTTTCAACAATTTCACATGGAGATGTATGCTGAGCTTTGCTTTGCTGCGGAGCTGCCAGCTCTCAGGAGCAAGGCTGCCTTCTGGCTGGTGACAGAAGCATTGCTTGTGCCTCCTTGCCTGCTCTCCATTCTAACTGCTTCCTTCCCCAGCTGAGTGCTCTGGTGAGGATGGCAGCACATATGAAAGACACAGGCTGAGGATGAGTATGGAGGGGGTGCTGAGGGGTCAGGAGATCCTGCATCTCAGAAGGAGGGGAAGGAAGACCAGGTCCCGGCCTTAGGTACAATCAACTTCAGAGAGGTACTGCAGGGACAAGCCTCATGCCTTCAGCACATGTACATCCAAATGGACACTTTTGCCAAAAGGCACCGACACAGTTGTCTGCTATCCCATGTATAGTTTCATCCACATTCCCTCAGGCACCCTTCTGAAACACCTATCTGCAGCAACGGCTAGATTCTGATAGAACATAAAATGGGTTGGGCTGGAAGAGACCTTAAAGATCACCTTGGTCCAATCCTCCCACCAATGTCAGGGAGTCCTTCCACTAAACCAAGCTGCTCAGAGCTTCATCCAACCTGGCCTTGAACACGGCCAGGGATGGGGGCATCTACAGCTTCTCTGAGCAACCTGTGCCACTCTCACAGGAAAGAATTTATTTCAAATATCTAACCTAAACCACTTTCAGTTTGAAGCTGTTACCCCTTGTCCTATCCCAGCAGCATCTCACGAAACCAGCAAAAATTTCTTTTATATCACCATAGCAAGTAATTCAAACACTTCCTATTACCACTGTCTCTTCTGGCTGTCTCCAGACAGAGTCTGCTTGTAATTTTTACCCATATAGTGTCTGCATATGTGTTTCAACATAAATTATTTATATATGCACATAAAAGCATGCTGGGCATATAAACCCAAACGTTATAGTGGGAAAAAGCACATAAACATATACATCTGATGGAGAAATTCAACTCGGAGGAGTCTGAAGATCAAGCACACCAACAGTCTGTTACCAATTACTCTTAAATTGTATCTCCTGTTCAGCAAAAGGAAAGGCTGCTGTAAGTATCAAGGCAACAGTAAGCTACCCCCTTTGCCTATGCCTCTCTCTCCATCCCTCTATTTCTATCTCATCCCTCTTGCCACTAGAGGCAGAAAAACCTTTTATCTTTGGTCTCCCACAGTGACTGTGGTCAAAACATTTGTTACTTCCAGGCAAGATTACTGTCATAGAACGAATCTGGAACTCCATATGAAAATAAGACTCAATTTCCAAGCAGTGAACAATGTGGCTGCCTGTTTTTTCCATAGCTTACGTCACAGTCAGCCTACTCAGCCCATGCTCACATCCTTCTAATTTCATATTGTTTAAAACCTGGCTGCCAACCTTCAAAATAATTCAATACAAGATTTTTACTCCAAAAACAAGGACCTTTTGTATCATACGCACTCTCCGTTCTTCAATGCCCAGAGAAAATTCTTAAGTGAAAAATACATTGATTTTATAAACTCAGAAGAAATACGCTCACTCCTGCAATGAGAACATTTAGGTTTTTCTCTCGTGTTTGACTTTTTTAGTCATCTTCTCCACCTCTTTTATTCGGAATACAGTAACTGTTGTTTAGGACAATGCTTACACCATGTGGAACACGACAAAATTCCTCTTCAGGGCACTGTGACTCCAAGTGGCACAAGAGTTGAAAGTAGGACAGCAGACTTTACTCACACGGTGTAAGTCAGTGACTCAGTGGTGGAATTGTATCTTTGTGGCTAAGAAATGACACCAAAACATGCAGCTTTGAATTGTCCTCCTTCTTGAAGTATTTAGACCTCACAGGGCATAAAAGACTTTTTCCAAATCTGTGGTCCTATTCAGGCATACTCTGCATCTGCAGACAGCCTTTAAATAGTAAAATATTGGAAGAGCTATTTGGATGAAGTCTCAGAAAAAGTTTATTTTAAATAAAATATTCTCAGATTGTTTTTCTCAATTAAGAACCAAAACAAACCAACCAAAAAAACCTCCCAAAAAGAGCAAACCTCAGAGGAACATCCCTACTGCTGTCAGCTAGGGGATTTTGTTTGTATTTTAAAAACTATCCCCTCCTGGACATTACTGCCACTATGCCAGGGCTATCATAGATATGCAAACAGAGTAACCTTTTAAATTTTATTACAAAGCCAGGTGGTTTGTAATACAGCACTGGTTTTGTATTGCATAAAATTTTATATAAAGGAGTTGCATCCAATTCAGAAAAACATTTAGGACTGAGTTCAGAAGCCCAGAGAACTCTACGACTTCATTCTCCTTGCTGGACAACAGTACACAGAATTATCTCCAATCCCTTCCTCCACAGATTCTTTGCATAAGCAGTAAAAAAATACCAAACCAACCCAATTGCACATTTGGTTCCCTCTTGCCATCAGCTCCCCTGCTTTGCAAGTCTTGCTAAGTTGCTGGGCTGCCAGACAGAGAAGAAATTAAGTCCAAAACTGGCTAGAAGAATCAAGGGCAATAAGTGAACAGCAAGAATAATGGCAGCAGTCAGGGCACAAAAACTCCTGTTTGTGCCACCCAGCAGCCACTGAGATCACTTGGAACAAATGTGCTGCAGTTGGCTCCTGGAGGGGTGTGGGACCAGGAGTGCTGACTGGTGCAAAGCTATTTCCAGTGCTCCATAAATCTCGTGCTCTGATCACGCCCTCAGCTGATGCTGATGGATGGATTTTCTGTTCTTCTCAAGTGGTTGGAAAAGCCCCCCTCCTTTGCACATAGACACAAAACTAACCCAAATAATAGCTACGTCAGATTATCCTCCAGCCAGTCTCACAAATTCATCTCATCACAGCCACTCAGTCACAATGGGCACATGAGCCAGAGTAAGTCTCATGGGATGACTCCCATAGCTGGCACTGGAAGCGTTTTTCCCTCATCTTGTTTGAATTTTCTTAGCTTCACAGTGAATTTTGGACTCCATCTTTGGGAAGCAAGTGCCACATTTCTAGAACCTATCCTTTTCTAAGCTCCTTTCATTGGGAAAAATAACTCCCGCAAACGCATGCTTTTGAAAAAGTATCTTTACCAATATCAATACCAAGGCCATCTGTGCCAAAGAACCTGCAAATTGCATTTAGATGCAATATGAACAAGAACATGAAACAGAGTGAAGACTCGAAATTTTTCAGTATTACAGAAGACATTTTGCGAGCGTCTGCAGCTTCAGGCAACACATTTATCAGCAATGAGGACAGTCTACAATATACCCTGAAATTAGCCCTTTTTCTAGTGCAAACAGGAACGGCTTTCTGTGACAAAAGATTTCTTGCTAGGATTTGCATAAGGAAGTAGGAGAAGTAGAGCAGGGAAAAATGGTATTTCTGTGAGGATGTGTGTGAAAAGCATCAGACTGATAACACTAATGAGACTTCACTTTGTAAAAACACACATTTCTTCTTTCTTTTCTATTTAATGAAGGTACTGCCTCAGTAATGGTTGGGTGTACAAATCTCAAATATGATTTATTCCAGAAACAAACCTACCATGCAGGCTGACTCATCTACAGAACTTTTTCTTGGTTCCTTATTATTCTTTTCTAGTTTCTTATACCATGGTTCCTCCTGATGTGCTAATTGCTAATTACAAATAAAAAATTATTTAATGTAACTGTACCTATGTCTAGTGGCACAATAATGCCCTAACTAAAGTATTCAAAAAGGAAAAGGCAGGTGAAATTTATTTTGCACTCCTGGTAAATTTTCACCGCTGATTTGTAAGTCCTGCAAAACATATTGTCTTACCCAAAAGAATGCATCTTCTTCTGACTGGAACTGAAATTGAACAATAAACTATATATTTAAGCACTAAGTAAGTACAGAAACTATTTTTACTTTTGCAGGAAAGGAAACCAAATTCACTAGAAAGCAATGCTCTGTAATATGTTCATCAGCTCAAGCTGATTTGGTGTTTCATACCAACTACATCAGTTAAGGAAACGAACCATAGTTCTCTGTGGTTGCAAAGCCACTATCTGAAACATGCCCACCTGTTGCTACACAGGACAGTTAAGAAGGACTGGCAAGCCTGCAGAGATATTTGCAACACATCACTAAGTGCACTTAAAAGCGAAGACTGCTCCGGAGTCCCTGCCTCAGGGGAGGACTGTGCCGAAAGGAGAGCTCACTGAGTGCCTTCTGCAAGGGTGAACTGACCTTTCCCAAGCAGCTCCTTTTCCCACCCAGTTTTACGTGGTTGTCTACAGAGCTCTGTTCCGTAAGTGTGCCTTCAAACAATGCCCATCCACACTCAGCAGGACAGCTGAATTATGCAACCTGAGAATGTGCTCAACTCAGTGCAGTCACCATCGGATGGGAAATGACAAGAATTCATTTGTACTTCCACATCTGCCAGCTTTTCACAGGCTACGAAAGATCAATGATTCAAAGTTACTTTGTCCTAACACAATTCTCACCACTTCGAGGATACCAAGCACCTTAAATGGTTTGTATTAGCGTGACTGCATTTCTGTCAGTGAAATAAGATGCCACCACATTATAGCCTTGGTCTCACAGGCAGACCTCATGCACAATGAAGTACTTGTGTGAGAATGGCTTTATGCCACCCACATGACTGATGATATTATGATCTTAACTCATTTTACTCACATTTAGTGCAAAATGAGTTCTAGTTTCTCTTCTCTCCCCAAAATATATCACATTATGATCCCAAAAACAGGGAAAGCATTATGTAAGTGAAGAGCATTTCAGTCAACTTGCTGAGACAAGGAAAACCAACAAAGCAACTTTCCATATGCTGTGCAGGCAAGATAAAAGTGATACCTACAGCAGGAAAGAAGGGAAAGCTAACTCAACAGTGAAAAATCTGGGGAAATACACCATAAATATTTCTGCTTTATCCACATTCTGTATTTTTTATCACCACTTCTTAGACAATTCAGCAACAAGTAAAACACACTTGCAGAAATATCGTCAAGTCTTAAATAGGACTGAAAATGTCACATACACTGTTCTTCTCCTATGTCTACATGATCGTCTTTCCTCTTACGTTTTCCACCATTCTGCAGGCTACTCAGACATCCAGTGACCTTGTGCAGCCACAAGTTACAGGCCTTTGACCAAATGAAGAACAGAAATAATGGGAATAATGAGAGAGGACTCCTCTAGCTAAGAGATTCATTAAGTGTTAACTCAGATCTCACAGCGTTGTCTTTTGTAAACGATTGACTCCATTTTATTTATATGAAAGTTCTCAACAGCTTTTATGAATGAGATAAGATTGCACTGTCATATCAGATATGTCATCAAGGTTAGACAGACTTAAAAAAATACCAGCCACCCAAAACTTTCCATGTAGACCAACTCCCCACATTCTGCCAGTCACTAGATATTGAATAAATGAAACAGCTGCATAGAACAGTCGTTTTGGAAAGAAAGAAAACAAAAACAACCCAGACCCACTTTAAATTTTATTATCCTACTGTGCTGTCTGATGGCAACTGTAGCTGCTGCTTTATAAGATATCCCATTTCTCCTCAGCCAGCTGAACTTCCAGCTGGACTTTGTCATGTTCAAAATACAGCCAGCTTCTATAAAGCTTCTCTCGGATGCAGGATGTGGTATGTCATGGAGATGTAGCCTGTGCATGAGTTATTTTGTTATGTAGTGGGAAGCAGCACAACAAGATAGGGGGAACAGGAAGAGAAAATTGAGGACACGATCATTCTTCCATGGAATTGCCTCCCACTTGTCTGACACCACTTGTCTGTCACGATCGGCTCAAGGCACAGAGAGAAGAATGGAAAAACGACTTCAAACTGAAATTTTCACTGCTTTCAAAACAAAAGATCTCTTGGATATGCTCAATTCAAACAGCTCAGATCAATGAATTTAATCTTTTGAAAACAAACTTGTAGTTTTGTGTCTTCTCGCATGTTCCAAGGTTTCAGGAGTGAATGGAAAATGAAATAATTATTTGTTACAGCATTAGACTGTAAAAAGTGGAAAGAAATCACAAATTCTGCAATTTGGCAGATGCCCTACCAGCCTCTCTTGGCATCCAAGACTGGGGACAGACCAGTCTGAAACATGATTAAGCCATAAGCAGTTCTGGCTCTTGTGGCTTGAAAGTCATGTATTTTGAATCAAAAACATGTTACTTAACTTACGATTTTTTTTTTGTTTGTTTGTTAAAATAAATATTCAGATCAGTGTCTGTCTTAGAAGGGAGGCAGACACTGAGCCTACGTATCTGCATTGAGACCTAATTTGAGAGAGGACAGAGAACTACAGTGAGTAGCTGAGGAGGTCTCTTCAAGAGACCTTTACGTTCCAGGCCAAGGCTCTGACCTCTCTCCTCTCCTGACTGATACAAAGGAATCAAAACAAGGCAGACAACCTGCTGCAAACCCTCCACTGCCTCCTGAAGCAACATGTGTCCTCAGGTTTTTAAGTCTGGACTTGCACATGGTAACAAAAGGTCAGGAGTACCAAACAGTGCTGTTGGCAGCTTCACTGGCTGGGGACAAACCTGCACTTTGCTGTGAGAAGGTGCAAATGCCACCAGGTGTGCAGTGCTTTACTACAACAAGCATAGTCAATTTTAAAGTCAAAATAAAAATGCTTCAGTAATACAGACAGAAAAGAAAAGCTTTAAGAAATATGAACCAGGACTTTTCATGCTGTACTTGTGCAGGACAGAAGGACCCCCCAGTAACAAGCTACTACCAAGTGTGCAGATGAAATTTTAGGTACAAATTTTAAGACCAAACTTCGTTAAAATACAAAAAACTACTCTCCTCTGTGTTCCCTCTCACACTGTTGGCCTTATCATTGCTGGAAGATGATTGTGAATTTAAACGTTACTGCTCAAAAATAAGAAAACAAGTTTATTTCTTAACTTTTTGCTGCTGGATGGAACACAGCTGACAACCTCACTTCCAAAAATCCTGGAAAAAACCCTCTAACATGGACAGATTTTTTTCTTTTTATTGGCTTGCCTGCAAATTTTTTATGCTTTTATTTTCAATGATCCATTTCTGATATTTAGCTACTGAGAACATTTGAACTCCGGTAAGACAACACGATTGCTGTAAGTGACTCTTCACAAATTAAATCTAGGCAAGAAGAGTCTCAGACTCTCTGACTGCAGTTCTCTGTCCCTCAGTCATGACAACAAAAATCCCCCGTGCACATACATGAGAATGAGGCACAAATAGTCCGTTCCTCAGGTATGTGAGGCCATGGGAGCTAGTTCCCTTTAAAGGGCTGTAGGTGTCTGGGGTCTGGTGACTGGTAAAATGCTAATGGTAATGTTATCTTAGTTGTACTTCTAACTGAGTTGTCTCCTCAGCCCTTGGTTTCACCTTGTAAAATGAAATGGAGATTACGCTCATTTCACAGAGGTCATAATTTTGTGGGTTTGTGGAGTTTTTTCAAGAAAAAATTCTGACAGATTGTTTGTGTTACTTTCACATAACATTGCAAGAAAAAAAGAATGCATGAAAGTGAAGAGAAAATTAAAACCTGAGAAACTGAAGCTTGTGGCCTGGTGCTTACAATTCACAGGCATGAAACAGCAACAACAACACAGCTATTGCTTTGATCTATCTCCCTATTAATTCCTCTTCCCATAATAGAATCACTGACATTTCACTGGTATTTAGATGTGATTAAAATATATTCTAATTCATATAAATAGAAATGTTGGTTCAGGAACTAATTAAAAACAAACCCAGCATTTGGAAAACTGTATCAACACACAGTAAAAAGGTACAGTAAACAGCAGCAATTGAAATGTTGTCCTTTTTTTTTTTTTTTCTGAGAAAAAGGTAGACATCTGTTCTATCGATCTTTATGTTAAGGCTTGGATTTCCAAGTCTTTTCAAGCATCCACACAGCAACTTCAGCATAAGTGTAACGAGAAAGATTTTGCTCTCTCCTTGAATTTTAATAATTGCCACAAAGTTCCAACTATAACAGGGTAAGGCAGGCACACTGGCTTTGTGCAACCTTCTGCAACGTAGTTTTAAAATAAACAGGAGCCAAATGTTTAATTCGCCACACTCCCTCACTGCACAGTAACTTGGTTGTATGCTACTTCATAGTTAACCCTTATTTTATACATATACACACATACACACACGTATCTCTATACATCCTTCATCTTCATCACTGATCGCATTTTCTTACCTCCCCTCCTGAACACTATGTGCTTGAAGAAAGACTCATTGCAAGGGTCCTTTCAGCCACTACTTCTGCTGCCTTAATTGTCAGAACTCTCCTAGCTAGAGCAAATCATGTGACTTAAAAGAGTCCTCTCTGCATGTGGTAATAAAGATTTACTGGCTAGCCTCGCAAAGATATAAAGCACTTTGGAGCAGGGATGTTACCCTTTACAATATCATATAAAGCAGTGTTTTCCTCAGGGGCTATTAATGTCACTGGCGCTTACTAGAAGCAACTGTAAAAAACATTAAATTTATGTCCCAAACCAGAAAACACCATAGTCTCTCTGGAAAGCTAACTTTCCTAAATCCTGAGTGAGACTTCGGAGCATGCAAAGAGGAACAATACAAGCTGACAATGGGGAGGAATAATTTTAGACTATAAGAGACACAACTAGGTTTGGAGACAATAACAGAACAAATACAAACTGGGCTCTACTACACTGAAAAATGTAGCAAAAAATTTACCACTTGAATAAATGTGCTGCCTGAGGTACATGTAAAATAGCTTGGACATCTGTGTTGCGCTGTACTTTACCACCACAGTATGCAAAACACACAGAAATACTGAGTCATTATGGCACATGAAGATGCAACAATACTGGAATTGAGATCATCCAATGATTCAGACATGGAAAAAAAGAACTGGAGTGAGCCTAGCTCACTGGTGGAACACTGTCACTCCTAGTCAACAGCACAGTGGTGTACGTTAAGGAGATTTTTGTTTAAGTGACTTACCTCAGCATCTTGCTCCCTAAGCTGGTATGTTCTCTCCAAGCTCTGCAGTATTCTAGGACACAATGTCTTCTCCTCCAAGAGGGACTCCAGAAGTAAGACCAGTTGGTCAGGAAGAAGCTAGAAGAAACAGAAATGCCATGTGTGAATGAAGATCTCTACTAGCTGAGCAGTATAAATAGAAACAAAAAGATTGTAATAACCTGTGTACTTCCAGCATGCGCTTGAAATACAACTTGGACCCTCAGCTGCGTCCTGAAAAATCTCAGGCTTTATGTGTCTGTGTTCTGAAAGACTGTGCTGGGGCACAATTAGGACTCATCTCCAGTGGTTTTCATTGCTATCATTAGGTCAGATCTAAAACACGCTTATCTTATTGAAATATAATCATGGCTTAATAAGTACAATTTTTATGGAATGCATAAAATAAGTAATCCCATTTTGTTTGGGCTTGGAATTAAAAAAAAAAAAAAGAGAGAATAATTTACAGTGCATATTTTGAGGAATCATCAAGGCATATGAATTTTTAGAGTGGCATTTTTATCTGATATAAGCACTTACATGATATGCTTACAGTGAACACAACTAAGTAACCCTCGAAACATCTGCTGTAAAAACACATTTTGTGGCATGTTTTAGTGCAATGAGTTGCAAACCAGCCATCCTTTCATACGAAATACGCATGAAAGTTGTGTTGGTGGCACACATAGCATAGCATCCATACATGGATATATATTCAGTAGTTAGTTGCTTGACTCCAGAACATATAATTTTGAACTAGAACCGAATGTAATCTAAAAAAAAAAAAAAAAAGGCAAAAAAAGTGCAAGAAGTCAGTTGTAGCCAGTGCTTAAGTGCTCTGTTTAATAGGCTTATTGGATGAACAAATAAATAATTCAAGCAGAGCACAGAGAGAAATTGCACTAGCTGCCAGGAAACATCTATTGGAAATTCAAGGTAATCAATCAGAAGTTTGTTATATGCCCCAAACTTTACCCACTATTCATCACTGCAGGGCACCAGGGGAGGAAGAGAGAAGAGAGAAGAATGTCAGTAAAGCTTTGACACACGAAAAGAAACCAACCCTGCTCACTTCTAATGTTCTTGAGACAGACTAATGAAAAAAGACATCCTGTTACTTTGACAGTACTTCCAGCTTTCACCACATTTGGCAATTTTCTGTTCCCACCTCGCTGCCTGCCCATGCCCCCTTCGCTGCGTGAGTCCTAAGCAGGGATGAAATTAAGGCAGCTGTATGAAATGCCTCCTCCAGCAACGCATCCCACAGCCAGGGCTGTTTATGTGGACTGAACAAGACTGGATTCCCGATCTCTGACAGCAAGTCCATGAAGATATCAAGGCTCTCTGATAAGTCTTAATCTGTAAAACACCTAACTAATTTAGCAACACAACATTTTCTGCCCTTTTAGACTGATGTAATTAGTACCTAAATCAGAATAAAGAGGAAAGGAGATCTCTAGGATTATAATGCTTTGGCTTCTTTGCATTTTGATTTCCATCCATTTTTTATTAGCAAAGTTAGTTATATTACTGAAGACTGAAAATACTTCACATCTTACTAGCTCTTAGTGGAAGTCTGTGTAAGTAATACCAAAGATGCCAACCAAATGGTATAGTTAAAAGTGGTCAGGTATTTAAAAATACTGAAATTAATATTTCATTTCAGGACAACTACTAAAATGGCAGCTTAAATGCATATTACGGAGTCCAACAGCAATTGCCATGGGGTTGGTGAGACAAGCTAAAAAATAAAACAGGAAAGCTTCTGGGAAATGGCTCTACTTGGAAACAGAATTAATTCTGGACACTAATAAAATACGGAATGTTGCAGAACACCACACAAGGAAAGGTTAACTTCTGGTTTAGAAAGTTCCTGTTTTAGAAAATTTTGCTAATTGAACTATTGAAGAACAATACTTATTTTGTAGAAACTATAGAACAGCTGCTTGAATATGTAGAACAGCTGAGTTTTTTATAATACATTTCCAGTACAATTGCTATACAGATTCACCCACAGAAAGCTATTGTTTAAGGTAGCATTACAGAATCTCATTGAAGTCAACAAAAGAGCAGCAGCAGAGCAGCAGCCATGCCCTTAATTTACATCTGTCTAGAGCTGCATCATGGGTGAAGTTTTTTCAGAATTAGAGGTTAAACTCTTATTAATTTAGATTTGAGAGAGAGTAAAACAAATAAAAAACATCCCAATAAAACAAATAAATAAGCAAAACCAAGAACACGAGAAGTGTTTGGACAATGCTGTCAGGCAAATGGCATGATCATTGCAGCATCTTGTACACGGCCAGGAGCTGGACTGGATGATCCTTGTGGGCCCCTTCAAACCCAGCATCTTCTCTGATTCTACGAATGAGAGCATGGCTTCTGCTCTTTTCCCACGTTCCAGCTGCCAAGATGACACCTTACATACCGGTTTCTAGCTCACAGATAATTGCAGTGCAAGGCAGGAGCTGGCGAACACGGGCGGGAGGGTGTGCGCCGGCAGGGGCAGGCTCGCAGACCTCTCCCCGCAGCAGCACTAGTGGGCGCAGCTACTGCAGCTTCTCCGGCTTGCTTCTAACACAAAAGGAGCAACTTGCTCATCCAAACTTCTACCCTTTCCTTTCAATGAAAGTGACTCTGCTGAAGAGAAAACCCTATCAGCTAGAGTTTCATGACAGAGGCTGCTACAAAATTCATTCAGGGGTATAGATATTTTCTTTTCTGCAAACACAACAACAGGAGTATCATTCTCACCAAAGCAGTCTCTTAATGGTTATAAATAAGCTTCAAAAAATTGAACTCGAATTTTCTGTCAGAAACCCCACCCTGTTGTTTGTTTTCCCACCATCATCCTTATTTGTCCTGCCGAACTGTTACTTTCCATCTTTCATACCAGAAGAATTGTTTGGGGTGCATGTTGCCAATTTTCAATTTGTTTGCCTTATCCTTAATACAAAGAGGCCCTTGCTTTAAGTGCTATCTCAATATAAATGCTGTAGAGACCTAAATGCAAATTTCTCTTCAAGCACAGTAAAACCGCTTTCCTTTACAACAAATCATATTCTATGAATGCATATTGAATATCTAACACCCATAAAAAAGTACACAACACAGCAGGATACAGTCTCAAGCTGTGTCTTCAGGCTGAAAACATTCAGAAAACAAGCATAACACCCTAAACGCAAAATTCCAGTGTTCCTCTTAAAACAAATAAAATAAAATAAAAATACCAGCACTCTGAACTGTACTAGAGAATACTCAATCAAAATGTTCAAATACATGCAAATATTAAAGCGGATTGCTTCCATCAGAAAATGTGGCGAGGATCAAGAAACAGTTGTCATTATGTCAATGACCGCTGCAACATCATCTATTTATATTGTAAAGTAGAGAGTTCCTGTCCCAACCTATGCCTGCTGCATGGAAATCATACTATTTTTCTAAGGGTTGCCCCTCCCCCAGCTGTGACTACGGCCACTACCAAAAGGAAATAAATGAGTATGTTGTGATCAGCACGCCAGAGGTTTTCTGTCATGTCCTATCTAATTAAACAACAACCCTCTATAAAGCTGTATCCCCTTCAGGCTGAAAAGTCTCTCCTCCAACTCTCCAGCCTTTTGAAAGAGTTCACTTCGTCCTGCCACTAAACAACCGTATGTTCCCTGCTTCCCCCAAGTTACCTGATGCAATGGCTTTAAAGTTTGAGTAACAAGGCTCTTGCCCTTAAAACAAACTGTAAAAGATAGGGAATATCAAAGCTGGGTCTGTATATGAAAAACGCAATATGAAGGAATTAAAGAAAACATAACCAAATTGAAAATATAACTGAGATTCACTGTACACTAAGTCTCTCAAAAGTGAGAAAAGCATACTTTGTATTTTATTCATATCAGTACACAAAATGCTTAAGCCATTATACTATGATACAAGAGAATCTTAATACGTGAGTAGGTTCGAAAGGTTTTCTACAAGTAATCTTTAAACAAAACTTTTCTAAGTACAGTCCCTAATCTGTAAAAAGTACAAAGAAAACAAATCTTTCCTCTTCAAAGTTCTGGTATAGCAGCTATAGAGGTCACCGACCTCACATCCCAGAAGACCACCCACGCGAAAGAGCGTATTTATCAATTCCTTCGTTAACAAATGCAATAAATGCCACATTCACCCTTTATACCAGAAAAAAAATTGCCAGTGAAACATTTGACTACTGACCTTTCACAGCCATGAAATGTGACTCAGATATATCTACTTGAGTATCCACAGACCAGCACTTGCACTGCACCCCTCCGCCAGAACACAAATCACTAAAGTTGTACAGCTGGTATGTTGAATATCCCATTTGCTCCTGCCTGCACTTGAATGAAGTCATTGAAAGCCTCCTTGGAGGGGAAATCTGCCTCAGACTAATGCAGCAACCGATTGACAGTGGCGTGATTTCTATTATTACTCCATTATCACACTGGGATCTGTGCCTAAATGAGCATACTTCCTCCCTGATGCCATTTCCTTTTATCCTGGCTCTAGTCTAAGAGAGGATCAATGGGAGTAATATATATGATGTCACTTCAATTTACAGCTACTGCCTCTCTCTTGTATGCACAAATAGATCGATTCTTCCCAAAAATGGTTAAAAAATGCACATGGAGAATCTTCTCCAAGAAAAGGGCTCTCTGCTATATTTGTCTGTGTAACCACAGCAAGGAACTGTTTACACTGAGCAAAAAGCAGGGGGGAAAAGGAAAAAAAAATTCTCTACTGTGCACTGGAAAATGCTATCTGAAATACAAGAAAAACAAGACCTTAGAGAGAATTAAAGCAATTGAACCTTTGAAAACTACACAGAAATGTTTAAGGTTTCTAAGGCACAGTGTATTTCTCCTGTATTTGGTGGAAGATAGTCTTGTGTCCTACCCCCAAAAACATGAAATGTATTTTTATTTATATATTTACAAAATGTTCCCAAGTCAAACCAAATTCCTTCCCACTCCTCTGTTAGAAAAGAAAGGGAAAATCCCCACCCCATAGTTCAGTTGTGAGTGGTTCCCTTCAGACAAAATTTAATCACAGAATCATTTAAGTTGGGAAAGATCTCTAATATCATTGATAGCAACTGCTAACCCAGCACTGCCATGTTCACCACTAAACTGTGTCCCTAAGCACCAAGTCTATATGTTTTTTTAAATACCTCCAGAGAGACTGACTCAACCTGGTGCAGACTGTTCAATTTCCTCATATACTGCAGTCAAGAAAGCAACACTACTAATCCAGGAGACAGGATTTATAGGTCCAAGCCATCTCCGCACTTTTACTCACACTGGTCAAACAAATCCCTGAATGAATCTCATTTTATAAACTCTCCCCCACTGCCTTGAAAGCTCTTTTCTGCAGGCTGCAACTAAATAAAAACTTTGTAAAACAAATACCCCCATTCCTCAAACTGTCCAGAAAATTGGTAGCTTGAAAATTCAAGAAAACACTGTTTATTCAACCATGTTTTTAAACAGATGTTGTCATTGTCTATCTCAAACAATAATCTTCAGATGCCAATCAGCACAGTGACTTCTTTTAAATGAATATAACACATTCCCCCCCTCCTTCAGGGGCTAAAATGTACTCATATCAAGTAACATATGAATTCAATAAAAATTGCCCACACTAACATTTGCTAACTAGTGTACTGTAACACACTACGAAGAGAGTTTAACTCTGAAAGAACTAGTCTGCTGTTTGATTAATATGCAGGGGAAAAGTAGTCGGCTGCTGACATAAAAATGCTTTGAACTGGTTTGCAAAATAAAGCCCATCTTTGCCAGAGGCTGACAAAATTTTACAAGCACATAGTGAAAAAGACAGTTCTGTTCAACTTCATTTGGGCCAGTTTGTTTGACTTCTCTCATGATGAAAAGTCAGCTCCCCTTTCAATGTTTATGGAAGATAACTAGCCCTCACTATATTAAAAAGCAAAATATCTCAATCTGTAACACATTCTCATCTACTTATGAACCGCACTTGTATGGTGTCTTCCCACTGTGTGCGGTTTTTGTCAATCTCAGTTCAGACTGCTCTTTCGGTGCTCAGCAAGTCATTTTTTAACAACCATTTTAAAAGCACAAACCAGGAATTGTATCTGGTGATTATAATGAAAAATATATTCCTACAAACTTTGCTTCAAAAACCCTTATTTCAAAAAGTCATAAGGCTAACACGTTCATCAGCATTTTATTTGTGTTATACTTCAAATTGCTTTTTTTGGGACATTTACATCTGGCATCACCTATTTCTTACTAGTAGAACACAAAAATTACACAGAGACCAATTTATTTAATAAACAATTGCACTGTCATTTTGTTCCCAGTTACTTTCTTCCTTATAATATCAAAATTAGGGCTTTTTTTTGAAAGAAGATAAGCTGTGCCAGAAATAATTTTATGGCCAGTACCTACTCAAACACAAATATTTGATTTATTCTGGCCACAAATATAAAAACATCACTGCATAAAGTACATTAATCCCTTTTTTATGTTCTGTGTCTGATATTCTGGTTACATATTACCAGTAATATTTTTTAAAGGCCAGCCTGTTACCAGTCCATAAATTAAAATTTTTTTCTTAGGCTTTAGTATTAAGTATTTTCCCATAATTCACTTAATGGAGAGAAGACCCATTTATGAAGAAATTCAGCATCTGCAATCTAACATAAATGCATTGAAATGTCAAAAATTATTAAACCTTTATGATCTAACATATTGCTGAGCCAGCAAAATGAAAAACAGGTGGCTTCCACTACAGGTTCAGTCAGGTTATGCAGTGCTTTTCTCAACCTTAGTTGTCTCAAAGAAACATTTCTCTGTAACTTTACCCTGAAGCATAATAATTCCCTTTTATGCATAATAGTCTACACATTCTCTATTCTATGCAGATTAACAACCCGGCCGATTATTACCATGCTTCCAGGATGTGCTGCTTCTGCTTTCAGATTCAATGGCCACATCAAGAGAAAGCAGACACAGGAAGCCAAATTCCACATCTCAAGTCATACTTCAAAGGACCATTACCTACACATACTGGGAACAGACAGCATTACTGTGGCACAGCTGAAACCAAAGCAGAAGCTGGCAACAGCAAGATCTTCAGTCATGCCTTCAGTCAAACTCAGGGTTCGATGGCATTAAGACCATCTTTTCTCATATGACAGCACATCTGGAAGAGGCACTTCAGGTTCAGCAAACTGTTCAAATAACCACAAAGAACAAAGCCAAAGAGACCTTCTGTTTTATTTTCCAGATGCTCTGACTATTACATATTAGAGGATTTATAGAAAAGACCACCAAGTTTTAGCAATTGGTGGGAAGACTTCATGCACACTTCGTAGCTGAAGTGCAAGTATCCGCCTCCTAATTTGTCCACCCAAAACACTGTGGGTTTCAACTGCCCCAAAGCATGTGCTTAAGCTTATCAGTGGCAGTACAAAACATCTCGCCTTGAATGGCCAACATCTAGATCCTCTGAAACCAACTGGCTATCAAGTGTCCTCTGAGGCATTAAAAGAAAGTGGCAGACTACAGCAAACACTGGAAAACGAAGAGCTGAGGAAGCAGAATGACAGAATATGAGCCACAATGTCAGTGAGAAAACCCTCAGCACCCAAAAAGATTTCCTTTATTCTTCTTATTGTAAGTGCATGAAACCGTCAAAGATGCAGAAATGTCAATCCATCACCATCAGCTTCCAGAATTCTTTTTTAAACTAAGGTCCCCCAATGGCCATGACTAAAACTATCCAGTTGTCTGAGAGAACGCTTTCACTGTGGTGGAAAGTAATCTAATTCCACAGTCACTGTCACTTCTCAGCCCAAGTGCCTCATTATCCTTCAATTAAGCCCTTGGCACGTTAGAAGATTACAGGCACTGAACACTGCACCATGACTCTAACATCACAGGTTACCCTACACCTGTCATACTGGTTTTCAAGTTTTTACACTGGTTCCTACCACAATACCCATTAAATCAACCACCACACTGATGACACTGAGGCAGCCACTTCTGACTGCTACCCAAAGATCGTAAGTGACAGCCAGGCACTTTCTCTGCTCCCCAATTCTCCACTCAAAGCAGACCAGCTTGAAAAGGAGCCTGAACTTTTCAATGAGTTGTTCTAAAACTTGCACTGCACCTAACACTGGTACCAAGCATCATCACCTCTCACTCCAGATGCAGGGCACGTTTCTGTTTTGCCTGCTCTAGTATAAATATATAGCAACATGTAGCTAAAGAAAACAAAAGGAAAAAAAGCAACCATTTCTACCTCCCAAATACACCCCTTCTGAAACAAACACTTCACTGCACACAGCTCTCTCCAGGGCAGAACATACGACAATGAAATACATGACAAAAGTTCATTGCTTAATACTTTTGTGAAAGCCACTCAAATCCTACTGTGATGAGTGTGATATGGAACAGAACAAGTGTATCCCAATACTTTTTATTCCTGGTTTTAAAAATATGAGCAATGTTGTCATTTAAATTGTTGCAAAAGACAATTAACACTGGGGAAAAAATAAAATCAAGTCCTTAAAAGATCTGAGAACAAGCGGATGAGTGTTGCACAACATCTTTATTATGCCCTGTGCTATTTGAAAACATACTATAGCTATTAGCAAGGATCTCGCTGCCAGATTTTCTCTTTCAAAAGATATATTTCAAAATCTATACTTCTCCTATACAGGAGCATTAGAATTAAGTATAAAAATAACCCAAGCTCAATCTTGCTGGACATGAACTTCTCCAAACTGCAGTTTGACTCATGGACTTTTTGGCTTGAAGGAGTGCAAGAAATTGAGTGGCTTGAGACAGCATTTGCACACCATTAGCGTGTGCCTGAGGAGAAAACTTAAGAAAAAAAAAAAAAGCAAACCAAACCCAAAAAGTTACTTGAAATACTAATGTTTTCAGAAGTAATTATCAGATAAAATAAGTTTAAAATGTGATATAAGTGCTACATTCTGCTCATGTTTTCCAGATGAGACTATCTGCAATGTCTAGGATGATATGTGAATCATTAAAAGGAATCAGGAGCTACTTTTATCACATGTACTGACCAGTACTTTCACATATAGACACAACATTAATAATGACTTTTAGGTCTTGATAATGGATTTGGATTTTGACTCATAAGTACAGCTTTGTGTGGAACTCTATTCAATTTAATAGAACTGCATCTAAGCACTATGCTCTGAACAGCTCTCTTAAAAAAAAAAATCCCCAAATCAGTGCTTTCTTGTGATTATAGAAATGTGTGTTGGTTTTATGAAAACATGACAAAACCAGAAAATATATTTTAGACCTACTAAGTAACTACTAAGCTGATAAAAGGGTAAGAATAAGAATTTGACATTCAAGGCATAACTCACTTATAAATTCAGTCTCATAGCTGGGGTAAAACTAGAGGTTTTAAATATATTAATTGCACGCAATTTTTAATGCTCATTTGTAATACTTGTGTATGCAAGTAAGTATACAAAGATATGCTCATGTAATAATTCAACAACTTTTTTTTACCTGTCAGCAGACAGTGGTGGTGGTGTTTTAAGATTTTTGTTTGGTTGGTTGGGTTTGGTTGGTTTTCAGGCATACGTAAGGAAGATTCAGTGAAGTGTTTGAAATAACTTGATTTCATGCCTTCCATCCATTAGGTTTATGCTTCAAAAAGTACTTGGAATCATTTAACATAAAATAGAGGTACCTGTAACTTGATTTCCAGAAGCATGCACAAAGAGAAGTTTTCATGCTGAAATCGAAGGATGCCCTAGGTTCTGCTGTTTCAAATAGAGACTTTTCTACCACATTTTCCATCAATAATTTATGACAATCTTCATTTTTAAAGATCCTTTTGAACATTTCCAATGCTTTACATATGACTGAGAAAGCAATGGCAAAAGCAGTTGTTG
This sequence comes from Petroica traversi, assembly GCA_025920805.1. NCBI lineage: Eukaryota > Metazoa > Chordata > Aves > Passeriformes > Petroicidae > Petroica > Petroica traversi. Next base: position 1,012,320 of record JAHLSL010013749.1, read on the forward strand.
CAGAAAGCTAAAAATAAATCCTTAACCAAAATCATCAGACTAAAGTTGTTCATTTTCATTCTATAAACGTGCAGAAAAATTATTCCGTTTACTGCCATTCCTTTCCATACTACTTTTCCCTTTAGCAAAAGCAGAGAGCGCTCCATATCCTGACCTGTGCATTTCTGGGTTGCACTCCAGGTATTTCATGCCCTGCTTAAGCTGGGCACATGGGCCTGGAGGAACCAGGATGGGCCGCAGCAGCACTTCCTGGTAAACAGGCAGATTGGAGAAATTCACTGCTACTGACAGCAGGGGAGCCTATCCTCCACAAAACAGCATTCACTTACTGATTTCCAAGGCTGCATGCTATTTCACTTCTACCTCTTCAGAAAAGGAGTGGGAAGAAAGAATACTGACCTCCAAGAAGGATACTTGAAAAATTTGCTGACCTTCTTAGGAGGAAGAGCTCCCACCATCTTCAAGGGATTATTTTTTTTTTGAATAAGGAGAAAAAGATCAGCACTTTATCACTGAAATGTGAAAACAATCAAGCAGATAATGCCAGGGAGCAGTGGGCCGACTGTGCAGCAGCAGAGTATTACTTATAATACAAATGGCTGGATAACCACTAAGTGCAATACTTCAACAGTAATTCATAATCTTATCTATTATGGAAATAGTTGACTGAAAGTTGGCTTTACCAAGAACCTGCAGTGCTATGCACAGTGACAGCACCAAGTCATTAATATAAAAATTTCAAAAAGTGCAATCCCACTACTAATTTAAGAAATGGCTTGATAACAATAATTTAAACCTCATTTAAGGTACTTGACTGGTGAAATGCAACCTATTCCCCTGTACGAACAAAGTATCTGCTTAGTATGGGTCTTGTTCTTAAGAAGCAAAGGCAAGCAGCTACTCCACTGTTCTTTTCTTCTCATGGAATCAGTCTCTTGAAGTTTCATTTTAGAAATGTGTGTGCTGCTGCAGCAAAAACGGACCACAAGTTTCCATTATAAACTGCAGTTCTCAGGTGTTTATAACTTCACTATAAAAATTTCCCTCCAACAGAAACTTGGCATTAAAGTTCTCAGTTTATAAAGGACTGTAAAAATGCTTTCATTATGATTTTTCCAGATAAAATTTCCAATGTGGCTTACTGATTTCTTACAATTCATTCTTATCAATGAATTCCTACTTTTAACAAATGAAAACTTGACAGTTGATAACTCCAGCATGAGTCTAATGACATTTGCAAGTCTTTGAAATTAGGAAAGCTATGTAGTAAAGAGAAAATAGTTACGATTAAGGAATATTTTCCACTGGCAAAATTAACCCTTCATAGTTCTGTCTTAAAAAAACCAAACAGATGGCACTTTTTCCTTTTCTTTCAAATTAGGCAGTCAAGATTTAGGGTTTTTTTCTCCATGCTTAAATGTAATCCTCTAAATACACCTCAAAATCCCAACCAAATCATCACTTACACCAACAATACCCCACAACAATCAGTGTATGGGCACAATGCTGCAAACACTCAGGTGTAGTTAACTTGACGTGCATGAGTACCTCCACTGAAAGAAGCAGACTACTCTTGCTCACAAGTTTATGCATTTGGTACTCTTAAATGTGCCTTCCACAAGGACATCAGAGGGCTTAATAAATGAATTAGGAAACTGTAGAATTATGCAGTGATAGTATAGTCATTGCTTTTTCAAACTAGCTCACAACATAATATAATACAGACTTAGACCAATTTCTGTTAAAAGCTGCTATTCTCAGCAGAATCTAATAATGTCATTAATTTTAGCTGGCCCAGCCTAAAAATACACTAAAAAACCAACTTCTTATTGGAAATTTTATGCTTTTTACTACCCTGGTATTTTCAAACACAGACATCTCAGCTCCAATAATATGCTGCAGTTTATGTGCACCACTGACTCTGGCCTGGAAAGCCACTTTCACATGGATACACCAACTTTCAGATGGATACACACCTGGAAGTCCTAGAAAGCTGGGAGTTAAGCACACTCAGCACCTCTGTGAATTAAACATTGTAGAGGCCTAAGCAAAGCAGGCACTGCACACCGAAATATGTTTCTCTGTATGGTTATTTCACCATTGATTGCTGTGAGGGTGAACTGCTGCCCACAATCAGCTTAGCTATGAATCACTGTATCTGTCTTCATTTTGTCAGTTATCTCTGCATAAATTCCAGAAATATCCGCTTTAAAGAAGGAAAAGCATGTTAAACTGTCACAGATGTCACCATTAAAAAAAAAAACCTTGAAAAAAAAATCCAAACAGGCATAGGAAGCTGATTACACGTGTATTAGAAATATTCTTCCCATGGTAACCTCTTCCTATCTGCATTTCATATACCCCTAAAGTTTCCAGCTGTACTGTAAACATCCAGTCTGGCATGGGCAGGTAAAACAGTCTCAGCTAAGTTTTAATATCGTGATTGAACTTTGCAACAGACAGTGACTTGCTTTCATAAACACACCTGAAACAAGTGATTAATGATAAATCCAATTTCTTATCAACTTCTAATTGCAAATGGACAATAGAGGCAAGAAGGTGACTAAAAAGGAATTTCACTGATACTCAAAATGAATGCTGTAACCCGTAACAGCTGAGTTACTCTAAAAATTGGTAAAGCACGTGACAAGAAATACACTGTTACTGTAAAAAGGCGAAAAGAAGAGAGCATACTTACTGCAAATGCAATTTCAGTTCCACTCTGTTAGCAAGAGCACAAAGTCCTTTAACCTGATTACAGCTGTGCTGTGGTGCCTCTAATATTCGTCTTCTCTTCAGACTGAATACACAAGCTCTTCTTCTTAATCTAAATCCAATCACAAACCAGTTTTGGATATGCTCCACCCTTGCAATTACGTCTTGCTCTCGGCGATCATATTCCACTTCTTTCCTTCCCTACTCCCTTTCTATAGTGTAGCCGTTTTTATTCAATGCTCTTCTGGGAACATTATCTCTCATCTAATAACCACATTAAATAGAAATTCTAATTTTGGCATTTAAACAACACAAAACTAGTTTTGACAAATCTTAAAATTCCAGGGGCAATAACAATGTAAATCTCTTTTTCAAGTGACTCTGAACGTATCTGCATTTCTCAAAGGCAAAAACAAAAGAAGAAATGTTACCCTCTTGCTTTCTATAACAAGATGATGTGTCCATTTGCAGGACTCTCTTAATTTCAGGTGCCAGTGAATTGACTTCCAGAAAACACAGTCAAAAAACATATCCTTTCACTTTAATATTTGAAAAACCAAGTGCACCTAGGCTTGCCACAGACAGCACATATTTCACCATCTTTGGAATAACTTCACTTTGTTTGATTGTAAATGAAATTTAATGCAAATAAAAGCAATAAAAGGAAAAGGTCTACTGCAACTGTAGCTTCTACTAATGAATGTTATGTAATTCGCATGCTTACAATAAATGACAAGTGCTGGTCTGTGTGATTTCACAACACCAAGCCCAGCACATAGGCAGTCTAGCTGTTAGAAACAAAGGCAGCAGTGGTATTTCAGCAGGTCTGAATCATTAATAAAGCCAATATAAACACAAAGCCTTTCCAGTACATACTGCCTTTCTGTACTAATCTTTGTATTAAAAAAATAGTTTGCCCCAATTGAAACTTTTAGAAATAGAAATGTTTACCATGCTGTTTAGTTTTCAATGTATCTGCACGGAGTAAAATAAGGATCTGAACATTTCTGAGATGTGTCTCAATGCGAAGAACTGGAAGGTGACAATAAAGACATGTTGTGATATTAACAGAAAGGAATTTTTTTTTCACAAAGCTACCCAAGTTCAATACAGTACTTAGGAGTGTTTTTCTCTGGAAAAGTTTTCCCTTTTTTCAGTTCTCTTGGGACCTTTGACCATACAGTTTGAAATGACTTGAAAAGTAAAGTAGGTGCAGAGGAGGGAGGGGCAGTGGAGAGGGGTGGTGGTGCAGCAGGAGACAGACAAAAACCCAAACTGTCATGACTGGTGTTTTCAGCATTTCATGGCTAAATTTGTACTGCGAAGCCAATTAGAGCTTATTGGCCTGAATACTGAAAATTACTGATTTATGTTTAGCAACCTTGCAAATGACAACCCTTGCTGATCACAGTAATGAAACCAATTTAAGGGCCTCTCAATGTATACAATACTGCCATTTATATATTTATTTTTGAAAGCTCAGGTTACCAATTCCACCAGTAAATGCTCTCTCTGTAGACCTGTGATACTGTGGTGATACACACATGCACTGTATATCACAGCACAGCTCTAAACTGCAGCAGCAGACAGGAAGACAGATTAGTTTAATCTACATTTTGGGTACATAAAATTGCAAATGATAGAATGGAAGCTGGTGAGTCAGGCTGTTGAGACCTCAAAATCATGGGAAAACATACTTTTAGCTGGCTTCTAGCCAGTTGTTTGTTGAATGCCTCTTCCCCTTTAAATCAAATATTGTCTGTCTTTTAAGGAATGCATTGTAGATTATTCATAAGAGAAAAATGTGTGCTCCATTGCACTAACATACTTATCCCCCCTTTTTTTTCTATTTATTTATTATATAGACACTGGGTTGCTTGGTTGGGGTTTTTTCCTTTTGTTTTGGTGATTGGATTTTCCTCTGTTTTTGAAATGTTTACTTAATGTTTGACATCTCACTGTTTCCTCTGGACCATTAGCCCCTCCAGTTGGTTTTTGTTTAGTTTTTAGATTACTCACACAGCATTAGGAAAGAGAAAAAAAAACCCAAACCAGTAATAATTTTTTTAAAACCCTCTCCAGGAAACTCTGTTGTAAAACCACAAAATCTGGCAGGGTGTCAAAGCAGGGGAGAACCTTATATATTTTTATATGAAGCTGAGGTTTTTAAAAAAATGGAAAATGAACATTTAAACCCAGGTTTTGTAGAGGGAGTGGATAGGAACAAAGACTTGTGCTACAAAATTTAGAAAGAAAACACTGTGGGAAGGAAACACTATGGGAAAAAAAATCCATTGATAGGATAAATTGTCTTCCCTCTGACACTCACACATCTACCTTTTCACCACTTCGCAGAGCACCCACATTTCTTTCCTGTTTCTGAAAGTGAAACTCAGTCTTGCTTCTCCTTTCCCCACATTTTCTGTACGGCCATTTGATTGGGAGGAGTGTGCACCTCCCCAGGGGGGTACGGCCAGCGCTCGGCGCGGGCTGAGCCGGGGCACTGCAGGGCAAACTGCGCTCGCCAGGACACCTTCCCCGGCCGCACCGCATGTGCAGAAAGCACTTCTGCTTCGTTCCCAAAAACCTTCCTAGGCTCCTTCCCTGCAACTCCCCCGAGCTCTGTCTAATGGCTTTCGGGGGTTCTGTTTATGTACAAGAGACAGTCAAACATCCCCGGAACCTGGGAAACACTACAATTAAATTTTTGCTATTTGTGGCTGAAACAACTCAATTCAGTTGTAATTCAAAGCTGTAACACAGAGTAATGCACTATTCAAGGCAGAACATGATGGCCCCTAACACCTACGGAATTATTTTGTCAAACTATATTTTACTGTTATTAATTTTCTACTACCTGTTAATTTATAAACTTTAAGGAAAAGAAAATTAAAAAAAATAATTAAGTGTCTATGAACAAAAGTAAAATTTTGGTAATTACTACAAAACTACTTAATATTTCTCAGACGCAATCCTTCCGCAGTACACAATCAGCTTATATTTGAACAATGCTCAAAGGTGTGTTTAAAGTACCATATTACAAAAGGCAGATAGAAGTACTCTTCACTGAAATGCATTTACTACTTAGTAAGAAGTAAGAAGAAAAACAGTATTAGAAAGAAAGTCAAGCATGGAGACTACAGGCTCAAATAAAATCTCTGCATTTTTCCACATTAACTTTGATGCTGATTTTCCAGCTGTATTAGCTTACACCTACAATTCCATAATTAAATTATATAATGTGACACTTCAAAAAACACATTAGGTAAATATTACAGACACTTTAATTCAACATAAAAGAGTTTAGCCATGTATTCAAAATTAGTTCCTGCTCCTAATACACATCTACAATGCTAGAAAAATGCTCTAGTCAATCTAACTACAAATCAAATTTCCCCAGTTACACAAATCAAGAAATACATTGAAAAACTCCTACGCAACACGTTTTTAAATACAGATTTTATTACACCTTGAATAGCGTAAGAAGAGAAATTACTGTTCAGATGCCTAATAAATGAATTTTTTGTATATTTACAGCTTCATCACAACTTGCAAGCAAACTGTATTTTGCAGAGCAAACTAACAGGAACTGATGTAAAATGCTAATATGTTTTTGCACTACTTTTCTGATGGGTGTGCATGTAATGCTATGCTATTACTGGGAAAATTGTAAATTCATACAAACACTTTATGAACAAGGAATACAGCATTTTAAACGAAATGCATTGTGCAAATACTTGCAACAGTTGATGAATTCTAACAGAACAGATCTGACTAAACTGACTGCAGGCTAAAACTTCTGAAGACGACATCAGAGAACCATCTTGTGACAACAAAATTAAAAAAAAAAGAAAAATAGGTGACAAGTTATTTCTGACAATATTAACATCAAAAAAATTCTGTTGCAAACATTAATAGTGACTTTATTTTTTGTTACGCTCCGTGGACTGTCTAAACCAGACTTGTTCACAGTTTTTAGAAACTAGGGAATCTGAGCTGCAACTGCCTCGCTTTGTGCTAGATTTATACGTTAAGCATTTCAGACATAACACACTCGATTTTAGCAGCAGTACTTGTTAAGACAAAATTCCCACAGCTTTCAGTGAAACTCATCTGCAAGGATTGTAGGGTGGAGCACACAACACCGTCTGAGTAATCATTTTAAAATACACACACTGTGATAATTTAAATTTATTTTGACATTTTATATTCTTCGGTTAACTTTAAACTTTCAGTGCAATGCTGAAACATGAAGACATTAAAGAGCGTAACTTAAGACACAGTGCTTCAGGGAACAGACTAGCTCAAATTTGGTAGAGGTTGAAGTCAACACATTATACACTCCCAAACACCTTGTTCACAGATTTTATTGTTGATGACATCTGCACACTGTGTCAATTCTTATTCAGTGATACCAAGTATACTAGTATGGGTCAAACTAATCTTTAAATAAGAATAAAAAGGCTTCAAAATAACATCTATGTGCAGAGCAGCACAACATTATGTAACCTACGTACCAATAAAGTGATGAAATTCTGTAGTTATATTTTCCAACTGCAACACAAAAGGTTTTCAGAAACAAGCAGGAAGCTGCTATGGAACCTAAACCAAGAAAGCACGTAAGCAATGCATAAGAAGCACGTATTATCAAAGCATTTTCTGACGTATGTTTTGATCACTGGAGATCTGCCCAAAAAACTTGTTCTTGTAAATTCACTTTAGATGTCTCTAAATGCTTTAGAGAAATTATTTGTGGCCATGAAAGTAAATAGACAAATGCTAAGCCTTGACTTCAGCAACTGGAAACAGCCAGGTCTGCATGAGGAGACTGTGAAACAGGAACTCTGGAAGGCTTATAATTTACATCTCAGCTATTAAACCAAATTGTAATTTACTGTTACAATAATGTGTACACAGGAAAAAACAGAGGTTTTGTATTTATTCACAAGCTCTGAAGCCAGTCTTGACACCTTTACATAGCCATATCTCCAATATTTTTGCTTGTACAGCAGTGGCAAAATGGGATCGTCTCCAATTTTTGTACTATTCCTTATTGGACTTAGGAGCAAATTCAGACAGACAGACAAGTCCCCTGTAAGCGGTGTGAATCTTGGCTTCTGAGTTAAAGGCATTATGTTCACAGCATCTATTCTATGTACTTTCAGCCTTGTAAAATGATAAATGTGCTTTTGGCATATGATCTTGAATGCAAAAAAATATTTACCAAATGGGAGAGAGAGCCTTAACTATTTATAGTTTCTTTCTGAAGAAAGGCAACACCAAAACCAAACCAACCAACAAAACAAAAAAGATAGGTGAAATCAGCTTACTTGCTTCAGTTCAGCCCCTACTGGAAAAGCCATCCATATGGCAAAAGCTGCCCTCACAACTATCAACACTGAAAGACATGGGACTGAATGAGTGTGGAAATTGAATTACACCCTCCCTCCCTGTAGGAGGTCCTTATGGATGAGTGTACCCGAGTGTGCTAGAAGCCAGCACCACTCCTCTCCATGATGCATCTGTTCCCTGGACACAATCCTTCAGGCTGCAGCTTTCTCCGTATGACGCTATTCAATGGTATAAATACAATTTTAAAAAAATCTCTCTTTGAAGCAGCAATTTAAGATAAACATCTATTTGAAATTGACATCTGCAATAGGAACTCTCATTGCAGGCTCCTACTAATCTGATTTGTGTATGATTTTGTTTCCACTCAGGAAGCTTAAATTAATTTAGCTGCTCCTGAACAGTGTTCCTACAGAAAGATGAAGTATCCAGTAGCTCACAACTACAATTCCTAGTTCTACAGCCACATTTGATACACAGTTAGGGAATGGTGAAAATTTATTTGTATTAGCTTAGGAATTACACAAGTGATTTTTACTATTACACTGTTACCCAATTACATTCAGTTTCTAGACTTGTGCAGATTGTCTGGAGACTGAAAAGTGGCAGAATTCAGATCCTCATGTGTGTCATGTGTGGCAAATTACCATCTGAGAGAAAATATCTGGTGTATTCCCCACATTAATGAGACTCTGCCATTAATGCACCCCAACACTGAGAAGTTTAATGTGTTTTCCCACTATTGTCTGCTTTCAAATTCTACATTTAATAGCAGCGACAATGAATATACTCATAATTAACACATTATTATTTTTATTATGATTCTGTCAACTTTCATTCCAGGACTACTTTTAATTTTTAAAATAGTGTCTTGATTTCTGGCGGGTGTCTCATTTAAACTCACAAATTGTTATCTATGGATGGCAAGCAATGCCACTACACACACGCACACCCAACCCCCACTCCCGGCTCTCATGGTCTTCACAGCTTTCTCTTTAAAACAAAAATTTAACACACAGCTCAGGAAATACTGTAAGATGAAGCTGGCTGCACTCCTAGAAATAAAACATTAAAGTTTCAGTAAAAACTGGCATCTCTCTGTAAATTACACTTTAACCCCCCAAAACAAACAGGAAAAGATACTATTACCTAATGTCTGAAAATTCAGAGAATATATTCATTCATGGAAAATACTTCTGCAAGTGGCAAGAACTAAAATTACTTCCTCTGTTTATTGCATAGTAATCAAGATATCCAGGTATCTTTTAAACCTATGCCTTCCTGGAAATAGTACATTTTTCCTGTTATCAAATAAAGAGAACATTGTCTTGGTATAGGTAACATTACTAACACAAAAACATGTTCAACAAGACAGAAGTGGACACTGTGTTTTTACAGAGGTATGCTACAGCAGTTTCCAGTGTGATCCAAAAGAGTTCCTGATTTCTGATTAGCACAGCTAGTCGAATTTGAGCAACTAGGTAAAAATATCCAATCCTTTATGCTTTCAAGTGTATTTTCAGAGAAACAACTTTATTTGCAAGCAAGAGATTCAGAATTCATTCACTGCAAATCTCAGTGAGTAATTTAATCCCATGACAATCACATCATCTCTCAGATCATTCATGTGCCCATGACTGTAAATGCATTGTTTGTGGCCAGACCAAACACAGACACGATCAAAGGAGCTATATAAAAATGGCTCCACCAGGACAACTCTACATGCTGTGCCTATAAAGTTAGCATACTGCTTCCATGGCTATGGCTTTCTCTCCATGTCAAAGCTGTATCAGGTTTTGTAATACCTGAAGTTAACAGAAATTTCCTTCTCAGAAAAATAAGCCACAATAATCCCAGCATCTGCTCAAAGGAAATTACTATCATGTTGCTTTATGTCAGGGTAAAAATATTTTATTTCTAAGACAACAAGAAGCCGCAGAAACCTTCTACACAATGGAAACAAACAGTCAGATCTTTTTCTTGCAATGGCGAAGAGAAAGAAGTGTTTCTGCTCTTGGGAGTTTACAGGAGAGCTGACACAGACGAGCACACCCTTATCAACAAGGGATCCTCCTCCAAGAAGCATGATCTGCTGCACAGTACCGACAATTTGGGCAAAGCCTCAGTCCTAATTTTAAGTTTAAAACTGAATCTGGATCCTAGTAGAAATTAAAACCTCTAGGCTCTGTCTTGGCTTAACTTGACATTTGTGTGGCTTAACAAATCAGTAATGAGTATTCACTAAGCCCATTAACAAACAAGTTGGCAGCAAACAGATGCAATTGTAAGAAGCAAGGTCACTCTTTATCTAGTTGATGTTGTCCCTGCACATGGCAAGAAGGTGCATTAAATGACTTTTAAAGGCCTCTTTCCATATAACGGTGACTCTATGATTTTCCAAAGGACCACTTACTTAGCACTCTATTTTAACTCCAACCTCTGTATATAAACCCACTGACTACCACATTCCAGCTCCCTTTTGTTGCAGCAGCACATTCAGCAGAAATAGAAAGCACAATTAGCAGGGTTAGGCGACATTAACTTGCTGAAATTAGGCTCCAAAGCATCTCTTTTTGGATGACTTTCATTACTACAGCTCTTGTATGAGTCAGCAGCCAGATAAGTAAGTATTATTTTAGCAACCAAATCACTTCAGAATATGTGAAACCAAGTCCTTGTTTTCTGTTAGCTCAGGCTCAGCTGCCCTTCCTGTTACTCCTAGGCTTTATATGTGAGCCATGATTGCACAGAACACAAAATCACAGCAGGTTCTTTAGAAGTGGCCATTCCTCTTCACAGTCCTTTCATGCCGCTGTTGAACGTGGTTCTATATGACTTGGTATTATCTCTGTGTAAAGTTAACTAAACAAAAGCTACATTAATAAGTTCATTCAAATCATAGATTCATATACTGTTTTGGGGTTGGAATGGACCTTAAAGCTCCTTCTGTCCTCAATGTCTTGTGCCATAGGCAGCGACACCTCCCACTAGACCAGGGTTGCTCAGAGCTCCATCCAACCTGGCCTTAAACACTGCCAGGGTTAGGGCATCCACATCCTTCCTGGGAAACCTATTCCAGTGTCTCATCACCCTCACAGTAAAAATTTCTTCCTAACTTTCTCCTCACTTTCAATTTGTATTCATTACTCCTTGTCTTCTAATTTTACATCTGTCAGACACAAATCTTGCATGCTACATTACACAACCATGCTCTCAGAACACTGCACATTTAGCAACCATAATTATTTAAGGGATTGTAGATTCAGAAATGCATTGATAATGTCCAAATACAATCAACAGTAGTCAAAAGCACAGAAATGTTACTTTCTACCTGGGTGTTAGGCTGAGGGAAAAACCCATAAACTGAAAAATCTAACAGGTATAACCTGGGCTCTGTGAAAAAGTATAACCATGTTTTGCAACACAGGGACAATATTCTGCACAATATTACTTACTTTTAATGAAATGCATATGATATTGAAAGCAGTGATACTTGTTTCAATCTCTGAAATACAAGTCTGCTCCTCAGCTCAACAGTCTAATAATGATTGAGAAGAACTTACAGGCATGTCCACACCTCAGAGTCCAAAACCTCTATATTTTATGTTATGACAATACTGCAGGACTTAAAAAAATAAGTTTAAAAATACAAGCAAATCAGGAGCCAAAGAAGATATTTTTAAATATTCAGTAATGCTCTTCCATTACTTATTTCCAGGTTGACTTCTGACCTTATCATCGTGCTCAAAGACTTAGGGAGAAGCTTGAAAGAAAAGAGGAGATTTTATGCAAGTCCCCTGAAGGCAAATTTGCCTCTCCTTTCTTTTCCTTAAATAAACCCTGGCTGCAAACTTGAATCATAATTTTTAATACCTCTTGAAAGTAGCCAGAAATAAATTTAGCTTCATGATTACATGGTGGGAAGAGCGGAAAAGAAATACTGTGAGCTACTAAGACTGCCAATAAAACTTTGAAGCTATGGAAACTTTATAATTCTGACTAAATACAGTTTGGCCATTCAGTTGCTAATAGCAACTACTATTTGTTTGATTCAGTGGTAAAAAAGCCCACTGCAACTAGCACTTTGACAAAAAATATGACAAGGTTACTTATATTTTCATACTGACCAGTCTAAATTTGTCTAAAAGAACAATGACATCCACTTGATGCTGCAGATCTCCTGATGGGGCAATTTTCCTTATGAAGTTAACACAAATGCACAGTTGCACCTCCCTGTTATGTTGCCATCTCTCTCAGTGACAATCATACAACCAGTGGATCATCAAGCTCTCGAAGTTCTGTGGGCACAAAGACTAAACTCCACTGCAGTACCTGCTATAAATGCTCTCCTTGGCTTTCTGAAATAGTCATAGGACATAGTGGAGCTTGTGTCCCCTCTAACAGCTCATTCCATGTGAAAATTAGTTTCTTCTAATGAGACTGAAACACAGCAGCAATTTTGTTTTGATGCGGGATTCGCTATGTAGATAAAGGATTAAGAGTTTAGGAAAAACATGAATGAACTCAAAATTATTTTAAAGTATTCACGTCTTCCCAAAGTAGTTAAGTAGTATTTTGAAAGCTGATAAACACAGCTCTCTCCTCTTTGTTTCTAGAACAAAATGACTGTATTCTAAGTTATCATACTCAACTATTCAGAGAAATTGAAGGCCCCTCCTGACAACAGCAAAACACTGCTTAGACATGATGACATAGATAAGGCGGCACCAAAATCAGCAAGTTCCAAGTTTATACCAATTTAAGATTTTGAAAATAGAAAAAGATTCATGCATAAGGCAAACCATACTCTCCTCTCATCCCACTCTAAAGTGATACAGCAACAAAACCATCAAGAAACAAGTCAGTTTTAGTCAACAACGATGCATAATCCAAGCACTATATTTCATTTAAAAACCAGCAAATTTTGATACATAATGCAGTCAAGTGTCCGTAAAACTCATACAACAAAGCATATTCAAGAACAAAAGGAGCTGGTAATTTCTAGTGTCAGCATGGAATCTACTAATCATTCCAGATATAAAAAGCTCCACTGCCAACCCTCTTGAGCCACCACTCTTTTCATGGGGTACCACATTTCAGGTACCACACCCCACACATCTTCAAAATCAAACCCCTTCTCTCAAGCAGAAAATAATTTTATGGAAGTTCTATTAACCTGCCACTACCTTACCACTGGGACAGTCACAGTTAAATATTTCACAGTGTCAGCCGAAGACAAAAGAAAACAAGTCCGGCTTCTGCCCACAGGCTCTACCATGACCATAGTCAGAAGAAAAAAAACCTCAAAAAAACCTCTCCATTATAAGAAAGATTCCAAGAGATTGGGAAAACCCTGGTGTTTTCTGCCAGCCCAAGCAACACTGAAAGAAAAAAAAAAAACAAACCTTTATTTCTGTGTTGCTGGGTTTTTTGGTTTTCAGTTTTGACAGACAGCAAGGGGACCAACACTAAACTGAGGGGGATCCTACATTTGTAGCAAAAGAACTCTAAAGTATGGAATAAAATGAAAGCTGTTCCCCAAAGTAATTGCTGATACTAGGGTCATTGGCATAAAACTGCATTTTGCATCAGTAACAAAGAGAGGAACAAAGAAATAATTCAGGAATGGATCTTCATGCTTTGACATCAGAACAGAGCTGGGACTATGAAACACTGCTTAACAGTTAAGCTCTGGACAGGAGCATTTTCCAGTACTTAAATTCTAACAGATTGGTATTCAAAGCACATTTTCCACACTCTCTTTTACAGACATTCTCTATGCAAAAAGAGGTTTGAAATAATACACACTAGCTGAACCATAACAAGTTACACATGGGGAAAGAAAAAGCCATAGAATAGAGTGGGTAATATTGCTGTTCAGCCTGTGGGGCAAAGAACACAAGCCATTAAAACACAGTGTCTATATTACATGAACAACTAAACCATAAAAACCTTAGGCATTTTTTAAAAATCTAGGGCCACACTTGTGAAATGATCAGTCATGGAATTACAGTATTTTTTTTCCTTTTACCTTCATACAACATTATCCTGTGATAAAAGGTCACGGATCATTCATCTTCAACTAAGATGCATTTCATTATGGCATCACTACTCACTAACTCCCTGTGTCACAGATATTTGTTATGTTTTGTCATAGCAGAATGTATAAACAAAGAAAAGAGTAAATTAAAATACCCAGTTGAATCCTTTGATGAGACTGAACTCACTGCTTCAACACAGATCCTATGACAAAAGTACTCTGACATTAATTCAAAAGTGCACTATTACAGCTAGTTAAACAGTTGCATGGTTTGCTGTCTTTTCTTTTTTAATTTAAAAAAAAAAGAGAAAAAGATTGAAGCAAGAAAATACTACTGTCTTCGTACATTTTCTGCTAAGAGGACAAAGGCCTTCTCCCAAAATTTAAGTTAAATGTACTGTTTCCCCTCACTTTAAAGAAACCACCTAAGAACACAAATAGGGAGAACGGTGATTTATAAAATGTTGCTGCCATTAACCCTCATCTAAGCACAAAGGAAGCAGATTCTGCCAAATACTCTGGCTGGGAGATGCTGAGGTTGCATTGTAGACCTCTCAGGAAAACCCACCCCAAAAGTGCAGCCAGGTGCAGACTCCTGAACACCGCACCTGTGACCGCCACAGCTTCAGTTCAGGCATTCACTGAGGCCACAGGAAAGCAGTTGCCTCATCCTGTCCTAGGCCACCAGAATTGAAGTATAATTTTTTCCTGAGTTTTTCCACTCATTTTTTATTCCCCTATCCACCCCAGTAAGCTCTGTATAAAATCAAAGTCCCAAACCAAAGTATTCAGCAAAAGTTTTGGCATTTTCACCAGAGGTTTCTGCTCTGAGTCTTACTAGTGAAAACATATGCCAACTATTCTTGAGCACAGTAGCACCATACACTGAGGGGTAATCAAAATCCCTCCCACAGTACAAATTACATACAGTTTTATTTATGTCCCAGCTTGCAGGGTGGACATGAGCTGACACAGATTTCACATGTGACGGAGCGATGCCATTCTGCTACACATGTGCCAAATTCTACCACAGAGATTGCTGGCTGTTGATTGCAGTTGAAGAGAAGTCTGAAGTTTTTTCTGCAGAACATCAAAGTCCCTGACATCTTGCAATTAGATTATTAAGTTTTAGTACACAACTGAAACACTGCCTTAGGGTAAAATAATGAGTTGTTGTTGTCCACATGTATCAGTTAATGTTCAGACCACTGCACAGACTTTTTAGGCATATTCTGGATATTTATACAAAACTAAGAGTTAGCTTCGATTCCAAAAAAGCTGCCAGGGAAGCCAAAGAATTGTGAAAGGAACTAAAATTAACATTGACTGTTCTTTGCAGGAGGGATAAAAGGATAATGACAAGACCATGCAACTTCTAAGCAACACACTTTATTTCAAGAAAGTACATGCCTAAGCTTAAGAGATGGTGTGAACATTGAGCATATTTAAATACCTACTTGTCTTCTTGGAACTACTTGTGTTAAAATGCTCAGGGCTGTACTTAATTTCCACCTAACCTCCAAGTCCCTTCCAGGGATGAAATCAATGTTACTTGGAAAATGGATACAGCAGACACTTTTTAAAACAAGGTCTATAAATAAATCAATGGATATCTGCATTTTCTGCCTTTCCTTGCTTCTTAGGAACCACTATTTCACAATGGAAAAATTTATGATTAACGGAGCTACTCTATGCTCAGCTCTACATTGCCTCCAGCTCCCACTAGTTGAAGAATTAAGAACAGATTCTTAGTATGTGAGAGACTTTGGATTACCTGAACACAAAAGAAAACACTGACACCACAGCTTCTGCTGTCAGGCTAAGCAATGCCACCAGTGTACACTTGCAGTACTGGCATCAATCCAAAACCAATGTGCTTGGGATGTAGTGAAATAGGTGCATTGCACAAGGGTGTGTTGTGAAATGTCATAATGGGGACTATAAAAGTTTTTTTCCCCTGCTGAAACTTTTCAGAAATTAAGAAAGGACTTTATTAATATCTCCTCTCCTAAAGCTTATATTTTGAAATAGTTTCATTGTGATATTCAAAAGCAGTTCACACAAGGCAGAGTCTTTCATATTAGAGTAAGTGTAGCTTAGAAGAAAAAAAATTCTTCACATCTGATCAATACAAATTTTAAGACGTGCATTGCAATGCAAAATGAGGAAAGGCATATACTTCCCAACAGCAGATACACTGGCACCATCTCACTTCTAAAATCACAAACTAACATCCAATCGCAGTATTTTACAACACCAAGTAAAAAGCTGCTTGTTACTTTGCATTTACTCAATGACTCTCTCCGCAAGATAATTAAGGCTTCTCTCACAATCCCTGCCAGAGATCCAACTATTCTTCACACAATCGTTTGAACATATTCAACAAGAAATGAGTAAATATTTTCAAATTTAGGTTCGAGATTGATTTTCTTCTATGTTTTTTACTTTTAGAGGCTATTACAGATCATTCCTTGTGATATGGAAAATACTGCCAATCCACATGGTCAAACCTGAAAATGCTTGGATGCAGGGTGCATCACACCACTACATGCAATAGCTCTTAAAACAGATGCAGTTCCTCCATAAAATAGCACCAGGCATTACCAAGGTTCTTCCTGCACTCCTGCAGAGGAACTCTCCCCTAACTTGGAAGAAGGGGAGTCATCTGTAGCCTCCTTTTACCCACACTGACTTCAGAAATCAGATCCTGGTCTTCGAACAGGGAGACAGCTGATGTTGTACACAGGGTGTAAAATAAAACAAAGACCACCACGATTGCATAACTTCTTGGCCTGCAAAGCAATAAACCATATTGCACATAGATTCTCCCTGTTGCTTCTGTGATGAATGCAAGAATTGATTTAAAGCGGCCATTCTTCACACCCTATGTGCATATAACAAGAAGAATATTAGTACAGAGATGCAAAGAGACAAAAAAGTAAGAAAGAGAACAAAAGAAAAGGGCCAGCAGAAACAAACAGAGGGACAGATCATGACTGCAAACCCCAAATCTTTGTTACGTTTTCTCTGCCTATCAGATCCTTGGAGAATTAAAGGATTGAAGAAGAGACATAACACTTGCTTTCTAAAGTCCCTTTCTCCCTTATTCTAAAGAGTTTATTCTTACCATTGGAGATCACAATGATGGCTGCGGGAAGCTAATCAAACAACTTACTTCTCAGAGTTCTGTAAGGAAACTTGGAAGGATGATTCATACTCATGAAAGAATGGCCTGTAAGCTCTGATAATTCTGAAAGTTTGCTAACATGGAAAATACCATGAAAAATTACCCGGGGGCAGGTAATAGAGTAAGTGCAGCCTACTTAAATGGTCACTGGTCTACTCTTGCTGACAGCTGCAACATCTATGATAGCCATGATAACCTTCAGTTATGATCATGTAGGCACACACCACCCATACGCATACACATTGCATACACATGCGTACCGTGAAGCAAAATACTTAGAGTAAAACAGTGTCTTCCTCCTGATCTATAAGATGCCAGAGAAAGGTGTGAATCAGCACCAGAAAAATCTTGGAACAGAGTTAATGCAATTACCAACCATGAGAATGAAGACTGTCTGCTCTTTCAGACTATGCACGATGTCAAACAGAATCTGCTTCACAAGCCACTGGACTTTCAAGTGGAACAAGAGAGATTGTCACAACTTGCTCTGCCCACACAGAATACAAGACTTCTACATTGCTGCAATGATGGGATGACAGTTGTTTTACCCTAATCCCTAAGAATATTGTCTTGGCTCTCTTCTTCTTTTTCATCATATGCCAAAGTTCATGGCAGGGAGAGACTGGTAAAATTTAGTAAGATTAATATAGAAACATCCCTGACTGATCAGGCTTCTCCCAAAGAGGAAATTAAGTAAAATACATGCTTGTCACAGCATTATTAGCTACACATCAGCAGACTAGGTGAATCAAGAATAAATTTAAATTATTTCTTTTTACTTCTAGGCAAGATAAAAAAATTGGTTCTTCACTGCTGAAATATAATACGGCATATTTGACTACTGCCAACTCCTAGACTGTGAGAGAAGTAATGTACCTAACAAGTTGGGATGAGTTTCCACCTGTATTTTAAATTGAGGTGTAAGACAGGCTGAAAAAATACTTCTGTTTAGTTAATAGTATTATGCACATGCACTTTGCAACATATTTTAAAACTGGCTCAGGAGTCTTAGTCCAGCTTTGGAGACAGCAAGGATGACTACTAAAATAACTGGACAACCTGACTGGGGTTCATCACTAACTTTGTCTAAATGAATATAGCACAGCCAGTATAACTCAGCTTTCAGGAAAACAAGAGACAAAACCACACTTTTTCAGAATGCTGAAAGAACAGAAAGACTTTTATTCACAAATAAAAACTAGGTAATATATTACTGACAGATTTTATATTCCCTTCAATCCCCTTGAAAGATACTTCAACAGTTAGCCCTAGAGCTTAATTAATCTAAAAGCCTCATCAGAATGTATTTACTACATTTGCATTTGTCATACTTAGCTTTGCCTGATTACATTAAGATATCATATCTGAAAGTGTGAAAAAGCAAGATACATAAGTCTTGTTCATGCCACACTGCAGTGAAAGAAGAGCACTGAGTTGCTAACATTACATTAAATACAACCCTATGTTCCCCTTATACAGCTGAGCATGCAGTAACTGCACTGCAATGCAAACCACAGTTACAATACCAAGAATTCTGAATGATCTCTAGCACTCCTCTTTGAAATAAGTTCTTTATTTTTATGCACATGTAAATGTAAATCATTCCTGGAAAAGTATTACAAAGTGCAGGAGAGAATGGATAGGTCTTTGATGTGGGAAGATAAAAATCAGTTAATGTATGGCCAACCAGCCCATTCAGGGACAGAGGCCTACAGATCGTACACTGGAAATGAGCACTCTGTTTATGTTGACTCATTAGTAGAAAACCTAAGGGGAATTGGTTTGCCTAAAAGCATTCAGTTCATCAGCATCAAAAGGAGAAACTGACTTGCACATCCTGTTTCCTGCTTAGGAGTTGCACCCAACATCCTACTTGTCCCTTTGACACTACCATAGGATAATGATACAAGGTCATACAAGCAAGAGCTTTGCTCCATCACAATGAGTAATCATGCAGCCAAACTGTGCTGTTCCCAGAAGCATAAGAATCCATTAAGTCCATGTTTCCCCTCAATGTGGTTGATTGCCAACTCTGAAGTTTATACAGAAACTTCTACGACCCTTTTACAGAGAGAGATTCCCTGTGTCTAACAAATTACAAACTCTATTTCAAAGTCATTATTTACTGAACCCTCCTTCATCTGTCTGTATAGTGTTTACTGGTTTTCTTTGACATTTTTCTCCCATACCTGATTAAAATAAGCCAGGTTACTAGAGAAAACATATGGGGGTAAACACATATACATTGAAATTAGCTTTATGTGATCATATGTTATAGGAAACAAGATAAAAATACCCTTGACCCTTTCAGGAGGTGAAAGACAGCAGCATCCATAAAATCTCTGAGAAGCAACTATTAATACTACAAGCTCAGCCCCTGCAGTTACCTAAGGAATTTCCTGGAAGCTGCTCAGCTTTCTTCCTCTTCTCTGAAATCATATGGGAATGTCCTTGAAGCAAATATATCATTGTAGGAAATTACAACTAAGGAAAAGGGTAAAGGGTAAGAAAGAACAACACATAATTTAGATAAAAGCCTTACTGTAAGTGACCTACATTGCCATTCAAAGCAATGTAGTGGTAGAAAACTCAATTTTCATACCTAACCTCTTTTCTAGTAGCCATGCTAGAGAAACGTGGTGATAGCCCAGTGCCTGGACTTCAGCAGAAAGGAGAGAATAACCTGTGTGGCACTAGGGTAACTTCTCAAGTCAACTGAAGTACATTCACATTTCTATCCTTAGAAGATCTTAGACTGAAGAATTCAGGCTAGCCTGAAGATAGACAGCAACTCCAGGGGCTTTAAGATCATGCCTTAACATCCTGTATTGTGCATGCAAGGCCATCCTGCCTGAAAAAGAGAAGAATATGTAATGTGGAAAATTATCTGGTAATTAGTATTCAGCAGCTCAAAAGAAGATAATTGGAATAAGTCACCCTGAATAACAAGATTACTACACAATGAATGCAAATATTTCTAACAAAAAAAAAAGAAAAAGAAAAAACCCCAGTGAACAAAAACCCTATCTGACATATTTGTACTATGTCAAATAAAAAAATAATAAAAATATTAATGTCAACATGCTTTAACAGGGCCTTTAAGGAGGAACTAGGCCCTTTAAGATTTCATTCTCTATGAACTGGGTAAAATATCTTGGCTAACCGTCAGTAGGCAACCATCCGTGAACAGAAATATTAGCAGAGGGATCTGTGAGGCCATTTGCTCATCTCTTCCATTCAGGAGTGGGAAGCCTCACAAGACACTTACACAGAGCTGCCTACTTCACTGAGGGCCATGATCCAGTTAAGGATGCAGCAAACCCATAATTTCTCCTCCCAAGCTTACATGGAGCTGCACTGATTCATCTGGAAAAGGTGAAGCCCAGAGGAACCTCCAGGACACCCAGGAAAGTTCTTCACTGTAAGTAACCACAGCCATGACAAAATAAACATGATGGCAGAAGAACTCTGAGTCATTGGCTCAACAGTCAGCAGAAGAAAACTTGTTAAAAAAAAATCTTTACACCAAATTTTATTTTTGTGAAAGCAGAGTACTGACCAAATCAGTAAAGAACTAAGGAAAGTAATGCAAATCACTAAGCATTCCTATTCCTCCAGCTATGCTATGGTAATGTGGCTGGACAAACCCACCACCTTATCATAACTCGCTTGTCTCTCCAAACTTCTCTGCCTGAGATCACTAAATGAAATGGTATTGCTTAACTGTGGAAGAAGAAGCAGACACTGCTGGGTGCAGCCATTCTATCTATACATACTGTACAGGGTCTCAGGATAATTTACATTCCTTACACCTTCTCATTGTAATTCAAAAGGTGCAAACACTGAACCTGCAATGAACTACTGGAGAGGCTCAGTCACTTTTCTGTTTATGCAGCTGAATTTCTCTAAAAATTAAAACACTAGCTAATGTGTTTGGGTACTAAATTACTCTTTCACTACCTTTAAAACAGACATTATTTGTCATGCCGCCGTTGTACAAACATTTATGCAGGTGAACTAAAACAATCACGAAACTATTGAGCTTTTCTGTAAGCACCACAGTTCTGTATTGCTTTATGCCAGGACATGCCACTGCATTCTTCAAGGTTACATGAAGTGTATACCAGTTCATATTTTCATTAGAGAAAATATACGTAGTGGCATTTACTTTAAACTAGTATAGATTCATTCCAAGTGTATATATGGCTTTTTGTTAGATGGAGTATTGCATTCTAGCTTCATTCTAGCTTATAAAACATGGAACTACTGAAGCTGAATTCAGCATGGGACTGAAAAAAAAAGGCTTCATTCAAAACATATAGTACTTCGTCATCACAGCTGACCAACACATGTGTTTTACTCAGGTCCTCAAGTTTAAATTCTGAATTCAAAAGTAAACTTAAAACAACAAAAAAACAATTTAAAAGACCAGATCTGCTAACATTAATTCAGTGCTTTCATTCCCGGAACAATAATTGTATGCATGCCACATTTGTAAAAATTTCCACGAATTTCAGCTAAGTCTGAACACTTCAATCCTTCGGTCTTTCACCCCACTTGACAAAATGCAGACTACTGTGGCCATGGAAGTCACATGCCTGTGATGAGCTTGCTTAGGGACTGAACGCTCTGAACAGCACACTGCTACAGAACTGTGTTTTCTAGATTTGAAATTGGCCCAATATTGAAACGTCTATCTGACCAATAAAAGGCAAAATACAGTTTGGACTAGAAAATCTGCTTTTACTCTTGTGGGAACTCTGCTTCCCAGAAGCATGCAGCAGTCTGTGCTTTGTACACCTATGTGTAGAACCCTGGTATGCACAAACATGAGAAGGGAAGAGAAGATAGAGCTTCTGACTCAAAAAACCAGAATTTGTTGAATCTTGAATAGACTGTGGTTTATGGTTTGAATCACTCTCTTTTTCTCCTTATTTTTCTTCTTTTCATAAAGGTCATAATTTGGAAACAAAATAAGTATCTACTGACATTTAAGAACAAGTGATCCAAGTGACCCATTAAAATATAACCAAGTCACCATCAATCCACAGCAGACAAGTGCCTGCTAATTTCCTATAAAAACCTACCATCTATAACATGTATTGATGACTGACAATGTGGATTTGTAGCTTTTCACTGTCCTGTAAATACATGCACAGAAGATAAGAAAACTTCTGTTTCATGATAGCTTGCAGCCAGAACATATGAGAGAGCACACTTTTCAATTTTTCCTAGAGTCTCATCCTGCAGTCAGGCAGTTTATCAACCTGATCACTTTGGAGCACATAATTTGGTAACACAGGGGTTCAAAAACACAAGTTTTCAGCTCCAGTCTTTTAGCATTAGTTGCAGTGAGAAGCTTCAATATACTCCATGCTGGCATGATAGTGGCAGAGCACCCTCTGAAGAATTACTATGGCATGTTCAAAGTGAAAGGGATCAGGCAAGGAGATCATGGCAGGCTGGCTCTTGTATGGCTTCAGAGTCAGCGAGGAGAAATGCAGACAATGCCCACACCCTCAACACAGCCTCACACACCCAAGGACCTGGCCTTCTACTCGATGATTAACATTCAAACCATCTGAGCTGTGGGATGCCCCCCTCACACTCTGGAGAAAAGACTGCTGCACCCCTAGCACACCTTTGCAGAAAGAGCAACCAGGCTGTTAGTGAAGCTCAGCCCTCACCCAGGCATGTGAACCTCAACAGGCACGAAGTCAGGACAGCTGTTGAGGACATCAGGTAAGAAGGGAGGAAGCCTTTTGTGGCCATCGAGTACATTTGCTGTAGTCCAGCCCACCTTTCCAGAATTAAATCCACACCTTCTCCTTCTTACAGACTCAAATATGTTTGGTCTTCCTTAAGCCTTGCTTGCTTTGCTGAGATATTGATGGCACAGAAAGATATGATTCTTGAAGAGGACCAAACGAGGACTTAACAGGAATTAATCACACTTTTCCAACATGGTCAAAAAAGCAGCACTGCCAAATTTCTTTCTAAAACCCCATCTTTCAAACTAAAAAATAAATTATAATGAAACCAATTAAAAGTGTACTGTTACATTTCTTAAAACACAGCACTTTTTGGATTTGAGACAAGGGGAGAAAGCCAAATCATACATACACACACACACTACATCGTGTGCTTTAAGAACACAGGATCTCAGAGAAAGCTTCTCCCAGTCTGAGAGGCTGTCAAAACTCGGAAAGAACTTTATGTCAATCCCATTTCACTACTATAGGAACATTTCTTTAAAAAGGTACATTTCTTGTACCATATGATATTCCAGCATTTTGCTTTCACACACGTATTTTGTCTTCTCAAACAATAGCTTCAGACTTGTGTTTTTCCACTATAAACTTACACCAAATCCAAACCTGCTCCATAACTATTCATGGGCATGTAGGCACAAAAAAAAATATTCTCCTCCTAAGCAGGCTGGGTGTGGTATTTGAGTGTTGTACATTCCTTCAGTTACTTGAACATTGTATCTCTCTTTTCAAAGGTTCAGTAAACAAATGGCTTGGCAAAAAGATATTGAGATATCTAAAAAGTATTCCTGGCTATTTTATTTCAAATATACCACCGATACTTATGCACATACACAATAGAATTTCTGATGCTCTAAGCAAGCATTTTCCTTCATAAGGAAGAGGAAGAAAAATCAGAAAGTAGGGTACAACCAAAAAATTAAGAACTTAGCAGAGAGCCAAAATTAAGATCTGTATGTATAGATCTGGTAACCTCAGTGAATCATCACAAACTTGAGATCAATATTCTTAGATACTTCTTACCTCGTATTTTGCTACATTAATGGATTTTCCCCTCAAAACTTTGGGCAGCCTGCTTTTCAGTTGAAAGTGATGCAAATTTTGAGAGCAATATAAAAAACAATAGAGAAGGTTAATTTCAACTAAATGCACTTGGCAAAGCTGACCACATTTCACAACAATATGAATGCAAATAATATATTTGCATATGGCAATAATGAGAGCCCTACTGGCTGCAGCTCTCCAGAGCCAGCATGATGCTCCGATAAGACATCACATGATAGGCAGGGATCATGAAGACAAAATATTCTCTGTCCTAAAATGTCAGCCAGTGTAGTCCAGGCTTCAAACGGCAGGAATGTTTGCTTGCCTATTGTGCTGAAAAAGTGTTTCCTTAATAGTTCTACAGTAAATGGTCAAGGAGGAACACACTCCATGATGCGAAGAATGCTCACTGTGTCCTTTTGTCTGAGCAGCACACCCCATCTCCCCAAACTATTAGTTTGTTAATGCATTTGGTACAACTTGGAATAAAGTCTCCATACTCCTCACACTCTACTTCCAAATTCAGTATCAGAGAAAAGAAATTAACACTACTATTAAAAAGAAATAGAAAAGTTCCACTGGCCACAACTGGAGGCAATACTAAAGCTTTACAGAAAGGATGTGTCAATCACAGAGCAGGAGAGGAACGGTGTATGTGCTGTTCCCTGGAGGTACTAATGAATTTATCCACATTACTCCTTAAAGGCTAGCTCATTCCTTCCACAAGCTACCATGTTGGTCTGTGCAGATTAAACAGGACTCTTATTCACAGTCACGAGGCTCTTCACTGCTCTCTGATGTCAGCACAGAAGGTCAGCTGCTCAAATACCAGGCAACCGAAGCTGCACTGTTATGACCAGACATCCTGTTTGCTGTGAATTCTATTTTTAATATTTTTATGATGTTAATAACAGGAACTCTCAGTTTAGCCAGTTTGATTTTTATATAATTTATCCTGTGCTTAATCAAAACCCACTTTATCAGAGATTTGAGTATGCACAGATTCTATTTTTTATTGCTAGTTTGAAGCTGTCTTTTTCCCCACCCCCCCACTCCTTGCTCCTGCATTTCCGGAGTTTTTAAGATTTTTTAGGAGCAAAGATAGAGGTTTTTGTAAAGACTTCAAGAGACACCTTGTTCCCCAATCTTAAAGCAGTGTAGTCAAAGAACATTTTAATATTTTGCTTCTGCATGGGAGCCAAGACACTAGAAAAAATCATTAAATGCAAAACAGTTTATGTAGAAATTTTCTTGAACCAGCCAGGAGGCTGTGAAGGCTGGGAATTGCTGTGCACCTTCAACACCAGTTTGGATGTTCAATCTGGGACAAAGCTTTTCTTACAATTTTCCTTCCCTGAAAATTTCATTTCCCACCTGAATTCAGGTTCACATCCCGTACTGACTTTCCTTAAACTGTTTCTTCCGTCTCTCTGAGGTACAAAACAGGCATATCTCACTGCCCTCCCCCATCTACTTACGGTGTGCCTGTGAATATTCACTACATCTTAGTGGACTTTCTCTAACACACATTTCAAGGTCAGCAGCTCCTGCTGAAAGGCAGTCAGCTGACTCTTGTCCTTCCCCAGTTTACTAACCATCATTCAATTAACCTATCAATAGTTTTAATCTTAAAAGAGCTTTTTGACTGAGCATTCACACTGACTGACACAACACACTCAGTCCTCATACCTCTCTCAGTTCAACATATCCTCTCCCCCTGTAGTGACTGCACATTTCCAGAACAAACATTACAAATTAAAAACCAAACAATCAAAGAACCAAGACCTAGAAAAACAACAACACTGAAATAAAAATCCCAGAGCAATAAGTGAAAAACTAGATCTTTCTTTCCAGGGAGAGTGCCTTTAAAGTCTGCAAAAGATATAAGGCTGAGAGAAGGAGTGTCAACTCAGAACCTCAGACGCTCACACATATCTTCAAACCTATGCTACCCTTGGTTTTTGCAAAAATAACTTAAGCAATACAACTCCCTTGATAGCTGTTTTAGGAGGCATTCCTACTGGTAATGCTGGTGGGATTACCTCACTCAAAATACTCAGCAACCTTTAGACAGGGCTGATTTTTAGGTATTGCTAATCTTGTCCATACTTAAGAAATAGAAGCCTCTGCACAGACACTACTCTCCCCAGTCCAATAACATCAAATCTGGGTAAACATTTAAGAGTTGTTCTATTGCCATTTGGGTAAAGAAAAATAATAACTTAATCCTCCATCAGACAAACAAACAAACAAACAAACAAAGGAAACCACAAAAAAACCCCACAAACAAAAACTACTCTAGAACAGCCTACTTTGTATCCAAAAGGTCTCATTCAAAAGCATTAGTCCTCAGAAGATTCCTTTAGAATCTAAAATGACTGGGAGAGCTACTGGATAAAACTAAAGTATGTCTTGATTTTTTGGCCCCTTTTAATCTCCACTTCCAAATTGTGATGCAGTTTTTATTAGAGACTTTAAGTGAAGATAGCTATATGAGGTTTAATTCATATTTGAGCTAAAATGAAACCATCATATTCTTAATATCATTTCAATTTCAGCATTTTCTATGCATCCAAAAATGCTTAAATTCTTTCATTACATTAAAACAGACTTAGTCACAAAGAATCAGGTCTCTGCAGTTTATATTATATGGCAACATTATCTTCTACATGAAAAGATGCATAATGGTACAAAAAGAAAAAAAAGAAGGACAAGTGTACCTGTAGTAGCATGGAGTTGCTCCATTAAAAGAAGTATTTGCCTCCCTTTGATTCAATTAAAACCCAGAACAAGAGCAGACATTAACCTTTCATCATACCCCTTTTTTTCACAGGCAAATCAAAAACTCCTCACCATTAACAGAGGTTTATATCAGGTAAAATACAGGTACTCATTACACTAGCATATCTATAAACATTCCCTGGTTAGAAATAGATTATCACTCCCATGATAGCTGTTTTTTGCAAGAGGGAGGATACATGAGGTTGCTGAAACTCCAGTCTTCCCTTAAAAATAAAGAGGAAAATGGTAAGGAACCAATGTGAAAATGCAGACAGATGGGATATTATACAAGATAGAAAAGGAAAATAAAAGGACTGCATTTGCCATGTGGAGAACCTGACTTCATGATTACATCACTCTTTCAATTCCCTCTATGCATCCAGTGATGCTAATCCTGACATAAGCAAGTGATTAATCCAGCAGGAACCATAAAGATGGATAACTGCCAGAATTTTTAACACTGTTTTCTCTAACCACACATCAATCTTAACTTGTCAAATACACAGTTATTATCAAAGTATGGCACACTTCTGAATTGGAAAAAAAAGCTGGCATTTGAGGGGTCATTTCAATGTTTAATAGAGATTTCTGGCTGGAGTGGCATGGAATAATATTTATGCCATGATTCTCATTCATGGTGTGACCCAAAACACTAGCAAAAATATCTGCATCACCCTGCCATAAAGAGTAACAGCAATATAGACATAAGTAAGGCCATGGAAATGAACATTAAGTACTTTTGGTCATTGCCACACCCCAGAAGACATCTACGAAAGTATTGTAAAGCATTGCAAAACACAAAAAACAAAACTAAACAAAACAAACAAACAAAAAAAACCCAACCAAAAAACCCCAAACCTCTGACTGGTTGAAATACATGTAATAGTTGCATGACGTTTCAGGTGTTTTGAAAAAAAACTTTGATTTCATCAAACACGTGCAACTTGCACAAAGAAGTTTGCAGGAGGAGTGATTTTTATTTTAAACATATAAAGGCTATCTTTTTATCTATGTCTTCAAGTCATGTAATAAGACCCCAAAAGTATATATCCTGGATATATTTTTGACCACTGATGTACATCCCTGTTGCCTGTTTTGCTAGTCACATGCTTCATAAAAACTTTACAAATAATTCTAGTGTTGTAACCATGCCTAATTTAATATGAAAGTCAGAATTTCAGCTCAAACCCTCAGGGAAACTCAGCTGGATTTACTGTAAATCTTTGCCAGTGCTTTGGAAAGAGTCCACATAGCAAAACACCCACCCAATCCACTCTTAACTAAGCCAAGATGGCTATAAATTCAATAAAGTGGAAAAAGAAAATGCACTTGCACTATAAGCTAGCTTGTAGAATAGGATGGACATCTTCAACTGGACATTCCCTTCATACACCTTTTAAACCCATCCCCTGACTTTTAACATTAAAATCAAATGCAATATAAGTAGACAACTTCTCCTTATCTGCAACTTACAGCAACTTTACTTCTGTGTCCTGTCAGGAGTGCTTTACAGGCCACTAGTGGGGTTGTTTGTAAAACTCCCACAGAAGCAGAACTCAGAAGTGGAAGATGCAGGTGCTTGCTGGGGAGGCTGAACACAAACCAAAAACCTTGAGCTTTAAGTTTCCTTCTACAATTACAGAATCACAGATGACTCTGAGCTAGAAGGGACCTACAAGGACCAAGACCAATTACTAGCCCTGCACAAAACTGTCTGAACATTTCTTGAACTCTGTCAGGCTGGTGCAGTGATCAGTGCCCAGAGGAGCCTCTTCCAGCACTCAAACACCCTCTGGGTTCACTCTAATATCCAACCTAAACCTCACCTGACACAACTTCAGCCCTTCCCCTCAGGTCCTGTCACTGTCACCACAGAGATCAGTGCTCCTCCCCTCATGAGGAAGCTGCAACTGCAATGAGATCTGTCCTCAGTCACCTCCAGACTGAACAGACCAAGCGACCTCACCTGCTCCTCGTACAGCAAACCAGCCCCAGCACTTGAGGTGAGGCCACCCCAGCTCAGAGCAGAGCAGGACAATCCCCTCCCTTGCCTGGCTGGTCATGCTGGGCCTGATGCCCCCCTGATTATGGTTGGCCCTCCTGGCCAACCTCTCCTTTCCTTTTTTCCTTTCTTACACCTACCTAGATCTCCTCAGATAACATGTGAGTAGCAATGAGCACTGTGAAATCTCAAGGATATTGTGTTGACAATTGGTCACTTCACATATTGTGACTCAGAAATTTATTAAAATTTCTAAGAGTATTTTTAGCTTACAAAGATGCAGAACTTGGAACTGCTTACCCTCTCTTACACAGCACAGCTCATTTGTGTGGTAGAAGAAAAGATACGAAGATTCAGTAATTCAGCAGCCTATGCATCGTTAAGACAACATCTCTGTACAAGTTTCACAGATTTTAATGCTGTAAATGGAATGAGGAGCAATTGCAGGTGCTAGAGAAACACATTGATACACTCAATTTCTTTTTATTTTGGAAAGAGGGACACATCAACTGAAACAGCATGATGGAGGTGTAAAGATGTATTGGGAGCAACAGCTCATTTCTCAGCTGAATGCATAAATGGAAAATAAGCAGGATATAAGCTAAGAAGGAAACCAGAATTACTGACTACTAACAGTCATCTTTCTGTTACAGCAAATGTGATGTCATAAAGACAACACAATTAGAGAGCAAGGAAGTGACCTTTTACACACAATCTCACACGTGCTCTTTTACACATGCAGACTTGACAGCAAAAATACCAATCACTGTCATTTAGGCACACTATGAGAAGAACCATGGATATGCTGGGTAGCTCTTTCTTCTATACACAAATGGTAAACGTATGAAAACACAGACTAAGTTTAAGTTTCTGAGTTTAAAAAAACCCCAACAACACAGGCACTAAAATGAAACGAAAAATTTCAAACACATGGCACTATTGAAGAGTAAACAGTCCTGCTTTCAGGCCTAGCCAAGGGATTACCGTTAAACAGGGAAATCAAGGCTGACTTTTAAAAATCTAAAAATAATTCTAAGAATGCTTCCTGTCTCAATACTCTGGACAAGAGAAAACAAATGAAGAGACTTAGCCTCTACATGCCATCTAGGTCATTGGTATTACACAACCTTCCTTTTTAAAAATACTTCAAACAAATTCCTATATGGGATATTCATGGGCTTTAACTGATTAAAAACAAGTGCAAGATATGAAATACCCTCTGGATGTACAAAATGGGTTGTTCTCAGAAAAAGATCTTGTCTTCCTGATGAAGTGAAAGAGAATCTGATAGTCTGACCAGGTACTTTCAATTAAATATAAATCGTTAAGTATTTATTTACATGCCACTTTATACCAGAAGGCTGGATGGCTACACAAGACACTCATACAAGACACTTAACTCTACATTTCTATCTCGTGCAGTTGTGAAGCAACGCACAAGAATCACTAGAATAAATGCACCTCTTTAGCAAAGGACTATGTATGCTATTTTCTTTAGCATAGGTTCCAACTCTGTACTAGCTCTGAGTTAATGTAACAGGAAAAAACTTGCCATCATACCTCTCTCTATGCTGTGAAAACACAACACACAGGCACATTTCTGACTTCTGGCCATTATTGTGCCCTCCAACACCTGATCACACTATGCCTAAAAGTTTTACAATCAAAATTTTTTGCACTGAAAAATTCCATTATTTAGAAAGCTTTTATTAATCATTCTAACTCTCCCTTTGTGTTAAAGGTTACAGGCTGCATACACACATTCAAATAGACCAAGTCAAAAAGGTAAGTAGTTGCCCATTAAATTATTATTTTTTAAAACAGACTCAAAGACCCATACTGATACTTATAATCTAAAATCATTATGGCTATAATTCATTACCAGAAAGCATGTTCTATCACAATATAAATATTGATAAAATGAATCCTCCCATGCTCAAGATCATCTTTTCAATGACAGTCTTAGAAGCACTGGGCCTTTCATAGCACTGGGGAAGTGAAGTCACAGCCTTTGCTTTGTTCTGACCTATGCTGCAGGTTAAAATATCACCCATCTGTACATATTTTGGTGCAGAGAGGACTGAGTGTTACATGGAAGAATATGTGGCTCAGTTCTGATCTATAATAACAGCCCTCAAGTGAAGGTTTGGTTTGGGCTATGAAACTTGCCTTCATTTCCTCGCCGTGCCCAACTTTCTTAGGTATCTGCAAACAAGCTATCTATTATTTCCATGCTTTGGGATCTGTAAAACCAAGATAAACATCCTTATTTCAGTTCTGATGGATGGAATTTTAACAGATGTTATGTGTTTTTGAGGTATCTCACCTAATGGTAATGAAGTCCTCATGTAAAAAGTATCTGGCAATTGTTTAGTAGAAGACATTTTGTAAACACTGAGTTGCATTAAAACTGAATCTTCACACTACTAGGTAGTATCTTTTGAGATATCTGAAATCTCTCAGCTAATTTTATGCAACTCTGAGCTACTGTAAAATTAGGAGCAATGCATATAGTACAGACAAGCATTTTCTTGTCAGGTACACCTCCTCTCCTGCACTTATAAATAAGCAGAGTAGTTTTTCAAATAAGAACAAACATTTAATTCCTTGAAAAATATTACGGATGTTACAGAATAAGGGTGTGTATTAAAACAAAAGTATGGTATATTAATTATATTGACCAGGAAGAGATTAAAAAATGCACCTTCCTTTCACATATTCCCATCTATAAAACCAGATAAGTGAAATCGCTTTCCCTGGCATCCCAAAGAATCACACAATCACTTGTCCTGAATATGTACACCTGTGCTACTTGTGTTCCACAACCGATAAAAATCAAAATTTTTTTACTTCCTTCTGGAAGCTTTTGAAAACCTAGGAGGTTTACTCAGAGTAACATTTGCTGTCAAAAAATAGGCCATATTTATCAAGCTGCAATAAAGGTATATCTGGGTGATAAACTTACAAACTGATATACACTCAGAAGAGAACCTCCTTTTGTTTTAACAAGCAGTCTCTCTCTAACAAGCAAAAGAAGAGGGAGGAAATTGCAGGACGTAAAAGGAAACTGAGCTTTCGACAAATTGATTCTACAATTATTGTCCCTCAATATTATCTGCCCTCTCCTAAAGGTGTCATCTATGCTTTAAGATACAGATTTACAGATAAATAGATAAATTTTTAAAATATTGACAAATATCTCCCAATAAGGAACTCTCTGGGCAATTAGAAATCAAATCTCCTCTTTGATGAGGAAGTGGTCACTTGGAAAGTCGATCTTCAGGATGAATGACTAAGCCTGGTTCAGCAAAGCATTTTAATATATTAATAGCTTTACCACGTTTGTCAGAAGTACAGCCAAAACACAAAGAAACAGAGTTAAACAAAAACAAGACAACCATAGTTACTGCATGACCGGCACTACACATGTCATTTTTCCTTTGAAATAAACAGGATCTTGAACATGGAAACATTTAATACTCTTTTGCTGTATTTCATTTCCTTTTGAAATAGGGATGAGAGAACATATGAGAGACCTTCATCAGACTTCCATGTTAAGCCCTAGGACCCCTTTTCTCCTCAAGTATTTCTGTTATGAGTAAAGAAGCAAGCCAACTGTAAGACAAATTCATTACATGGTGTCCAGCACATTCAGAGCATGCAGCCTGAAGAGTATGTAGAATATAATTCATAAAAAACAAACATAAAATTTTTTAAGAAGCAAAAGTAATAAAATCCTGTTTCAACAGGAACTTGTGTCTCATGACCAAAGCATCTCATAGGCTCAAAGTGGCAACAAGAATGGTCCCTGTGGTTGGGACAGTTATATCATCTTCCTCCTTACACATCTGTTAGGATTATCAAAAATGATAGAGCTCACACATCTGCATTGCTTTCTTTGTGGGCTTTGACCACAGCAGCTCTTACTGGAACATGGTTGATTTAGAGCTCCAACAACTTTAATTGAAAATGCCCAAAGGATGCCTAAATTTAATGGGAGAAGGATATCCAGAATAACATAATTGCCTAAGCTTCCTTTTCCTCAGCAATTTTTCTAGAAAAAAATGAAAACTTTTCTCGAAAAATCATAATGAGCTCCAGCACAGGAGGACAAAAAAACTTTGTAGTTAATTAAGCAAACTGTCACCGGCAATCATTTTTTAATCAAAACTATGATGAATTTAAAAAAAAAAAATATATATATACACACACACACACGGTAATATTGAGAAGTAGTCTAGTTTCAGATGCTGGTATAGATTTCACAAAACCTGCATGTGAAGCATCTGATGAGGCGATTTAGACAACTTTGATCAGTCACTTGGTTTGTGCCACACGAAAAGTAACCCAAGAAAATATATGCAGCCAAGACCAAATGAGGATGGTACAATTTACACACCTTTAGGAATTCAATGCTGTCCATTTAGATGAAGCAACAAAGAATGCATTTGCTTTCAACCATGAGCTACCTTCCTGCTCTAAAAGAGCTTCTTAAGCGACTCTAGGGGGAGGAGATAATTACAGTATTTTAAGTTTTACCCATGACTACTTCTAATACTGTGGCTATGAAAAAGAGATTAAGAACTACCAAAACCTTTTTAAGAGGTTTTGTAAAAGGCCTAGCCTTTACCTTCTGTGCTTGTACATTTCTTTGAAAAACAATGTCTGAACTTACAGACTACTACACATGTGCTTTTACTATATAGCATGTGAACATAATCCAAACTGAAAATAGACATACAATGAGGACAACAGCTAAGACCAGTCATCAAAAAATAGTTAAGCCTATTTCTGACAATGTGTAATAAATGTAAGACTGAAATAAAACATATGTAAGACTGAAATAAAGCACACATTTGAGCCAGCAGACCAATAAGCCTCCTTAAGAGTCATTATAGTCAATCACATCAAGAAGAACCTGGGGACATTTAAATCAAGTAGATTATTCAGCTGGCATGCACAAGCGTATATTCTCAGCTAATAAAAAATCCATAGGAAAAATCTGTAGGAGAAAACTTATGGAGTGTTTGAATACAGCGCACCGCTTTTTTCCAAATGTGGAATGGTGCTCCAGTTGCAAATGCCCTGAAAGGGCCAGCCTTCCTTCTCCTCCCAGAACTCACTACATCACCACTCAGAATTCACTGCATAAACACTGCTGGGGGCATACATTTGAGAAGTATTAAAAACAATCAAATGCTTTTTGGTTTTTTTCTATTTTGGAAAGAACAAAACTGTTCTCACATTTTCCATTTCCTGTTTTATTAAGGACAAAACTTCTTTTTATTAAGCTAAGGTATGAATGATCATGTTTCAACCACCAAAAATAGGGTTTTATAACTCGAAGCAACAGCAAACTGAAAAAGTTAGCAGCAGTAGTCAGCCCCAGCTATGCAGCTCTAGATATCATCATATGATAACATACACAAACATCACCTTATTAAAATGCCTCCAGTGAGACTGATAGCCAAACAGTGCTCACCACAAACATTCTTCCTACAAACAAAAAGCAATAAACATCTCTACTAAAACTGCCTTTTTCTGCCTTTCTGGACAAACCTTGTGTTTTACAACAAAGTGGCCTTAATCTACCATTGCACAGGATGGTTGCTTGCTTGGAGAACTATAATAACAAGGATGTAAATTCATGCAGACTTCAAAATATTTCACTCACAGCCATGCTGGCCAGAGATCTCCTAATTTAGAGTCTGTCATCTCAGAGACAGAAAGGGAGATGAAGCATTAGCATATGCATGGTGATAACTTGCTTCACTGATCTAAAAACGCGGCCGTAATGTGGCCTAATGAGAACATTCACTCTTTGACAGCTCAGTATCTATGTGGGATGCTCAATTTGAAATGCAATACAATAATTCCTTGCTAATAGAGATGGATGCTAATAAAAAGAAAACTATGATCCTGGCATACCCTACTGCAAATAAGATACAGCTGATATGTGGTCAAAACTCGACAATTAAAAAAATATTACTAAAAAAATTTCACTCTTTTTTTTTTTTTTTACACACAGCTACAGTGTTTTCTTATCCTATTTAGTATTTTCCTGAAGTGAATTCTGAAGCAGCACTATCCTAAAATACAACAGTTTTTTATAACAGCACAATTAAAAGTTTCTGAACAACTCACAAATACAGATATTCTTTTGGGGATGAAGAACTAAATACTAAAAATGCTTAGTTCCCATGGCCTGAAATTATATTCTTATGTACACACAAAAAATGTGCGTACATTTTAAATGACAGTGTCTATTTCCCAGACAGCTTAACAACATTTATTGCAAATCAGATCTTGTACATAAGCTGGGAAAAACTGCCCATTCAAATTTCTGAATAAGAAAGAATTAACTGTTTTCTGTAATCAGTAAAGGCCAGTTTACAGGGTTCCTAGAAAGTTCTGCAAAATTAACAGAATTTGGTACAGCACATAACACCACTGAAGCCTCTCTGAACAACAATTTAGGACTTTTCTTTTAGCTGTTAAGCAGTGCGCAAGCCCAAGAGGTTATTTCAGATTTGATCCTTAGTTTGGTAGATACTCATATCAAGAAACAAAAAATACATGCCAATTAATGATGCAGTGTAATTTTTACGCATTACATGTGAATAGTCTTCACCTGAATTAGCAGAAGCACACCATCCTGAATAAATTTTCTAGTTAAGTAAGAGTTCTTTTATACCACACTGTATTTTTATCAGTATTTTTATGAGACTTTAAAATATTTGAAATATATTCTACTCGCAGGAGAAAGACAAGAAATTTACAAGATTTGTTTCTTGTGTTTCACTTAGACAGCTGAATTCATTATTAAATGGCAAAGACAGCATTTAGCATTAGTCATATATATCACTGGTTCAGGTTTTTTATTTTTCAGTAGAAACTTTAACAGCTGTATCAACAAAATAATTTTTGCTCAGGTTATTAACAGAGCTTAAATACTGACAACTGTAAATCTCTGGAGCAGCACAAAGGATCAACAGCAACAATCAACAGGAAAAAAATCAAAGACAGTCACATTGCTAGTAAAACTAGCAGGCACACATTAAACACAAGAAAATAGTATTTCTGAAAAAGCAGCAGAAAAGTTGAATTACTCCCTGAAGTTTCAGTATACAATGAAACTAAAACTGAAACAGCCAAATGCAATTTTGATCATATACAGCAAACATGTTCCTTATCCAGTGTGTATATATATACACATGCATATTTCAATGTTTTTCCTAAATCCTGTGTACCTCATTTCCTAAATCCTTATTATCTCTTTTTTTTATATCTCAGTATTTTTTATACCACTGGAATATTTTCAAATCAGCTTTTATATTCTGACACCAAAAGTCATGTAAAAGTGAATTAGTCTTCTAATGAAATGATGTTTCTCCACAGTAGGTACAGATCGCACACCAGAATTCCACTTGTCTTACTAGAAGATCATTTTCTTCTACCTAACACAGATAGGATAATGAAGTCTTTTTTTCAAAGCAGACACAGTCAACTATTAAACATCATCATCATACCACCACCTAACAGTTTAATCATACTCTTCATTAAAAACAACAGTTATTTTAACCAAGTAATTCTTATAAACTCTTTCACACTTTCTCTAAGTTTCACACATGAACAGCATACCACTTTGATCCATATAGCGACTGCTAAATGTGCTGACCAGACAAATGACAACATGAAGAGACAGCATAATATTAAATGAGGAGTAAAAAATGTACAAGAACAGAAAGAAGGACAAAGTAGAAATGCAAAGGGTAAATGTGTTTAAATCTGTGTATGTGTATATATATTGTAAGAAGAGCTACAGAGAACTAGAAGCAGAAAATATGGTGAGCAAAAGGTAACCTTTTTTGATTTTTCAACTTGTTTTTCCATTTTTTTCCCAAACAGATAGAGAGACTGAAAGTAAACAGAAAGGAGTGAACAGTATCAAAGGTCACCAAATGAGTCAAAAGAAGACACAGAAAGCGATAAAATCAGAAAAATAAGTAGGAAAGATAAAACTGGCATAAAAAAATGTTAAGAAAAGATAAGGAATTTCAAAGATAAAACTGCAAAAATATTAGAAATGTCAAAAAGTTTAAAAACAAACAAAAAAACCCCAAATACAGAAGAAGAGCAAAAGTATGAGAACCCCCAGCTATTTGGCTAGAAGTCATTCTCACCCATCGATTCTGTTCCACTGCTGTAATCCACCATGTGGATCCATACTAGAAAGCAGCACCACACTTTTCTACACAAGCTTCCTCACTGGTTCCTCTTGAACACAGTTAACACTGCAGTCACACAGTTTTTATCAGCACATGGTATCCTCAAATGTTTATTAAATATGTCTATGCATATGTAAAGTCAGGTCCTACAAACTTAACTGTTTAGAAGGCAACTTTTTTCAAGAAGCAATTTCCCAGCAGTTGTCAGCAACCTTTCCTTCAGCATTCTGTTTCACTTATTCCATACAGTTATCTTACTGTCCCAGATTTTGTACTTGGATGCAGCAGTTGCTTTGATTTGGTGGTGTCTCAGTGTAGCAAAGTCATCCACCTTGTGTTAGAAATAGGACTTCCTATCACAAAGAAGAAAAATGATAGAGGAAAATCCGACAGCACAAGCACGTGAAAGTTTAGAGGAAAATCCAACAGCATGGGCAGATGGAAGTTTAGAAGCTACATATAAAAAGTTAGTGCTTGTTTTGAAAGTTTAGAAGCTACACTTAATATGCTGGTGCTTGTTTTGAAAGGATAAGCAAGATTAAAACAAAGCTCAGTTTTCTAGGTGTAGCAAAATACATCAGTATCCTTATTTTAATTACAGTTGTAATATGAGCTGCTACCAACTCTCTGACTTCTCTGTTTATTATTGCTTGCCTTCTCACTTCCCTCTTCTCACTCCGTGTTTTTATTTCTACTTCTCTACTATCTTCAAGGTTGCCTTACTTTTCCATTACAAACTTTTCTCCTTCTCTTGTTTATCTCAGAAGATACTTTAGCTTCTGTATAATGCCATTTCTTCCACAAGCTAACACAGACAATTAAAAATCAAGAATTCTCATGGAACAGAGGTTAGCACCACCTACACAGAGTAGGAATTGCACTGGTAAGTCAAGGTTGAAAACCTAGTGCAATCAACTCTGAAAGTAAATAATAAAGCTCTGCTAGCACCAGGGAGGTCCCTCACTCTTTTTCTCTTCTATTTTTTTTTCTGTAACTGTGTTGGAAAAGTCACCATAACAATGGCCAAACTTCTAGACAACAAAAATAATTCCAACCTCAGTGAATAGTCAGTGGTTTACTATCAAATATAAGATTATTGTTATGCCTGTTCCTTCCCATGTGGTTAAGTACCCAGCAAATGCTGTGTTTTGAATCTGCATTGGATCTCCATGAATTATTAATACTTACAGATATTAGAAGACAATACTTATGCTTGCCTTCAATTTTAATTCATATACCTACTCACAGACCTTGCTCTAGAACTACTGTTTGAGAAAACAATGAGTATATCTTATGTTAACACACCAGGTTTTTTTGCATTTCTATCACAGCAAGGCGTGTGCTGAAGTTGTCTCTCACAAACTGTGGAGCACATGGAGAACAACATCCTCAACAGAAAAGCAGTTGTAAGAGTACAAAGGGATTTTGCACTAATGAAGCTTTCTCCTATAAAACGAGATTAGGACAGGAATAACAGCATACAGCACTTTTAAACCTACTGTTCAAGCATAACAGGGGATCTACTTTGGGGTTCCTTTTGGATCTAATTCCAAGGCAGTACAATTTTTATCTTAAAAGAAAAAAATTCTTCATCTTAGCATAAAGTGATTATAAATAAAAATGCTATACATACACATGAACAGACATTCACATACATAAATATAAACAGAAATTGAATTATCTGGTGAAATAGTTTATGCTATCGCTATTTAGATCACATCCCTCCAAAGCACAATAACACAGAACATCTTTCCTAAATTATGTATTCCAGTTATAAAATAAAAGTAATGAATTAAAGGATGCTCTTTGGCAGTTTTTAGCTAACCATGGAGCTGGTAAATCATCCACCCACAACAATGCACTTTGTGGACATTTGTCATATACTTGCAATGCCCATACTGAGGCAACACATCCCAGGAGTTGGCAGCCATGCTATCAGGAAGAATTTGGCTACAGAAACAGCAATGATTCATCATGCATTTTAGAAGCACTGTCGAAACAGCAAACCAACACACTACTATTTCAATCCTTTAAAGGTAACAAGACCTTTAAAATACAATCATAAATTTGTTCTCATAACCAAAACAAGCAAAAAAAAAAAAAAATCACAGTTCTAGTAATGCATTTGGAAGTGCATCTTTATTCCCCTTTTCTTCCTCAAGAGACAGAAAACAGCTATTTAGTATCACCTACTTACCTCTCTACATTGCAATTTAAGTGGTCAACTCAACCTCATAGAACAGGTCTTTCACAATAGCTTAATCAAAATTCACTTGCTTAAAAACAGTTTGAATGTTGTTGTATTCAGATTCTTAAATCCTCTGTAGTAATTTTTTAGATAATCACATTTTCATTAAAAGAAATCTATACTACAAATAGATGATTTTCAAACTCACCCTCTGAATGAAGAGTCAGCAACATAGTCTGCGTATTTGTTTCAACATGCACAACACATCTATTATTGTCCCAATATCTACCATGAAAATAGTCTCTCACCTACCAGTATCTGAAAATAGTGCTTCAGATCCTGTCAAAAACTCTCAAGGGCTATATTTCTCTGATGAATGAATCCTTCTCTTTCTTCCCGAGAATGTTCCAGTTAAATACAAATACATGAAAATTTTGTCCCCTGAATACAGATATCTGAAAAGGTTATTGATTTCCTGCCACTGTAACTATATAGTGACTCTGAAACTTTTATCTGTAACACCATTTACTATCATCTTGTTGAAGACACTAAGTAACATGTCTATCATGCTTATGAAGGCATAATCAGAAAGCATTTTGCATCTTCTGCCCTTCATCCCATTACACAAACTGACATCATGATTGCTTACCTGCTGGAAAACAACTTCATCCTGCTTCATTTTCTTTTTGCTGCTTTTCCTGATCCTCCGGTTTGTCTGAATCCATTTTGTGACCTGGAGTTGAAAATCATGGTGCTTTTTTTAGGTAAAAGATGTAACCTGATTGTAGTTACTCATTATAAGGAAAAAGCCATAAAGGTACTCAAGACAACTTTTTTCATTGCTTCACTGGAAAGGAAAAAGCACTTTTCTCCCCTAAAGTGACATGGCCTTAGGTAACCTGGTTATTACTTTTACAAGATCAAGCGTGAGGTGATGTTCTTCATCTTAGAGCTTTTGGTTTAAGGAGTTTTGCACAAAGAATATTTTGATGCCAGACCAGGTTGCCAGATGGGAAGTTATCACTGCAGTGTGAAAAACTCCTGGGGAAAACCTCTGCGCTTTATCCCTTACACCTTCTATTTCAAGTAAGAGATTTATTTCCAGCCACCCACTCGAACACTGTTCCAGACTACCAACGCCAAATTTGGATGGCGTGGTTATTATTTAATAAAGTAATAACAATTGGTGGGACTTTTCCCCCCGTAGTAATATTTTTATTGCTAATAGGAAAGCAATTATTTTTTTAAAGCAAAAGCGTGGCAGGGTGGGGATGGCTTGTCAGGTAGAAAACTCCAGGAGCAGATTTGCCAGGGGAAGAAGCGCGTACAACGAAACAGCTGTGAAAGG
Source organism: Petroica traversi (assembly GCA_025920805.1). NCBI lineage: Eukaryota > Metazoa > Chordata > Aves > Passeriformes > Petroicidae > Petroica > Petroica traversi. Next base: position 1,052,973 of record JAHLSL010013749.1, read on the forward strand.
TTTCGTCCTCACCTCGCCGCTCACTTGCTGGACGAGCTGGCACTCCTTCCACGTTTCTCCCTCCTCCAGCAGGGGCTACACGGGGGAGAAAGCGCACGGTGAGGCGGGCGGCTCCGCGATGCGCTCCGCTCCCCGGGCCCCGGACGGCAG
>JAHLSL010013749.1:1053522-1159142 GCA_025920805.1 Petroica traversi
CCGACGGGACGGCCCTTCCCTTCATATCTCCACATCCATGCTCGGCACGGTTTGCAGCCTCATTATCAGAGATAGGCTCTCTCTTGGAGACCTTTACTGTGGAAGCTGCTTTCCTATGAACCGTCGTAAAAACATGCTCTGTCACAGGTCTTACGGACAGAGGCCTAGTGGGGATAGTTCAAGAAAGCATCATCACCTGCTTGGCTCTTACGCTTACCTCCAGAATCCAGCTATAAACTACCTTGGAGGGTCTGAAATGCATCTTAAAAGCAAGATCCAAAGCAGCTTTTTAGGTATACTGCACCACAGCAAGCCCTTCATCGAGGCCTCAGCTAAAGGCTTTATTTATTCAAAAAGATGACACAAGCAGGTGATTAAATTTAGGCATGGGACTCCCATCAGGTATTTTCGCACCCTCAGAAGAAAATATTCAAACTCCAGGATGTTGGGAGATACTTGCATTATGTCAACCATGCAAAATCCAAATACTTTAAATTCCTGAGTTAGGATTTTATAAAGTGCTTTTATGTTTATATTTAAAAAAACAAGTGGCAGTAAAGGATAAGAGTACATAATAATTGTTTTAGTTAAAATGATGTTACTAAGGTATCATTAGTGTTTTAAAAATTACTCATAGTCTTTAGAAAATTATTCATACTCTTACACTATATATTGCTATATTCCCTGAAAGCTTCCAAAGGAAATCTGTGCACTAGCAAAAGAATAGGGCATATTAAAGCATCCAAGTAAGCAAACCTTCAATATATAGAATTAGATACTTTAGAATTTATAGAATTAGATACTAGAATTAGGACTTTGTAAACAGATTTAAGTAAATATAGGTAGATCCAGTAAGTGTGCATTAAACCTTGAGAGTACCCCTTTACCACTTGAAAAAAAAATCTCTCGTAGCCTTTTTGTTTTACTGCCACAACATCCTTCTTTCAAGATCAAAAGCTTTAGATCAAAGCCAGGATCAAACTCAATGCTTTAAATAGAAGCAACTTCACTATGAAGCATTAAACAAAGAACTTTTTAACAGAGATATCACAATAGAAAATCTTACTGTCGTTTATTTCACACTTACAACAAGTCTACTTGAAACTAGTGTAACCAACATTTTGTAAAGCCACAAAAGATTTTTCTTCTAGATGGTAATCCTGAAAGTGCCTACAAACTGACTCTTGAACTGAGTGTATATAAATGAAGAAAGAAGAACAGAACATAGTTCAAAGGGAATGAACAAAAAATTATGTTACAAAAATTAATATAACTACTTAAACAGTATTTTCTTGGATCAGTTAACCGATTAGACTGTGCATTCCCACCAAAGTAGTTATAGGAAACACTGGACCATAGAAACAATGAAACGTATTTACACCCTAAGTTCTTTAAAGAATTGAACTTCCTTTTCTATTAACTGCCTAGAGAAAACTAGGGGAAGTTACCAGAGATATTGATTTTCAGACCTGCAGATCCTGAGATTGATTTGGGATCAAAATCCACAAACATAGAAACATATTGTGCGTTCAAACTCAGAGGAGGCTCCTGTTTTCTCATTAGTAGCTGCACAGCAGTGAAGGAAATTCAAGAGGAATTGTTACTGATTTGTTATGGTAATGTACCTTGTGGAGCCAACATCTGGGGTTCCCTGGTGCTGACTGCTGTGCACATCCTAGCTTGAACATTCACCTGCTCTGGAGATGATAGCGCGGCAGTGTAAGGTAAGAGCCAACCTGCCCATAGATACAGCCTGCAGAAGATTAAAAGCAGAAATAGGGTGGGCCTAACAAGCACACTGGTTGTGCAGTCAGCTCTTATCTCTATTTACTGATGTGTCAATAAGATTTAGCTCATAACTAGAGCAGGAACTTTTGCTGGGAGTTGGAGAGAGCAGGGAAGAGAGAGAGGAGGAAGAGGAAAAGAAAGGGGGAGTCATGAAAGAGGAGAGAACAAGGCAAAGAAAGGGAGGGAAGGAAAGATGTTTTAAGAACATTTTGCCTCCTGCTCTATTCCTCCATACTTGAAAAGCTTGCTTACACCAGATAATAGGGTGATGTCACACCCAGTTTAAAATGGGAATGACCATATTACCGTCCATCAACAGTCCTGTTTGCTGCCCACGTGATACTGGCTATCAAACTTGAAGCCCTTCACAATAGAAATGTAGAGATTAGCCCATCCTGCATGTCCTTCTTTATTTGGGAAGACTATCTTTCAGAGACTGATAATGGATCTGTCCTATACAACAGTTAAGATGGGGCCAAGCAATTATACATGTTAAAGCATGTTTGGACCCCTCATTCTTGCAGCAGCAGGATTAAATAGAACTGAATTTTGAAAAACTGGATAAGGAGGTAGCACTTTCTATGAATTGAATGAATACAGACCAAATTACCTGTTAAATAACTTAGGCAATTGTTTACATCAGCTCTTAGTCAAGTCAGACTAGATCCCAATCATACAATGAACATTAAAAATCATACATAGCCTAGAAAAGAAGAGAGTATTTCTGCAGCAAACACTCTTTCATTTTACATTGAAACAGAAACGGTTTTTAAATTGTTCTGGCTGTGATGCCTACTAATGGTATTTCATAACTCAGTAAAAAACTGTAATCATGAACTTTTCCTTTACATACGTTGCCTATCACTTCAGCTCCTCTGTGCCCTCTTATGCAAAAACAACCAGTTCTGAGAATCTAAGAAGGTAGTTTTACCTAAGGTGAACACTGAATCAATGCCATTTTATTGGCTTTCCAACAGTCCTCAGATACCGGAAGGCAAAAAGAAAAAAAAAAAAGGAAAATGAGAGAATAAAAATCTTTACTGTAAATGAATTTCTGAAGAACTCCTGTAAAGTAGAGGAGATTGGCAACTAATGCAGTCATTTTCCAACCTCTCATTCCTAGAATCTCAATTACTGAATTTTATGTCACACATACACCTCTAAAATTATATACTCAGATCTACGTGGACACCAGCACCTAAACAGAGAAGACATTTTCTCCTACAAGATATAGCTAACTTCACCAGTATACAAATTGCAGTTTTGTACCTTTCTGCACATTCCAACTGAACAGAAAACAAAATACAGATTCACCCTGCTAGTTTCATTCTACCATACTACAATGACACAGCCTACTTTCTCAGTCTAGTACCATCATCACTGTGCCGTCAGAAAAGGATAATTTAAACTAGAATTAAAAGGATAATTTATAGGAGAAAAAGCATACAGTAGTTTAAATTAGAAAATTAGCTTAGTTGTAAACGAAGAATACAACGTGCCCTCAGAATAATCTGTGTGGCCTGAAAATTATTTCAGCAGGAAAAATGTGGCTTCTAATCTTTTGTAAAAAGGTTCATAAAATGAAAATGCAGAAAATCTTTTCTTTCTCACTAGATGATTAAGTACGGTTTAAAACATTTGACTGGGAAGCAATTGCAAGGACTTTAAAACACTACTGCTACCAGGACTTCACAGAGAGGCTAAGGGAGGCAGTGGGCTACATCTGGAAATTACAAGATGGCTAGTGCATCCACATTGCAAGAAACAGTTTATCAGCACCACATAAAAAATACTGAAAAATAAATCCAGCCCATGATGTTCTCCTGTTAGAACAGCAAGTATTCCAACTGATTTTGTGCAGTCTTCATGCATACAGCTTTATCCACTGAAATGAAAAATCAAGTTTTTCTGACATTATCCATTTTTTAGGAAAGATGTTAATTTATATTGATATCATAAATCTAAATGTAATTCCTCTGAGAGATGCTGTGCTGGTATAAACACGCTCTTTTCAGATCAGCATGCTGTGTCTGGAATTTTTCAATTTAACATCCCTCCAGAGAAATTCTGTTTGAGTCAAACTTGCTCCTCCTGAAACTATCTCTACCTCCAAGAGACAAAAACCTGTTGAAACAATAACTTCAAGGATGTACTTTCAGTACACTGCAACATGACTTTCACATATTGTGGAATATATTTTTTTAATTGTTATGCAAATAAATCCTTCATATCCACATTGGCAAGTCTGCTTTGTGAAGTGCCTAGGTACAGATGAGTCACTGTAACCACCTATTTAGCTGCAAGATCAGATTCATAATCTGATAAAGATAACATCTCTGACCACATGACCATGGGTTCTCTGAATAATAAGTTTATTACTTATTACTAAATAATCTTATATAACATGTAAGATGAATAATTCATGTATTATATAGAATATGATAATATTTTCAGGGTGCGCTAAAACGATCTTTATTTTTTAAATTCCCCTCCTGATTTCACTAGGTGCTCTCACTACTATGCAGGTGCCTCAAGCAAGTAAGAGGAAATGTCCCCTGCCTCACCAGTATGGGAACAGAGACTCTGCTGTTGGCAGCAAGCTCCTTCCAGCTCAAGAGAGAGACAGTACACAGCCAAGATAGCCTGTGGTTTTACCTGAATCACTTCAGAGAGGACATGAGGAAGTGGGATGGAAAACCCATCTCTGCACTAACAGCATGAGTATGTGAGCTGAAAGGAAGAACAGGTACTACACAAAATTCTTCAAGGATAAATGCCACTCCAGTTTCCAGTGGGCAAGTCCTCCCTCAGGCAGAATAGAAAAGCTGATGTTACTTCTGGTCCTCTTGAAGTGCCCTCAGTCCACAGTTACAAGGAGCGAGCAATGAGTGCTGTGATGGCCCTGACTCCAGCCAGGCATAGGAAAGAGACAATCAGATCTATTGGACTGTGGGGATCCCATTCCCTGGCAAATCAGACTCACAAGGGGATAAAGCTTTAGTTGACAACCAGAGCACAACGTACCCTCATGCCATCAAGGAATGTAGGGGAATCCATCTTTATTTCTGGGGTGACAAGCTGGAGTGACTGAAAGCTGGAGACAGCCTGGCTGGGAATGAATGGCAAAACCACCCCACTGTGAGTGGCTCAGAGACCACATGGTCCTTGGCATAGATTACCTCCGGAGGGGGTATTTCAAGGACCCAGAGGGCAATTGTTTGAGCTGTGGAGACAGAGGAAATTCTGCAACTGAATACCTGCTGAGGGTTGAAGAACCACAGGCACTGATTGCTACCACATCACTGCGCTGCCATCAAACTGCATCAGCTGGGGCACTGTGGTCTCCACCCATGTGAGGATTTGTGAGCTGGAGAGCCAGGGAGTGGCTCACTCACTCACTGAGTGTGTATTTCCAATGGAAAATGGAAACTGACAGTGGACTGTCGTGGACTGAATGAAGCCATACCAGCTCTGAGTGCTGCTGTGCCGGACGTGCTGAACTTCAGTACAGACTGGAGTCCAAGGCAGCAAAGTGGTACCACCACTGACACTGCAAATGTGCTTTTCTCCATTCCTTTAGCAGCAGAAGTTTAGTCAGGCCACAATTTGTTTTCAGCTAGGGGGGCCCTGCACCTGGAATCACTGCCCCAGGGGTGGAAATACAGCCCCACTATTTGCCATGGACTGATCCAGACTGCACTGGAAAAGGATGAGGCTCCAGAGCACTTGCAGTGATTTCATCACAGTATGGGGCAACACATCAGAGGCAGTTTTTGAGAAAGGGGGGAAGATAATCCAAATCCTCCTGAAGGCTAGTTTTGCTCTGAAGAAAAGTAAGGTCAAGGGATCTGCCCAGCAAATTCAGTATTTAGGAGTAAAATGGCAAGATGTACATCATTAGAGTCCAATAGTCATGGTCAGCAAAGTAACAGCTATGTCTCTGTCCTGGGTAACCCAAAACGTTACTGCAGTCCATACCTCTCTGTGCCTGAAAATCTCTACTATCTCTATCCTGTGGCTGGCAAACAGAATGGCAGGGCAGGAGCTGGGCTTGTCCCAGTCCTTTAGAAGTCAAGGCACTCTGGCAGAGTCTCTCACCTCTCTTTGCTCTCTCTGGCAGCTTGACTTGCCTCTTGGCTTTTTCTTGCCTCTGCTTGCAACAGTGGCAGCTCAAGAGGCTGCATTTCACAATCAAAAACTGTTTCAGAGTGAATTTTGGAACAGGTGCCTGCAGGCCCAGAGGAGCAGAGCAGCCAGGCTCCCTGCAGCCACCCCGGCCTACCAGCAGTTCCTGGCTGGGGCGACAAGGCGCGAGTGTGAGGCACCCCAGCCAGCTGCACTGCCGTCTGCTGCCAGGTCCCCCCATGAGTGCCAAACCCTGGCCGAGTCCCAGCTGCCAGAGTTTGCCAGCTGCGTTTGCCAATGGAGCTGCTGCCCGCCCCCCAAGGTGGGGAGGATGGTCGCCATCTGCCCTATATTTCCCTACAGCGGTTGCCCATGCCTTGTGCTGTTTTAGGGAAGAGCATATACTGCCATTCTGAATTTCTCTGAACCCAAGGAGTCCATGAGATTTCACCAACGTTGCAACTATCCAACTAGTGACTATTACTGTTATTTTTTACCTGTTGCTATTTCAGTTTTTAGTAATCTGTTATTTTTTCACTTGTAACAACTGCTGGCATTCTTTCTCCTGGTGAGAACTAAGCAGAGGTAATTAATTTTAGAGCATTCCCCTTAAAGTGTCTTAAACCAAGACAGCAGTCGCTGACCAGCAAAAAGGAAACACAGGCATTTCTAGGCACTGAGGGGTTTTGAAGGATGCATATTCCTGACTACAGTCAGATTGTAAACCCTTTCTTTCACATGACACGGAAGAAAAATTGTTTCAAATTCAGTCCTGAACAACAAGAACCCAAATCACCCAGGGATCTTGGAATTAATCACTAACTGTCCCAAAAAGAAGAATTTCAGACCTTCATCATCAGAGGAGGAGAAGGTGACATGTGCTGAGGAGCTCCCACCATATAATCAGCTAACTGAAAATGAAAAGCAAAACATTTTCTTCACTGTCAGCTCCTGCCATATGCAGGGATACCTCGAAAATGGAAACCAGCTGTATGGAGCCCTGTGTGAAGAGTTGCAGAAGCAATTGAGTGACAAGGTGGATCAAGTCCTGTTGCAGAGCTGAAAGCTGCCCAGCTGGCTCTAGATATCGCTGAATGAGAGAAGTGGCCCGTGCTCTACCTCTAAACTGACTTGTGGATGGTGGCAAATGCTCTGTGGAGGTGGCTGGAATGATGGAAAAAGACCAATTGGCAGTGCAGAGACAAACCATCTGAGCTGCTGTGGCAAGACATCAGAAGGTGGCTGTAAAAGTACATCATGAGATGCACGTGTGCCCAAGAGTCGGGCTGCTGATGAACATCACAACAATGGAGAGGTGGATGGAGCTGCCAAGATTAAAGCATCTCAGGAGGAGCTGGATTCGCATCATAAGGGTGAGTTATTTCTGACTTGGTGGGCCCAGGATACCTCAAGTCATCAGGAAAGAGATGCAACATCCAGATGGGTTTATGATTGAGGGATGGGCTTACCCATGAACTCTGTATCCCAGGTTATCCATAACTGTGAAACAAGCGCTGGGATCAAGCAGGCCAAGTAAAGCCTCTGTGGAATGGTAGACGATGGTCAAAGTGTAAATAAGGGGAGGCCTGGCAGATCAGTTACCTCACACTCCTGCAGGCCTGCCAAGGCAAGTGCTACGTGCTCCCGTAAACAACCACTGGATGGCTGGAGAAATATCCTGTGCCTCACACCACTGCCTGGAACACTACCCTGGGCCTTGGAAAGCAAGTCCTGTGATGATCCTGGCACCCCAGGACAACTGAGTCAGGCAATGGGACCCTTTTCCAAAACAGCCTCCTAGGCAATCGGGCCATGGATCACAGTACTGAGAGGCTCTATCATATTCCCTATTCTGCACCAGGCTCTGGGAAGATTGAACAGTACAATGGACTGTTAAAAACCACATTGAAAGCAATGTGTGGTGGGACCTTCAAACACTGGGCTCCACATTGACTAACTCTGCCTGGCTTATTTAACACCCCAGGCTCTACCAATGGAGCTGACCCAACCCAGTCAAAACCTCCATGTACCATAGAAGGGGATAAAGACCCTGTGGTGCATAGCAAAAAAGTGTTAGGGAGGAACTTTAGATTAATCCTGCCTCAAGAAAAGGCAAACCCATCCTTGGAGTTATTTTTGCTCAGGGACCTGAGCACTTGGCAGGAAATGCAGAGGGACCAGGAAACATGATGTGTACCTCAAGGGGATTTGATTTTTGGGTGAGAAGAGTCTGTAAAGTTGAATTATATAATGTGGGTCACTGAATGACACTGCCAGTGTATGCCAGAACTACCATGAACAACGAGCATGGGCTGCTCCAGCAGTCATCAGTTCCTGATGCAGACTGCAACCCTGACAGCACACCACCTCTGCTGCCCTGGAAGACATCTAGGATGGATAGAACCCACAGTTATGGACTAAACAGACTTAATATACAACTTGGAAGAATAGGTCTTGACTGTGGAAATGATACATGTGCTTGTGTATATGTATGTAGCTGGAAGGCGTAGGATCTGGGCATGACATAAATGGTAAAGAACAGGGGTAGATAATGTCCTAGTTTCAGCCAAGACTGTTAATTTTTTGCAGTAGCTAAGTGTGTGGCTAAGGCCTGGATATTGCTTGATACAACCTCACTTGTTTGTTGAATTTCTTGTTGAAGAAATAAAATACACCTTCCAGAGGTACTGAAATTTGAATTTTACTGATCCCTTGAAGCAATCAAAAATACTCCTTACAGCTTTACTAATGAAACATATTCAAAGCAAAAGTTCTCTAGCCCTCTGGCCATGATATACTGTTGGCCAATATGTTAAGGACAATTAACCATAAAGTGAACCATGATATACACTAGCTCCATCAGCCAACACACTTTTCAAACCAAACTTTTCTCCAGACATTCTCATTTCAGCATTTAAATTCCACTTTGACCTTAGAAGGTCAAAGATAGAATAATAAAGCATCCCTTCTTTATAGAGATGGAGTAAGTTTTAGAAAGATCACTTATTTTCCATGATTAAAGAGAAGGTGATCAACATCTATGTGTTGAGTCTGACCCTAAGGCATTGCTAAGTCAAAATGAGATAAGGAAGGTACTATAAACTGGGAAATATCTCAACATTGCTCCTACTGACTTGGGTGGAAAGACAGTGAACTGACAGAGATGGAATGAAGACTTAGTTACCATCTGCTCTCAAGAATTATTCAGTAGCTTAGCATTTCTGCAGAATGTCTGAAAAAAAAGCATAGGGCTCAAAAGCAAGAACTTTCATCCTCAAGTCTAGCCAGCTGGAAATACAGCAGCAGCATTTGAACCCTCAGGATCCCTTTGAGCTTCTGACTGAACCACTATATGAATCTGCAGATCACAGTTTTCTAGGTCAGCAACAGAGGGCTGCATGGATTTCAGATACAGAGTATGTTTTGCAAAACATCTTCCCCACATATTTACTCCTTTCAGTCACAAAAGTGTTTTTTTTAAAAGCCTACAGAGAATTTCCAGGAAGTAAAATGTGTGTTCTTTTAAAAACCATAGACCACTGTGGAGGGTAAATGGCAACTTGTTCCTGTCACATAAGATTTTTACCTTGGTTTCAGGTCCAATTCTTTAACTTTCTGAACTAAAAAGATCTCAAATATTGTTTCCTAGAGTAGCATTTGACTTCTTGTTATTTCATACCCTGGTTCTGATTCACTAGAGTTACTTTAAAGGAACTTGAAACCGGAGCGGTTTCAGATATCTCAAAGGCTACTCTTTCCTAATTATATACTAATACAGAAAAATTTTCTGGCAACGTAGCATGAAAAATATTTTAAACCTTCATGGTTTGTTTCCATTGAGTAAAGAAAACAATGAGCAGACTAAAAATTAATTGGTGCTAACTTCTGTGCTTTTCTTTGGATGTTTTCACAAGCAATAATTAAAACCTATTTTTACTGCTAGTCAGGCCTAGCTGTGTCCTTATTAGGCAAGTCTCAAGTTCAACATTTCTGTCCTCCCTCTGTTTGCTCTGTTTCCACCTCCTGTGTACGTAGGTGGGAGAGTGGGAGCTTGGGAATGTGAACTTGATCCAGCATTGATCAGTCAGGCAGCAAACTGTTATTGTTCTTTAGATACCAAACATAACTCCTTTCTAGAAAGGGTAAGTTCAGTCGTTCTGCACATAACAACTTTTGTGTTCAGCAGTGCAGTTAATAGGAAAAGGGAATGAAAATGACTGCTTGAGATTTATTAAACTTGAGAGAGATTCTAATGAACAAACACGTGTAATCCAGTCCACGTTATTGAACAATTGTTTCAAATGAACTTCAACTTCTTGAACTTGTGCAGATTTACTTTACCACTGCAAGTACTTTATCTCTGAGCTGCTTGAAACGGAAAGATAATCTGAAGCAAAACAGAAGGACACGTGTGAAAATCTGGCTTTTAACTGCAGAGGCAAGCCTGTGTTTCAGTAGGTCATTAAACTAAAAACAGTAAAGCATCCTTCTCATCCTTAATGTAGACTCATGGTCCAAGCTGATAATCAAAAGCTTTTTTTTCTTCATTATTCAATTATTGAATTGAGACTCCTAAAACTCAGTTTTAAACTTCATTTTAAGAAATTAGAACAGAGGCACTAAAATGTTATGGCAAATGCTTTCAAATCTAAACTTTAAAAAATACTGTGTTCATTCAGCCCTAGAAACCAAGTGACTCAGTGCTATGGAAGCATCTCACCTGAGGCAGCATGTTACCTAGTTTTAGAATGTGATCACACAATGCTCTGTAACAATGCTGCTCAGATCTTGAATGTCTGTGGTTTTCTCTAAATCACCAATCATATGCAATGAAGAAGAAACCTACATCAAACCCTCTGAAGTTGTGACAAGACTAAACTATGCCTGAACTTGAAGAGCTCGATAATAAATTTGGGTCTTTACTGACCTTTAATAATGGTTGTTTGTTTTTTTTTTATATAAGTGATTTTCATGAACTTTTTGAACCATCTTACAAACTAAAACACTCCACAGTTGAGTCTCATTTAGCATACCTTAAGTGCGATTTATAGGAATAGCTAAGTAAATTACAAGGCCATTTTATGCAAATAACTTTCTTTAGGTCAATGCAGAATCTATTTAAATAATAACTGACATTAAAACTTTTTTGATAGCTAGTTACAAACACAATACCTAATTTCCTGTATACTATGGCCTATCTAGAATAACTTTCAGGTGGATAATCTTTATCTAAAGCATTTTTCAAAGAGTCAAGAACATAAAGACAAAATCTCTGATGATTCGTTTATCTTCATGATTCATCTGACTTTTATGCATGCTGTAGTACCATACACATTGTTTGATCACAATTTTATGTTTTCCCAAATCCCTTCTTTTAAGAAAATGGGATGCAATGTTGTCAGTAGGACTGATAATTTCAGAAAAACCTCAGCACTGGCAATACATATTCAAAAACTTCCTTATTATGCTTCTTATCATTACAGAAGACATTAAATAATTTACATTGTCGACCTATACTCATTTAAATTTTTAACAACTTTGAAAAGATCTTTTCATCTTCCAATCTGCAACCTTGCTAACATAAAAAGCCCCAAAACCAAACAAACCAATTTTCTTGAGGGGAAGTGCTTATTATTCAGAGTATGGTTTCCATGTACAAGAATAAGTACATATCTTAAGGTATCCATTATACTTTCTTCAGATTATTTCTCAGATAGAATTTAACTATCAATGGAATCAGTTATATTCTCTGCAGTGATAGTACAATACACACAAAAATCTCTATCTTCAGATAAAATAACTAATCAAGGAGTAACCCTCAAACTTCAGTATTTAAACAGCAGCATTTTCTTCTTGGGACCAATATTTAACACCAGTTTTGAAACTAATCTAACAGATTCATTACTGAACCCTATTAAGTATGGGTAATTTATATGGAAATTATACCCCTTTCCTATTTTTTCTCCAAATAATTTATGTTTGAATGAGATTATTGTACTTAACAGTACACTGCCAATGCCTGCTAATTTGCTGTAGCTCAACAAAAAAAAAGAGCATTTCACTTTTGTACTTGGTTCTAATGTTGCCATCCACCAATATTGTAGTCATTATGTGCGTCCAGAAATAAAAATTGCAAGATAAGGCATAACTAACAATATCAAGAAATAGTAAGTGTTAACAATTCATAGCTTTAACTTACACACTGATCAAATAAGAATTATTTTAGTGCAAGAAAAATGTTCAGGTAGCCCCAGTAAAACTTGAGTAAGAAACTGCTAAAGATAATTCAAGAGTTTTGTAAGTACATTATTTTAAAATATATTTCAATTGTTTGTTAGTTATTGACCATAACTGCTACCCTGTGAAGCATTTTGCTGCTCAGCTATTCCTTCACCTGTATTTTTGTCTTGGTAGAAGGAAACAGGAAATCTATAAAGCTTATAACTGGGGCAAAAGCCAGGGCCATTCTTAACAACAAGTTGCTTTATCAGAAATCATATTAAGTACTTGAACTGTTGCTGTAACATCCTCCTAAAATTTACAAAACCAGAGAAGTACTCTATTTGCATTGATTTAAAACTCTTCAAAATTACATTTCAGTTCAAATTTTTAAATAGTTTGGCTATAAATTTCCTTTGCAATCCATTCTTCCAATAGGACAATCATGGAATCACAGAATGGCCTAACTCCTAACTCACTTGCAATGGGTAGGGGCACATTCCACTAGACCAGGTTGATCAAATCCTAGAGTTAACCATTTACAAGCAAATCCAGAAATACTATTAATAAATTAATATTCACCACCAGAACTTTTCCTTTGACTGTGTATTTCCAGACATGTTGATAATTTACAAGTAAGTCCATTAGTATGTGGACTTTAAACTGCTGCTTTATCACAGCTACAAAAGGCAGTGCAGATAGGAGGAAAGAATTGGCAAAAATAAATGGTAAAATTCTTACTGCTGTAACTAGAAGCTGTACTCCAGTGTTCATTAAAGATTAAAAAACACACTGGGTAATCCCACAAGATACACCAAGAGCTGTATATACTCTGAAATACCTGTTGACAATTCCTGCCTTAAAGAAATGTTGTTTAAGGTGGAAGAGTGGATGATAATTAAACTTTAATAGTAGGATAAAATAACAAAAGGGACTAGGAGAAGGATACAGCAGTGGTATCAGCTCCTACAGTTTTATTAACTGTTAGGCAATTCTTGGGGTGTTTATCCTAAAGCTGGAAGCTATTTGATCACATGACATAAGGAAAATCATACCTAAGCAACCTGATTGCTTTCTGTGATGGGACAGCTACCTGGATGGATGAGGGAAGAGCAAGGCTTTAGACACCATCTGCCGTAACATCCTCACCAGCAAGCTCAGGAAGCACAGACTAAATGAGTGGACAGTGAGGTGGATTGGGAACTGGCTGAATGGCAGATCCCAGAGGGTTCTGTTTGTTGTCACAGAGTCTGTTTGGGAGCCTGTCACTAGGGGTATCCCCCACGTGTCAGTACTGGGCCAAGTGCTGTTTAACTTGTTCATCTGTGACTCAGACAATGGACAGGTATCTTACACAAGAATATCAACTGAAATACACAGGAAAGAAAGAATCAATGTAGGAAATTTACCAGTATATAATATCATGTTATGACATAATGCCATTTCAGAAGCAAAAGAAAAAGTGATGAAAACTGGAATGAATTAAAGAAATACATTTAGAAGTTTATGCGATGCAGAGACTACCTAATGTTTATTGATCTATTTGTCAAGCAAGGTACAACAGAGTGCAAAAAGAGGGAAAGACTTAAAGCTTATTTTAAAAAGGTTAATTAACTAGGGCAGAATAAAAAAAAATCAGATTATAGTAACTAGGCAATATAAGACAAAGACAAGTTTGTGCAGAGCTGAGAAAATCTTCCTAAAGCCTTTAGCCATATAGCCTTTTAGCCTTAAATTCTAATTAAACACTGTATATACTGAAAGAAACAATAGAACTGTACTTAGGAAAACAAATCATCATGAGGAGGTATGAAGTGGACTACAATGACTTGATAGGTGTTTTCCAGTTGCAAAGCTATTTGGTTCTTCTGATTCTACTCCTTGCCAGCTCAACTCACTGTCTAAAGTTAGCAGTATTAGGTCATTACTATTTGCACATGATGAAAAGTTGCTATAATCCCCCAGTGAGTCACTGCAGAGACAGAAGTCCATATTGAAGGTTGCATGATTTGATAGAAGGTATTTTCAACCATGCAATATGATTCACCTTATTTAACACCACCGTGCTGTGTCCCCAGGAAAAAACCCTCATGAAAGCTTGTATTTGAGAAATGCTTTCTTTTCATCTTTTATATGCCTTATTGTTTTGTGTGTGAGAAAACCCTGCTCAGCAAGGCTGAAACCAGCCATTGTGCAGTGGCACTCTTCCGTGGAAGAAAGAATTGGCCGGCTTATAACCACACTTTCTTTTTCATAACATTAATCTTTAATGCTTTAGAAAATAACAAATTGGAAATGTTAGCTGGCATGCAGAATTTTTTTTTAAGGCAGCAAGCCAAATTCGGCTTTTATTTATTCATATGACTCCCTTAAATCAAGTTGTTCTTGATTTCTGCTGGTATATACCTCAGCCTGGAAGCAGTCCAGTATTTAGAAAAGACCAGATAACTTTTCCAAGAGTGAAACAGTAATAGAAATTGACAAATATTAAAGTTTCAATTGTTTTGAGCTGCAAGTATAAAGACACATATGTGTATATCTGTATCTATATATCTGCAATTCCATGATCAGAGTTGGAGACAGAACTTGGAATGGCAAATATAACAAAGCACAGGTAAAGAGTACAGGATCTTCAGTCGGACAGATGCCATGACATATAATCATAAAGAATACAAAATGTAAAGAATACAAGGTTCCTGAACTGCAAGGAAGAAGGTAACATTGCTTCAGCAGTCTGGGGAGTGGAAAGTATTCACCCTTATGAATCCTTTTCATAAGTACCTTACAGTGTCCTTAAGCTAGATCCTGTTATGAAGATAGTGCACTGATGGGTGGGCTAAGAACGCTAGTTTTAAGTGACCATTTTGTTACTGAATTTTAAAGACCATCGGTTGCATACAGGGCATAGATTTGAATATAAACACAGAAGAAGATGCTTCTTGAAAGCACCTTGACAGCTGTAAATGAACTACATGAGGTGAATTTTCTTTATAATCAGCGAATGACATTAATTTCCTGTCCAAAATCCACCAAAGCATGGAAATAAAAACACAGAAACACCACAGCAAGTATAAAATATAAAAATTCTTATATGAGATATAAAGAAGTCATGTTGAGACTTAGGTACAGCGTGATGCACATTTCCCAATCCCATTACAGAGTGTAGTCTCTCCAGTAAGAAAGTTTCCTCTGCAAATCCAGTAAAGTCTTAGTATTTATAATTTAGAATGTTTAAATGCTCAGTCTACTAATTTCTCAGAGTAGGGGCTGTGGTATTAAGAGTGACTTTAACTTTCATGCTATAGGACTACAGAATCAGTATAACAGGGTTATATTGATAAAATCAAAATTCCAGAAAGAACTGGGACCTGATATTTTATACTTACCTTAGGTATTCCAGAAGTATCCAGCCAGTCCTGGAAGATGCTTTCTACAGTTAACCCACACCTTTAAAAAAATATATAGAAAATAAGCAAAATATACTGATTTTTTCCATGTGAAAAATACCCCTTTAAGAAGCTAGGCAAACCCCCGAAATTCAAGTATTGGTTGTGTAGTGGTACAATGTTCTTGTTTTTTTTAATTAATAAACCATCAGAGGACCTTTGAGCAAATTAAAGTTAGACCAGATTTTGTATACTTAAAACTCAAATTCAGTCCTTATAAAGATTGACAGAAAAAGTGTTACGTAGTAAACTGCATTTATGAAACATGTAAAGTGTGAATGGGTCCTTTACTTCCTGTTACATGGATTTTTGTTTCTTTTACTGAAAAAAAATCTAAAGTAAATTCATACTGAAACATTCAAATCTGGTATTTTATTACAGCAGCCCAACTGTAAAGATAAAATACTAACTAAAATGAAATGAAATACAAACTTTCTTAAACTTAAGGGTTTTAAAAAGCACGAATGGATATTAATTCTCAAAGTTACTAAATGTCTAATTTACTTTAGGTTGTCTTTTCTGCACTTCCTTTATATTCTGACAACATTGACAGGGGAAATCATATAATAGTCTGGAGCTCCAACAAAAGGAAAGAGTTTGTAACGAAGAAGCTGTGTTAGACTGAAATAACTACACATATAAGTATTTCCAAATTCAGAAATTATATTTGCACTTCTACTGTTGTAGGCAACTTCTGTGGAATTTACTTCAGCCCTGGTGGAAGACTTTCCAACTTGCAGGGAAGCCAAATAAAAACAAAAATAATAAATAAATAAATAAATAAATAAAAATTCACACATGCAAGTACTGAAAAAAGGAAGTTGAGTAAGCCCTCAATGAATGCAAATATTCTAAGAATCAGAACAAATGTGTATGGACCTGGTGCACGTGGTAATGCCTTGGCAAGACTCACTCTAATGCTTGCAGTTACTTTCACATGTGTAATGTAGACTCAACCAACAAAGCCTTCATGAAAAGAACAGCCATTTCCAAGCTCTGAACAGGAAGGCAAGCAAACCAACAAAATTTTTTTAACTGATCATATGATTTAAATAATCACAGCAGCCAAGAAGGACCATTTATACACAGCCAGGATTCTGAATTTTCAGGAAATTACCATTATGTGTGTTAGAACACTGTATAAATCAATTTTCTACAGAAAACTGAACATATATGTGTTCATATATGCACATGCTCATGTAGTGTTCTACATTAAAATAAATTACTAACCATGCAGACTTTTTCTTTGTCATATATGCAAACTTACTACATTTTGAACATTTGACTGCTAATCCCTCAGACTATAATTATCTTCAGTTTACCACTATGCTCTAAAAATTGATGTCTAGTCTTAAGTTAGTTAGCTGAGTCCCTTGACTGGGAATAGAGAAAAGAGAAATATTTCCAAACAATGAGTCAATTTACTTTCCCCAGAAGAAGATGGTGGTTTTGATTTCTGTCTGGTTACTAAAAAGGGTGTATACAGGACTAGCTTAAAACTGGACATCAAAATTTTATATAGGCAAAGATAGATCACTTGGATTGTACCATTTATTTTGTCTCAAAAAGCATAAGCAGAATAAATTTGTTTGTTACTGTATGAATTAAACCCAATACAGCTTAGTGCTCTTAAGCTGAAGCAAAGCTAGGAGCTGAGGAAAATTCCCTTAGTTGTACATTTAAGTCTTACCAAGGGATAAGAAACACAGCCTCACCGTGTCAGCTAATCATTTTTCCACCATCCTCAGAAACTAAATGTATAGTGTGAGGAAAAAAATCTCTGCAAAATAATACGTTACATTTGCTATGTAGAGCTGTTGTTTAATATACCCTCTGTTTCATTTCAAAAACTGGCTTTGAAATGAGCCTATGGATACTGAGGGGAATCACACTGTTTTGACACCACACTAATCCAGGCAGAAACCACTAGAAAGCTTCTCAGTCTCTCCTAAAACTTTGTCGTTTTACTTATGGGCAAAACCAATAACACTGCTTTTTCTCTGCCTGCAGCACCCAGTTTCAGATAAACACATGTTCTATGATCATATGCAATCTTCTTTGTTTGTAATTGTACACACTTTTGTTTCATTCCAAATTATTATATTCTTGTTGGCTCCTTTAAAAAAAAAAAAAACCTTGTTCAAGAGGCGTTCACTATTTTTTAAAAAACTACATAAGTAGTGAGCAGATTATGTCAAGGATCTACTCTAAATCTCTTAATTGTCAGTACTGGAGAACTTATGAAGATGTTGGAAATGCTTCTACTAAATCGTTTGGCTTAGAAATAACCTAAAAAATTTTATCACAAACAGATTGCCATCTCAAAACAAGTGTCCTAGAGAAAGAACAGAGAGCCTGATTTTGTAGAGGCTGCAGTTCAGAAAGGGCATTTACCACCTGCTTATGTTGCAGTTAAGCATCTGTAAGGACTTAAATCTAGTGTTTGTGTGAATTCCAGAATGGCCTTCTGGTTAAGGTTCTGTATTGGGCAGTGGGATCTGGGTTGAGCTGATTAGCACTCTAACTCTTCCAAGACCAAGGTTCTTCAAATGCTTTGTACAATAGTTCCCTGTTGTAAAATGAGAATGTGACCACATCCATTATTTCATCTCTTGGTGATTTGTTTAGATGATAAGCCAATCAGCCTAGGAATGATCTCCTAACATCACTCACACAGTTTGAATTCAAAATTTTAAAATGAAGTCTGTAAAATACTAACATTAATGGTAATTTGAAAATTATCACTATAAAAGAAGGCTATACATGAAGTTTTCACTGCACAAGGCTGTAAGGTACTCTACAAACTTTAACATAAACCCACTTAATGCCTAAATCAAGGAGAAAAAACCATGAAAGTGTGCAGCTTTTTTTTGGGGAGGGGGCGGGGGGGCGGAGGGGTTTAAAGGAAGATAGAAAAGTCTGCCATAACCAACTGGAAATATTTAAACAAGCATATCTGCTTCATCATACATTTATACACATCAATAATTTTCAAAGTAAGGTATTCCAGCTAAATATAGAGGCATAGTTAGAGCACATCAAAACACAATGACTGATTAGTGATTATGTCAACTAGACATACCTTCCTGCAGATAAATTTTCTTGGATTTTATCCAGCACATATATTTTGGCTTATTATTTAAAAAAAAAAAAAAAAAAAAAAGAGGAATCAAAGCCACTACAGATAATTTTTTCCAATTATATGCTTCAGTAGTTAGGTGCCTACCACATGTTTGTCCCACTCAAAATCACCATATTCACAACAATGCACATGTGAATCAGAGAAAGCAAACGTGAAGGAAAGAGATACACCTATATAGCTGAGTAGTTTGAAATTCAAACATTATTAGTACTTAACTGATAATTTGTGAAGACATCCAAGGAATGTGGTTAGTGAACCTGGGTTATTACAGTATAATTATAACACAAGTCTTCCTTTGTCTATCATGTATTATTAAAACCATAGCTTATTAGTAGATTTGTTTACTTTATTGAAGGAAATCAAATAAAAAATACCAGCAGAAAACGCCCAAGTGCAGAACTGACCTGCTCAAAAAGCTTTGCTGTCTAAATAGCTGCACAAGCAGCAACTCTGATTTATCTAAGATTGGTAAAACCCTGTTACAAGGGTAAACACTGATTCTTTGCACAGCTCACATGTTGGGCAGATGTGCAAAGAATCAGCTTGCAGCAAAGACTATGGGTGCAAGCCCTGGGGAGAATAGAGCCTCTGGAGTTTTACCAAATCTAGTGCAATCTGATATGCAGACACATAAGAGGGGAGTTTCTTGGTGTTATATTTGTTTGGTTTGTTTCAATGTAGCGAAGTTTCAAATTATATGAGTAAAAATAATGCCTCAGTTACAGGTGGGAAGTACTGTAGCTTTTCCACAGAAAGGCCAGGATAATGTGAGCCTCTAGCCAGTGCATGTAAACAGAGAAGGATAAGGATCAATATTTGTTTGTCGTTCTTTCCATTAGTCCTTCACTCAGACACATAATCCACCTCAAAGCCAAGTTAAGAAATTATACAGGACCAGAAAGTACTACTCAGCTTATCTGATGTCAGTATTCAGCTGCAGTCCAGAAACAGAAGGATCCTGCCTCACAGCATGGATTCCTACAGCTAACATGCCATTATAATTGATTCAGAGCAGGAAGTGGAGCAGCCTTATAAAGAGTAGGCATAAAACTCTCTTCCTCCAAGTACAGAAGGCAGCAAAAATCAATAAAAAGTTACATCTGGATCTTGTAGCTACTCATCACTGGGAATGTACTAAAAAAATCTCCTTTGAATAAAAACTAAAGGAATTAAGTACTTGGAGGTGAGAATCTTTCAGATCCAGTCTCTATATCCAATAGTAGAAAGCTAAAGTTACATTGCTACAGAGATTTTCCACTGTTTCATGATAGTTTTCTGACAATGTTTATCCTGTTCTCATTACAAAAGTCTCCCATAAACCAAGTTCTATTATTAGCTACATAGTTTGCCTCTGTTGTCACAGCTGAGGGCAGGATTTGGTTTGATTACCTACTACTAATGTCTCTTTACTTCTTTTTTTTTTAATGATTAAGACCAGCCTCCAGTATAAACTTCAGTGTATTAGAATGTTTAATATTTTTCAAGTTTGAAGTATGTAGTTTAAATATTTAAATTTTACTTGGTAGAATTGCACAAGTCTGGGAGGTTTGGTGTGATACAAAGAATTTTTGCTGTAATATTGAAATGCACTTCATTCTGACATCAAACTTTGTGCAAAAAAGCACTCATTAGCAGATGATCTCTAAAAAGTCTTAATTTTTATCTTTCCTCCCTTTTCTTTTACCTCAGGTGAGTATTTCTGTACTAGCTACAGAATGCTTTCAAGAATGTATAAAACATCCTCCTAGCAAATAAAAAATAAAGGCCTTCCATATATCGAGATTCCTTGCATTGCTGCTGATATCTGCCAAGTAATTTTGGCAATAGATAGTTCAGATAGGCTATGAATCTGACTGTAAAATGAATTACCATTTACCTGAAATTTCTTTCATACATTCTGGAATGTGGTGCATCACAAAAGGAGCCATACTTCTTTTGCATTAGTCTCACTGAAAGTTCAAGTATGTTTTTAGGCAGAAAAACAGATACTAATGCAATAATATTTTGTACAGGGTTTGGTGTTCAGAGAAACACAAATAAAAAACAAAAGGAAGGAAACAGAAGGCTTTTTAACAAGCCTTTTTTAATGGTATGATTATACATACCATTAAAAAAATTACTTTCACATCTATGCCATATAATATGTCTAATTATATTTCAACTAAAAACTATATTGAATCATATATAGAAAGTATTATCCACTACATTACTGGAGAATGTAAAAGCACCCAAACTAAACCTCAGATACTACAAAACACATTTTCTCAATGATAACTAGCTTCTCTGTTCCTCAGCCATAAGGAACAGAAGCGTTTCACTAAAAAACTCAATACATTTGACTCTATGAATATTTTTTTTTTCACCAAAGCACTCATGCAGAGTTATGAACACTTTTGCAATCCTGGCCCTCAACATTATATTTTTCAAGTGAATACTTTATTTTTAAAAACAATAACATTTAAGGCTCTACTACAAAAGAATCTATATTTGTAGCACAGTCTGTAACAGTACAGAACAAACCAAAATAAAAGCAGGAACAGCCTTAAAGTGCTGCTAAAGACTATCTTCTTCAACCAGACACAGTTAAACCCAGGAGGATTTTGAAGGACTTGTCAGGCAATTAATGCTAGATTTCCAGTCATGTTTTCCATCTTTCCTCATGCAGTACAATGTATGCCAGGGAGGGGATGGTACCAGACTACTTCTTGAAAAGAAATCCATCTTCTCTGGTATCCCAGATTCACAGCAAAGTTCTGGCATCCTTGCTCTAGGGTGCCATGTGCCAAAAGTAGCTGGCAGGAGAGTCAAGGTTGGTTTGAACAGGCAGCTAAGCCTGGCACTTCAGATTGCATAGTGAGCACACAATATCACCTCTGACCTAACATGCAAGTTAAGTGGACTGTTATGGGAGAGATGGTATAGGAAAACCATGGCAAGTCTCATAATTTTTTGTGTATGTATGTAATGGAAATCTTCAGTCTAGCACTATTACTATTCTAGCAATCACATACTAAAATCTTATTTCTATTTATCTCTTTGGCTTTTCTAGCCCAGTTCTCACTTACCTTTTTTGTTTAGGGATGTCTTCCAATAGCATGCTAAGAAAATCCTGGAAAATGAACAGAGCAGCAAAGTTAGTATGTTTATGAAGCCATAACCCTGTGTCTTCACTGATAGTGAGAGATTTAAGACTAGAGATAACAGAATGATAAGAAAGAAGTTTATATATCCACTATGGTGATATACTGATGTATATTGTTATTTATACAATATACATTATATTGTCAGTTTACCAACCCACTCAAACAAGAAGTGTCAACATTGAAACATTGAAAAGCCGGCTGACTATTTTAACACAGTCCCACATTCCTACTTTTATTTTATCTATATTACACATGCACACGCACACACTGTATTTAAAACTGTTAAAGGCTGCAGATTCACATACAAATGCTAAGAAACACTGAATTTAAGGGTGTTTATGCTCTATTCACTGTGCTTATGTTACCACATAGTCCTTAATTACATAATGACAGAAAGCTTTTTCTTCCTTAGTGCACATGCCTGATTATACCTACTCCTCATCCCATGACAAAATTCACAATACTGCTGATAACCACATCACCTAAGGATTAAATTCTTCAAATAAAAGGTAGCTAGAATTTCTTTCATGGCTCTACAAAGATGCAATGCCAATGGAAGAGCATTACTATCACCCTGACTTATACCAGTAGGATAAGACCTCTTAAGAAAGTATACCTGACACCACTAAAAGGTTCTCTGGCACCCTATATTCTACACAACCTATTTTAATGACAATCACTTTGAAAGAATACATGCCTTTGAAAAATCACATGATAATGGGATTAATATGAATTATTCATTTATTTGCCGTTTCATAAAATCAGTGCATCTGCTTTATTAATACTAGTCTTTGTTGAGACAAGTTTCATAGGCTAATAATGTTCTTCACTTCAGTATACAAGTACAGACTGATTTCTGATTGCAAATTCTTGCTCTCTAAGGTCTTGAAGAACGTTTCCTAAAAGGGAGAAACCTTTTATTTATGGACCATGCCATAACAGTCAATAAAAGATACGGTTTCTCTGTCTGACTATGGCATTGTTAGGGAATCAAAGTAAGATTGATTGCACAGTTGGAACTACTGGTAACACAGTTAAGCCTTCCTTCTTTAGATTATGAGTGAGATTTAGTCTGTGTTGCAGGGGCTGCAAAATTGGCTTATGGCCAAAAGTAAATTACACAGTGGTGGGCTCAGTGGTGCTGTAGCAAGAATGCCATCATTAACTATGATAGGAGTAGTTTTGTCCCAGCCACATTGTATTGCAGACATGATGATGTGTGAAATCCCTTTATTTCATACAACTACCTGTAATTTTGCTATATGTAAACATTACATTATTCTGTATATAAACAGAGAACTACTCTCTCCTTCCACTTGTGGAAGTTTTGCTGGAGATGCAGAGAAATCTTACATGCAAATAAAGAATATTAGAAGATCATAGTTAGAGCTATTTCAGAAGTGTGGTAGCCTGAAGTGGTCATCTTTCACACTATTTGCACTGTGTACACATTAATGCAGCTAGATTCCCTGGTTGGATTCCATCAACTTTTCATAATCAATCATGCAGTACATTTCAAGATACCTCTGCTATTAGGATGGTTCTATCCTCTGTATACTATATTGAGAAATTAAGCATCTCCTTTGTGATTAAACCTGCCTTTCTTTCTTCCAAATATTCAATAAGAATAAGGCACCATCATTCTACACACCTTCTTAAAATTAGGATTAAACTATTATATCTTATTTCAACTGCTCCCATTTTGATGCTCCAAAACAGAGTAGGAAAACAAATTACCACTTACCTCATATTAGCATTACTTTTAACATTTGCCTATTGTCAAGCCTGTATGACACATCTCATTCTAGGTCTGACTTTCCAGTTGTTTATAATTTTGCCATTTTAACTATCTGGAGTGAAATTTTACTCTAAGGCTAATTTTTATTCCTCCACAGATGAAACGGTTCAGAAGTGTCCAGCAGAAAAGTCAGAGAACAATATGGGAGTTTTTAAGATTTGATGCCACTTCATTAAGATGCTGCAGTTATTTTAAACTTTGAATTAAAGACTTGTACATGATTATGGTAATCATGAAGAAATTCTAGATCAGACCATAAAGCAAATAATAGTTTGTTTTATTGTCTTTGTGTCAAGTAATTCAATGAAGTCATAAAGACTATATGAGTTAGAAAACACATGCTACCACAGTGCTGCAATATTAACAAACTGGTTTATATTAATATGATTAAATAATTTCACTTTCTTGTATAATCCTGTTATTCTTACCTGGCTAGAGACCCAGAGGCTAGAAAACAACTTTTCCCTATATAAAGAAGCTGTTATTCAGCAGTTTGCGGAATTCTGTTGACATTTCACCAAGCTGAAAAAGTTTTTGAAAAAATGAATTCAACACATTTGCTAAGGATCTGTTAGCTCCTCATAATTAAATTCCCTAGTGACTCTCATCTGCTTTCACCATAGTCCTGACTGAAGCCAGTAATTTTAATCACACCTTTAGCACTGGGCTCTGCTGGACAGATCAAATCTGGATGCAAACTGTGAATTTTACATCAAGGAGAATTTTTCTTTGCACTGTTAATGTATTTACTGCGTCTGAATCGAAAGCAAAGAAGAGTGAGGACCCAAAAACTGAGAAGTAGGTTGAAATAAGTAACTGGGGATGAAGGCTACTTAAAGCAGTAACTATATTTGGGGTTATACACTATAACTATATGTAGAGTTAGAAGACTTTTTATTTCATGCCTAAAGGGGTTTTATTACTACTCCAATTTTTGTCTTGAGCAATGGCCAGGAAGTTTCTACCCTTGAACTGTTTTGGAGCATTAGGCAAGTACCTCTCCCTGATCACACATGTTGATATCAAATAAAGAATACTCAATGTTAAAAGACAAATTATGTCTTCATATGAAAACCTCAAATCCAGACATTTTAAATACTGTACAACCAACAGACTTCAGTTAAAATCCTCTGACTGGAATATAATGGGGTGCATAAAAACAGTGGAGATGTCATGATTAAAAGTGATAGCTCCAAATGGATTATCGCTTGGCAGCAAATAAACTTTGACCTCACTTTCATTTAGCTCCATGAAGGGATTATTCACTCAAAGTTAAACTATTCCTAAAAAATATGCAGTTTGAAAATGACATGACTAAGCAGCAAATATTAATTTGTCCCTTCTGGATGGGAAAAATAAATAATAACCACCCTTTCTAGGCTCCTGTTTATTTGGAATTCTCTCTCTAGATATCTTCCTGGCTTTTGGTGACAGTCCCAGTCTGCACCTCCAAAGATGACAACTTCCTATCAAGAGTAAGCAAGTCTCCCCCACTACATGTTCTATTATCAAGCAGCAATCATTAGCCAGACAGCTTAACAGTGTAAGCCCCAGGTGATGGAACCACTGACTAGCTTTAGTCAAAAGTCAATTTGTTGACCCACTGTAACATTAAAGTCTGCAAACAATTCCGTTTCCAAGGTTTTTTTATTTCAAGATGAAACAGAAGAACAGCTTTAACTTTGTTAGGAGTACCAGCAACTTACACTTCTTTCTTTTTATTTATAGTCAAAAACACTCCTATCACAATTTTAAAATTTCACTCAAAGCAATTAGAAGTGAATTCTCTCATAAAAAGAAAAATGGAATAATTTTTTAATCCTTCTCAAAGATTCCAGATTTGTGCTACTCATCTGTTGCTACCCAACTAAAATAAAGCTACTATTAAAAACATACTGAGCTTCCAAGCAAAATAAAGGAAAAAGACAAACTGATTTATGTCTCACATCTGAAGTAATTTCCTTGCACCTGCAGCTTCCATCTAGGAAAATTAGTATAAACACCGCTGAAAACAAGACTAGTATTCATAACATGGGCAATTTTTCACTGTTTTACTTTCCCTCATTCTCACAGTTCCTAAACCTGGGAACTTTTACAGTTATTTTGAACAAGGTGAAAGTATAGCGCCATAATATTTAAACTTACTATTTGCACTTCTATTTATTTTAAATCATTTATTCATTTAAACAATGACACCATGTTTGTTCAAGAAGGATCTTGAACAAGAAACTTTGTACTAACTTGACTTCGTTGCTTCTGCATTTACAACTCCTGCTGTGATTCCTTATCCGCCTGTATCAGACCCCAACAAAAGCACAATCATACATTTCTTACAAAGACAGAAAATGCATTTTAATTAGATATGGCCCTATCCCATTTGCATTTTTCAGTGATCAAAAACCAGTATGATGTTAAAATTCTCTTCCCAATAAATTCACTAGGAATTCATTAGGCTGCTGGTAGATGAGGTAAATGCACAAAAGCAAACAATTGAAGTTTTAATGTACAACACTCTTACTCCACCATATCAATGGTATTTCCAAATAAAGGGAAGTACCTTTTTTTTTACATATATTAAGCATATAGCTATGGAAATATTGCACGTATCCAAATAGAAAGTAGCGTAAGAAATAAAAGTTCAACTCTTGCTTCAATAATTCAGTAACAAAATACTGAGCAGTTTTTTTACCCAATAACCAAAATGGATGTTTCTGAGTCTAGTATTTCATCTTAGGAGACTAGAGTAGGTAAGCTACAAATTGACATTTCATAGCTAGACAAAGAGAGAAATCTCTAGTTCATGTGATAGCTAGCTACCATGACTAGTAGTACAATCTGCTGAACATTTTGCAGCATTCAAACAGTCTACTGACACAACTCACCCCACATCAACCAGGAGCAACAAGCTAATATTTTCTCACCAAAATCTGAGCACCTTTCTTATCACCAGCTTCTTCTTGTTGTTAGCAGTCTCACAACTTCTGTAATTTTCAAAATTTTTCCAGCTGTGTAATAGTGAAGCATCAATTTTATGATTTTGGTCACCCTGATGTAGACAACGCTCATATAGTCACTGGCATTTTCCATGTTATGCCAAATGTAACTGCTCACAGTCCCAATAATATGGCACAAGAAACAGCTGCAGAAGTGCTGACTCCCTTAACACTCCAAACATTCCTGCACAGGGCAGAACTACTGTGTTAAGAACAACTGCTCCTACCTTCTGAGGGACTTGACATACAAAAGAAATCACAGGTCTGTAAGCTATTTGTAAGATACCTGGGCATACATCTCACCCTATAAGAGTGAGATTCAAAACACTATACAGGCAAGCAAAAAATCACTGTGGCTGGAACAAACAGCAAGTGTGAGACTTCAGTTAAACAGAATCAGAAGCCCTTACTCTGGGTTTCAAGGAGACATTAATTACCATCCTGAATATCCTCGAAGATTTCAACTGTAAGACAGACTTCAGCTGGTTTCAGAAAGGCACTCATATCCCTTTTCCTCTCTCTTCCCTTGCCCCTCACAGTCATCACACTGCTCTTCTAGCAATGCTAAATATTTGTTGTGTCGTGAGTTTTGTTCCAGGCCTGTTTTTTACCAGGATGAGTTCAGTGACCTGTTTCACAGACACCCCCATGAATGGTTGTTTTCACAGCATTACTGAAGCAAGAACTGCACTGCTAATTGTGCAAGCTGGATTCATCACTAGTGAGAGGATTCCTAGAACTTTGGGCTCAGAGAACTATGCAATTTCCTAAATCAAAACAAAAATAGAGCCAGTTTACAGAAACACTTAGTGGGACATAAATTTCTACTTATAACCTGAGTTAGCTTTGTGCTTATAAGAAATAGGGTGAAATTAGAAGCATTGAATGAAACAGCATGCAGAGAGAAAGAAAATAAATTCAGATGTATAATTTCTTCTCTTCCAGAAGCAGAGAGGAATCTGGAAAAAGACTGACCGATCACAACCAAAAACCACAAGCTAAAAGATTACAAGAGACAATTCCAGCATGGTAAATGACCCTGTCTTTGAGAACATCAGTACCTATGAGCATTGACCTTCTGAAGTATCATGGCTACAAAAAAATCCCTTATTGTTTATATTATCAGATACTAGCGGGGTGTCTGACTGAAGTGTCACTGTGAAAAAAAAAATGCTCTGCCCTCAAGCAGGTGGGAATTTTGCCTAATTAAAATTGCCTTTCCCTTTATACCACAACCAGAAGTGATGATTTAGGTAGCCAATCCAAAAGTTTGAGTAGTTTGTTTTTCCAAAAGGTGAGGAGCAAGCCCAAGCACAGTACCTGAGACAGGACAAGCTGCCCATGGAATTTGACGACAAATTTCTGTAGAGATGCAAGGTATGAGACCTCTCCTATTGTCCTTGCCAGAAATCGCAAAAGAAAATAACCCTGCAAAAAATTAGGGCAGAAGCTATGAATTTTCTTATGTCTAGAAGACAGAAGCCTTTGTGATATTCATAAAGCAATTTCAATAAAAATCAGCTGACAACACTCACCTTCAAGTAGTGAACCTGCATGAAGATTTTTTCTGCTTTAAGACCATATTTGACTACAGAGGCTCCAGACTCACTCAGTTCTCCTGTGCTCTCCTTTTTGGGCCTAAAATAGAAACACACTAATTAAGTTTTGGATAAGCAAGTAAAGAAGTAAGTAATACATTACAGGTTCTGATAGTTGACAGCATTGTGAATAGCATAGTAACTTTAAACACCTGTGAGTAGTTCAGTCTTTTTCTTTGCCATAAGTATATAACTTGACTTAGTCAAATAAGTGAATGTTCTTCTAAATAATCAGTAGCTTGGTGTACTCTTTTTCAGCTATCATGACACCAGGTTGCATGTCATTCTCCAGTGCAGATGCATTACAAACAAAGAGAAACAAAAAACCTAAAAAGACATTTAAAGGGGAAGGGGAAGTAGAGGGGGAAAGAGTGAAGTCACTACATTCTACTTAAGTTTTTTTCCTTTTTTTACCTGAACTTTGGCTTAACAGCTTACATGACTATCTTTTATCTGCATGCAATAGACTGCTGCAGAAAGTGTTCTGATTCTCATTTTTCCATTTAGGTGGGAAGAAAAGCAGTTAAAGTTTTAAAAAAGGAGGTATTTTGTACACAGGTTTGAGGTTTACAGACAATAATGTCTAGGAAAAAATACTATTTGCTGCCTGATTTAAAATGTAATACAGCATCTGGTATGCCACAAATCTACAACAGGTAAGTGTGGAGGACTTCTAGGCTCTAAAGAGCAAAGACTGAAACTAAAGAGAAGCTATGCAAACATTTTTTCTTCACTTGCAAGAAGTGCCTTCACAGGCATGGTACTGAAGACCCTCTAGATTTTTTTCTTCCATTCAGAAAACATCTCAGCTTACAGTAGTCTGAGAACAGATGTCTGTCCTAGGAGCCTAACCCTATGACTAAAACAACCTCTCCAATTCTAAATGTGGATTTTGAAATGGCCAGTCGTCAAAACCAAACATCTTTCTCTTTGTTTCTTCAGAATAGGGGGAATATGAGCCACAGCAATGCAAGATTCTTCAAACCACAACATCCATGCAGGAGTGATTTCAGGAGCTAACCCTTGTGATCAAGGGTCTGTGTCTCCCTTGAGGGAAACATTCTTCCTTTTTTATATCTGTGTAACAGTTTCTTATTACAGTTTTGTCCAGAGTGCTACACTGGGGTTTTTCTAGACATTATTATTAGGGCCTGAGCACATGAAATCCAGTACACACAAAATTTTCATAAAATGTAACTGTTTGAAATAAAATAGAGAGAGAAAAAAAATCAGATTCAATTCTACACTGTGTTTCTAGCACAATCCTCTTCCATGTTACAGTTCATAAATATCTTTCCAGTAAAATCTTCCCTCACTGAAAAGAAAGACACCAATAACTATTTTCTTACTCTACGGCAACTCCTGTTTTTTCAGACTATAAAAACGTTGCAGACCCACTGTGGGAAAGCAGAAATCCAGCTATTTCCCTTCTGGATCAGTGTCCTGGAAGGAAGAACTGCTGACATTCCATACATGATTTTTCATTGTTCTCTGCATACATAAAAAGCAAAAACTGCTCCATTTCACTCTTAATAAATAGCTCAGTCTATTGACTTTGAAAAATGGAGTTTGAGCAGAGGATACAGAATCCATACTAAATTGAAATCTCACCCATAATCACAATTATTCTAAATTACGCAACTGCCCTTCCTTCCTCCTCTGACTTCATGCTTGTGTAGATCCTAGGACTGACTAGAAAGGACTATTGCATCTGGATGATGACAGTGAAGAATTCCATACAGAAGACATGTACATTCTGCAAAGGCTGTATATGTATTCTTTAATATGTCTGTAAAGGAGTGTAATTACTTAGACTGTAATCCTGTTCTCTGCTATCAATACTTCAGCAGACTATTTTAAAGCAATGCTTACTGTATTGACCAGACATTGAAAGTACAGAGACTGAAATTTTGTTACACTGACCTACAAAAGCTGCATCTAACCTAGCAGATAAAGCCAAGAATAATGCTAAAGCCAAGAATAATGCTAAAGCCAAGCTGTCTTAAAATATTCAAATATGTGCTCAAAATATGTGCTATCTGGCACATTTTAGACACTGGGAAATTTCTGAAGGAAGTAGAAAATGCTGCTGTCTGTTTGCTGGGCAGATGAGTACATTGCACTTGTAAAAGTACAATGCACTGGGATGCCCTTGCTAATTAAATGCTCTGATGTGCCAGGTGGTCATGAAAACTTATGCAGAGAATGTAAGGGACCACCTGAAAGCACATTTCCTGTCAGATAGAATAAAACTCTTCAGACACCTACAGAGCAGTCAGAAGTATTGCTTCAGGACAGAATGTGCCTGACACAAGTGGAACTCAAGACTAATTTAAGAGTTGGATATCAACATTGTCTTGCCTTAATAACCACAAGCTGCAGTTCAGCCATAAGGGCCAGGAGATGAAACAAACAACAGCTTTGTCTTGCAGAACAGAATGGACTTCTCTTGTCTTCTTTGCTTTCCTAACATGAGACATGAGAGTGCTGGATGAGAGTGATGGTGTTGATGATCACCAGCAAAATGACAAGATATAGTTCACAGGTGCTTCTATCCTTGCAGGTTTGCTTAAATTCTGTGAGAAAACAGGCACAGTTCTGTTGGAAGTTTCATCCTATATGAGCATGGAAGTGCCATAAGCTCCTTCTTCAATATTAAGATTTGCTGGTGCTGCCTTTCAGAGCTGCTGCCTGTTGAAAAGACACTTATCCAATTTCTCTCTTACCTGACCTCTTTTTTTATAGGTGGCTTATGACATGCGGCTTACTGAAACATAATACCACTTATGTATAATAAGAAGAAATACCAAGCTGGTCATCAGTTTGCTGAGTGGCTTTCACCCAGTCTAAATAGATATTAATTTGCTGGATCAAAAATTGATAGGATCAGCTGATAAGTTTGGGGGCAGATTTTTCCAGAAGAAAGCATAGATAATCATATGATGATCAGGGAACAAAAAAAAATAATGAAAGAATAAGCTTTTGCTTGGGAAGTGTGGGTTGGTAGATTTTTTTTTCCTTCCAAATGACTGGCAAGAAGTATCAAACATTTATAATTTAGTTTTAATACCCTGTATAAAAACACAAGTTTGAACCAGCCCAAGCCTCAGTACAGACTCACAACCCTCAACAGGGGCCAGGACTGAGTTTTTCTCTCTTATATGCCCATTTTGGAAAGCATATAAGGACATATTTTCAGAAGGATGAAGAAAAGGAAAAAAACCCACAGTAAATATGCAAGAGGAGAACTTATTCATGTCCATGCCATAAAAATAGTAGAAAATATTTATAGCTGACAAATCAGTAAGAATTTCTTAAGAAAATCACAAGGGACTAGAGATGTTAGATAAGAAAAAGGGCCAGAATCACAAACTGGCAGCATGTTCCTGGCCTAAAGCGTTTATTGGAGACACATTTTTCAAGTAAGAAATTAATTTTTCACTCATTTGTATTAGCAGTAGGAATACTACTACCCAAAAGGTAAGCAAAATGCTTATTATTATGTCTACTAAATATGCAAGTCAATAGAAATCTGAAGTTTCAATTTCAAATTAAATCAATCTTTCCTGAGTTCAAGCTACAAGGGATTGTGGCCCTTAGAAAATTTACTTAGAAAATTTACACCACATAACATTTGATAAAAAGTAACAGCTATATAATTCACACAAAAGACAACAAATGTGATTCCACAGCATTGAAAATGGAAAACATTTATCCAGAGAAGCATCATATCACAATATTAAAAAAAATATATATTTAAAACAAACAAAAAAGTAAATTGGTAAGTTGTGTTGGCAGCAGCTGTATAACAATCAGTGGTAAAGCTTGCTTTTGCATTTACAAGGATAATCAAATTACACACTAGAATGTTACACAAATGTGTAACTTCATTGACTCTGCTTACATGAAGATACACAATTTATCAATAAACATAAAGTAAAACAGATCAATGGAAAACTACAATTACACAGATGGTGATATACTTTTGGATTATGTGAGGCCTTGGAGAGGAATTTCTATATTGGTGAGCACTCCCTAGAATGTCCAAATATAAAAACCTTTTAGGATCTGCTGGGTAAACACAAGAAGAAGGGAAGACCTTAAATGAATGAAATGGCAACAGACTTACAAAAGCGTTTAAAAGTTGATAATCTAGAAAATGGGTATCAACTTATTCTTCACTCCCACTTGGCGAAAAAAAGAAATTAAATCTAAATTGTTTGCGATAAACAGTATTTCAATTGCGCATTGGGAAGCAATTTTTACCTGTTAACACTAAGCTTAGCTGTCTTATTGAGACACTAATACAGCTCGCCTCTTATGAAATTTTTTTCATTGAAGCCTTCTATGAACATGCTACTAAGAACTACTTAGGATGGTCTGTGCATATTGCCTTTATTTCAGAGCAGGAGAATGGACTACCTAATTGTTTGAAATCTGTCCCTGTACTTCCATGATTTGATCAGAAATCATGGCTAATTTGAACCAGGATTATTAAACTCATTATCCTTGATCAAAGACTGTGAGGAGACAAGCAGTAGAGGCTCAGTGGATCTTGAGTTAGACAGACACTCAAGATCAAGGACTATGGAAAATTCCCAACACACCAATCAGAACAGCCCAGATTATCAATCACTGACCAAGGAAAACTGTCTTTAGTCATGTGCAAAGGAGCCTAGAGTATAGCATCTGACACCTAAAGACCAAAAATCTATTTTAAATATAAATACTAGTAATTTCTAATGAGATAGTAGATTTATATAGTTTATATATTCTACTTTTTCCTTAGTTTTTAAAGCTTGATTCAGCTTGGCAGTTAGATACCATACTAATGTGTGTGCTTGTCTTCAGCCACAGAAAATTACTCTGTTACAGCTTCCAACAGTGAACTTTGTTCAGGAAATGGTCTTTTATTTTTTCCCTGAATAGAAGCTCTTGTAAACTGTTAGAGACATTTCATATCAAACTAAATCCCATGGTTTCTGAAAGCGTTCTATAACAAAGGGAGAAGCAATTGCATTATAGTCAAGACGTATAACCTAGTCAGTTAAATTTGCATTTTCTTTTTTTCATTAGAAGGAAATAAGGAAATGCAGGGGATTTAATCAGATGATTCAGAGGTATATGTTTTGAAGGGGGAAAATATGGAAAACAGGAGAGAGTGAATATGCAAAAGCTAAAATGATGCTATCATTCTGTTACCTTAAAACTTGCAGCTCTTCTTCAGAGTTTTGCACCTCATCTCTGAGTCGGCGCCAGCGAAGTAAAGCTTTCAATTCCTGTTGCCCTTTTATTTCATCATGTGACAGCTGCTTAGTAAACAAAAAACACAGATCACTGATTGCTCTTTCCCAACAGACAATAATAATTCGCAGAGCAAGAAACTCAGTTTGTTTCTCTTTAATGTGCAGAAGAGGCAGGAAGCAGTACCAACATCCACGATAAAAATAACAGTAGCTGCTATGAGAGTTAATAGCAGCACCAAGGAAAACAAAAGCATCACTGTGCACATCAAATCAATAGTCAGTTAAATAGTTCTGACTGAGGAGAGAGATGGGCATGTTGTTTTCCCTTTAATGAACGGCAAGAAATGAACTGAATATACAGTATAGATACCTGGCATAGAGGTTTTAGTTGGATCTCAACCCTTCCCAACTTGAGAGCAAAGAGCTAAATTAAGTCCTGGCTTCATTTGTCTTTCGTACCACTTCTGCCTTACTCATGAAAGTTCCCTGTTGTGTTTTTCCCCATTTACGTAATATTAACAGAGATTCCCACTTATTAAATAAATGCCAGGTTGCCAGTTGACAAATAATTATTTTGAACATAATTATAAATTATGTTTCTCTATTACAAGAATAGATGGGAGATTGGGGAAAGCAAAGGCAGCTAATATTACCCTGCATTACATTCAGTCACAAATTATTCTCAGGCACTATAGAATACACTCATAATCCTTAAATTCTATGATTGGATTGCACCAAAACTAGTCAATAATATTAAAAAGGTATGCCTTACACATGAACAAGGGAACTAATCACACTGTCCCGTTCCTTTCTCCTTTACATTCAGCTCCAAGGAAGATGTCTACTACAATCAAAATGCTTTCAAGTGACTCACAAAAGCAACAAATTAATGTGACCAGCTCACAGCAGCATAGTGATGCTCGATGTGATGGCACAAATAAGTTTTAGAACCCAAAAGGAAGAGCCAAGTGTTTGGAAAGCCTTTCTCTCTTTTTCCAGAAATATGGTACAGGCATTCTGTTTTGTTTGGTGCTATAAATATGCCAGATATTTAATAAAATGGAGGTTCAGAAGAGCCAGTTTCCAGTTCCTAGTTCTACTATGCTTTTCCTCAGGTAGAGATCTGCAGACTAAAGGTGTAGAACTGGACACAGGCACAGGAAGAAATGACTGACATGCAAAATGCTTGAAGTAGCAGAGGTACTGGAAAAGTAAGAGTTGCATTAAGAAAACACTTTACTGACATGCAACTTATGAACTTTTCCCCTTAAGGCAGGCAGTGACTTCTAAGCCTGTGACAGGAGAGCAACTTGGTGGGCAGTAGCAGAGAAAAAAAAGTGTAAGTGCTGGTGTGCCCTTTTAAAAATCATCTTCCATTTTAGCTTTAAGGTATACTTCTTGGCCATTCATTGGACAAAACCAAACAATTTTAATTAGGTACCTGAAATATTACAACATGCAGTAAAACTGTTAATTTTTCCAGTTTCAGGTACACAATGGAAGTGGAAAGAATGTACAGCAATTTTTTGATAGTTGGATTTTAATAACTGAGTAGTAAATTTGTGGGAAGGTAATAATTTACAAACAGATGTTTCCATTCTCATTTGCACTGACCTCTACCTCTGTAAGATTTGTATTCATTGTGGATCACTTTTTGTTTTAATCAAGTAACCATGCAAATTCCAACACAATTTAAAAATACTTCACTTCATAGCACAGGAGATTTAATTTGTATCTAATCCACATATAATTTTTATTTTCACATTGATTTAATTTTGAAGCTACGTGTCATCACCTTACCTGTTGTGCCTTAGCCCAAAATATATCTTCTAAAAAAGTGGCAAACCCTTCACTTATCCACTCTTCAGTCCAATCACGAGCACCAATGGCCAATCCAAACCAAGCATGAGCAATTTCGTGGCACAGACGTGTTCCACAGAGATGGCTTCCTCCTGGTAGTATGCTCTGTGACAGAAAGATAATGTGCGGGCTGCACAAGAGAAATGAGTGACAGAATCCATTACTGAACTGTTACAATGTGTTTTGCATGGCCATAATAATAACTGGACCAAAGAACGGCCTGGATTGGAAGGGACCTTAGAGATCGCCTAGTTTCAATTCTCCTGCCATAGGCAGGGACCCCTTTCATTAGTCCTTGTTGCTCAGAGACCCCAAGGTCTTGAACACTTCCACGGATAGGGGCATCCCCAGCTTCTCTGGGAAGCCTGTGCCAGTGTCTCATCATCCTCACAAGGAAGAACTTTCTCCTAATACCTAATCTAAACCTGTTCTCCTTGAGTTTGAAGTGATTCCCCCTTGTCCTGCCACTACATGCTCTGTAAATAGTGCCTCTCCATCTTTCTTGTGGGCTCCCTTCAGGTAGGCTTTATTGGCCCATTTGCTTCTTCTTACTGTATGCATGCTAGGTCATGACTAATAGTTTA
The DNA here is from genome assembly GCA_025920805.1 of Petroica traversi. NCBI lineage: Eukaryota > Metazoa > Chordata > Aves > Passeriformes > Petroicidae > Petroica > Petroica traversi. The sequence continues at coordinate 1,089,465 of JAHLSL010013749.1, forward strand.
CATCTCAGGAATTTGTAGGAATTAAGTTGTATTTTATTGTTGGTTGGCAGAAAATCAAACTAATATTTCACCATACAGTTGTATTGTATTCAACCAGCATACAGCTATTAATTGTAAGAAGTAACTTAAACCAAAGTTTTCCATTTTTCATGATGCAAGACTGATTTATTTCAATAGAAACCTTTATATATAAGCCAGGATAATAAAATACGAGCAGTGTTAATATTGGCAACAAGTATTTATCAGTTAAACTATCAAAGATGGAAATAAATAAAGGAGAAACATTTAATAAAGAAAAAAAATCACTATCCAAAAGTAAAGAGTCATACACAGTAAAGCACATGTGTTTTTCAAAACTTCAAACAAGCTAAGACGATACTACCTCATGATAAGAGCTGATCATTTCTGCAAATGCAGACATAGGAGAACATATTTTACTACAGAACTGAGAAGCAGTAAATATCTGCTTTTCACAACAGCAGGGGAACAACCCAGTCTGTATCTACTCTGCTTTGTACTCATGAAGAAACTGCGGGGGAAAACTGTTATGAATTATCACTCTGCTATTTGAAAATACCCTGAACTGCAAGTCACTGCAGTTCCCAACTCATGTGTTACTGTAAGGCAATTGCTACTATGCTTGTAGATATTACACACCCTGACATCTCAAAACCTGTACCACTTTTGAAGCTAAGTATATCTAGGAAATAAAGGAAGCAGAATTAAGCCCTCTGTCTAATAAGCAAAGGGTTAACGGGGCACAGTATCATGCATGGGAGTAGCAAACCAAGACAGAGTGTTCCTGCATTCACCTGTGGTATCCATGAGTTGTATTTCAACACTTCTCACTCCAGTCAGTTAGAAAGGAAATAAAACACAAGCATAATACCTTCAAGACCAGAGGTCTTTTACGTCTAGCCTACCAAGTATGGCCTTAAGATATTTCCAAGAGTCAAATATTATTCGTCAGCATTCCAAAGACCTTCCCCACCCATCCTACCCTTCCGTTGGAAATGTTAAAACACCCACAGTTTTCTTGCAACCAGCTGAATGTCTGGAACTGGGACCATAAAATACGATATGCACTTAGATAGAAAAACATATTCAACAACTATCTCCTTATAAAAAATAGTAGTTACCCAGCCAAGAAAATGAATACATTTCAATCAGACAGTATTGTAAGAAACAATGCAAGAAATTAAAGTACTAAATTGAGGAATCAAGTAACATGAATAAAGCAAGTAAAAACAGCAGCTCTCCAAATCTTTGCCAAAAGCAATCCTGATCAAGAGAATGAAGGGAGAGAGAGGTGGGGTAAAGTGTGAGAATAGAAGCTGTAGAAATGTTATATCTAAAATTAAGGTTCATCATAAAGCCCCCAACGAGAAAAATAACCCCAATTTTGAGGGTATTACTTCAGTCAGTTGTAAGTAAATGACCCCTAATTGTGGCATATGCACAGTGCTACAAAATAAAACTGTAGAAATAGACCAAGTAAATAACATTCCAGACATATTGGTGGCAACACTTTGGCCACTTGGTTAAGCAAAACAAGAGTAACTTCATGCCTCATAAACAGGCTCACAGAACAGGTTGCATTTTAAGTCTATTGTAGGTAAATATTCAATAGAAATAAAGATTGCATTTCCCACTTTTTCCAATCACTTGAAAAACAGAAATGCCACATTTGGACAATATTCTCCTTTACAGACACATTACTAATCACTTCAGTGAGAAAAATGTATATGAGATAAGTTTGGCCAAAGAATCTTAGTACAGCTTGCTAAAAATAAGATTATGTGCTGCAGCAGAATTTAATTTTAGAGTAGCTAGCTCTGAGTAGAGCCAGCAACTTCCTTTCCTGAGAACACCTTAAATTATTCCTTTTATTTTGTTTGCCCTTAACAAACAGTACTATCTCAAATTCAAACCACTGAAAAGTTCTCATTTTTCCTAAGAGTAATTTTATCAAAGACTGATCATGTCTCTTGAATATACCCAGCACCTATTAGTGTGGAAAAACTTTGAGTCTATGTACTTGCTAAAAACACAGATTCTCTATTTTCAGCACATATTTGAATTCCAGAAACTCTGCTCCAACTATACTCATACCAACCAAACCTACCTTTTTAATATCACCTAGGATGTGTGGTGTTCACAGAATCGTAGAAAAGCTGGTGTCAGAAAGGACCTTAAAGATCCTGTAGTTCCAACCCTGCTGGTGTGGGCAGGAACACTTTCCACTAGACCAGGTTGGTCAGAGCCACATCCAGACTTGCCTAGAGCACCTCCAGGGATGGGGAATCCACAGCTTCCCTGGAAAACCTGTTCCAGGGCCTCACCACTCTCCAGAAAAAGTGTCTTCCTAACACCTAATCTAAACCTTCTGTCTTGGAGTTTGAAGCCATTCCCCCTTGTCCTGTCACTACCTGCTCTTGCAAAAAGTCTCTCTCATCTTTCTTACAGGCTTCCTTCAGGTACTGGAAGGCTGCAGTTAGGTCACCCCAGAGCCATCTCTTTTCCAGGTTGAACAATCCCAATTCTCTCAGCATTTCCGCATAGGAGAGATGCTCCATCCCTCTAAACAACTTCGTGGCTCTTCTCTGGACTCACTCAAACAGGCTGATGTCCTCTCTGTGCATTGTTACTTAGCAATGTTGCTCAATAATTCAAGTAAGTGTCTAAGAGAAAAATAAGATAATTTGACTAATAACTAAATTTCAAGACCCAAACTGGGGTTTTGTTACCTTTTGTGGGTTTTTTTAGCAAGAAGAGAAATTTGGCCCTCCTACCATCTGTTTGATATACCAGGAACAAATTATAAGGCTTGATATCCATTTCTTTGATTCTACTTGAAATAGAAAGAAATCCATTCATACAATAGATTTGGACAAAGATGATTCACCTCAGAAATTACATTAAAACCTGACAAGGCCTGTGCAGTTTAAAAATGCCTCTAGCAAGTAGGGTCCAAGTTTCTAAAGCAGGCCAGAACAAGCAGGCTGGATGTGGTAAGAAGGATGGGAAACTTCTCCCAGTTAACAAAAAAACCAACAAACCCTTCTAATCCTTCCCAGGAAGCTGGACAAGTTCCCAATGGCTCTAAGAGAAAAAGAAGCTAATGACTTGTTTTTAACAAGTATACACTTGGTTACCCCTCTAAAGCAAAAGAGCATTATTCTGACCAGAATCGCATGCTCATAACTTAGATATTTGCATCACTTGACTAGAAGAAGGAACAAGTTCCCCCTCCCAGTTAAACTGCAGTAAGGGAAATCTTGACACTGCAACTATGGCATGAATGCATACAAAGGAAAAACTGACCCCCAAAGGGAAAGAAACCGTTCCTGTGAAAGGCCAAAGAGTCCTGATGTTCCAGTCATCCAAATCCACCCATGCAGACATCCTTAACAGACAGTCTCTTTAACAAATAAAAGGTTTCCAATGAGTCCTAAGCTCGGAAGAGTAATCTGCCCATTTGAGAAGCCAAATCTCTAACAGCAGTTTTTCAAAACTTTCTCTAGACTCATGATTTAGATGCAAGTGCTGCTTTGCACACAGTCTGCAACAGAGTGCTATCTTTGGCTGCTCACACATAATCAGATGAGACACACGGCACAAATCCTAGCCAGATGTATGTGCAAGAACCTAAATATGTGTTTAAGATGGGAACTTGCAGTTCATTTCTAAAAAACTTGTTCCATTCATTCTGAAGTAGAAATCTGTCCCTCCTAACACACAGAGATTGGCACACACATTTTCTTATATACTTGTTGAAATAACAGAGCCAAGACTATTGTCACCTGGGAAATAATGCTTCTGAAGTCAAAAGTAGCGCCAAAAATTACAGATACCGCTTATACATATATTTTTAATTATATTTTGAATTTTCTATTTAGAAAAAAAGTAATCAGATAATAAATGGGTGAGACAGTTATTATAGTTCTAAAAAATCCCTTCTTAAATATGTAGAAGGGAGCAAGGAAATCTCAAATATTTTCATGGGAACACATTAAAATTAAGGTATACATTTAAAGATTATTGGAATTTGGGAAAATTAGAGAATTAAATGACAATTCTTCACAAACAGTGCAAACTCTTGTCAGTTGCCTTTAAACTTGTGTTGGGTTTTGCTCAGACTGGTTTTTGGTAGCGGGGACACCACAGATGTGGCTTCTGTGAGAAGCTGCTGGAAGCTTTCACCATGTCCAGCAAAGCCAATCCCTGATGGCTCTGAAGATGGACAGGCTGCTGGTCAAAGCTGGATCAATTAGAAAGGCTGGTAATGCCTCTGTGATAACATATTGAAGCAGAAAATTAAAATTAAGTGGGCACATGGGAAGTTTTTTCTTCTAGTCAGAGAAGAGGAAGAAATGAGAACACGTGAGGGAAGCAACATGGAAACACCAAGGTCAGTGGGGAAGGAGAGGGGAGGAAGTGCTCCAGGTGCCGGAGCCAACATTCCTCTGCAAGTTGTGGTGAGGACCATGGTGAAGCAGCTATGCTCCTGCAACCCATGGGGATCCATGGGGGATGCAGAGATCCACCCACAGCCCACAGAGGAGGTTCTAATGCTGGAGTGGGTGGATGCCTAGAGGAGGCTGTGATCCAGTGGAAGACCCAGTGGAGAGAGGGGGCCCTGCTTCCAGGCTGGAGCAGTCTGTCCTTGGAGGACTGCCCCCCATGGAAGAGTGACCATGCTTGAGCAGTTTTGGGAGGACAGTCTGCCCCTGGGGGGGACTCACATTCTCACATTGCAGCAGTGTTGGTACTGCTGCTGCTCGTGAGAGTGAAGCCACACTGGATAAGTTCACAGAGAACTGTCTCCGGTGGGAGGGACCCCACAGTCTCACAGGAGAAGGACTCCTCTCCCAGAGCAGTGACAAACTAGCCAAATCCCCATGCCCTGTCTCCCCGCATTGTTGGTGGGAAAGAGGGAGGGATTGGGGGAAAAAAAGGTATTTTAAGGGCTTCTTTTATTTCTTCTTATCCTCCTCTGACCCTGTTGGTTATGAATTCACTTTGTACCTTTAAGCTGAGTCTGTTTTGTCCTTGAAATATTTTCTCCTGGTCCTTATCTCAACTCATAAACCCTAAGTTAATTTCTTTCTCTCCTCTGGCCTGCTGTGGCAGGAGAGTGAGTGATTTTCATGGGTGCCTGGCATTTGGCCAGTGCCAAACCATGACAAACCTACATTCTTCCAGTGATACAAAGAACAGTATCAGTATGGTGTCTGCAGCATCTTAAATTTTTAATGTTCAGACATCAAATGTTAGCTTAATTTATCTTTGAGGGTTCTTGAGCCATTGGAATACAGACTCAGGAACACTCAACATCCACTTTCTTACCTCTATGATCTCTACTGGTCCAGTGTATGTTACACTGCAGTACTTTTTCATCTTCCAGGTTTACAGTATACTAGAAACTCAAATATATATTCAGATGCCCTTGTAGAGACAAGGCTCTGGTAGGTAGAATACTCTGAGCACAATAATGGAAGCTTTTTAAGGCTTTTCATTCCTACCATCATAGGAGAAACCAAAAGTGACAGAAGTTACAGCTGAAAGTCATTCTAAAGCAAATTACTAACTTTTAACCCATAAATCATGCAACAGAGTAGGGTAGGCAACATGGAAAGAAACTAACTCCTGTGTTTTGGAAGGAGGATAATAACAGTCAACTCAGTACTGCAATTCAAGATCCAAATTGCAAATTTTATTCAAGTGAATAATGAACTGAACTCCCAAGCAGCAGCTGCTCTGTGAACTGGTAATCTCTTAGTCTTGTGTAATTTGCAGTCCCAAACCAGATTAGTGAGGATATATATAAACAAGGGTGAAACCCTCTCAGGAGAAACTCTACTGCTCTTCAACAGCAAAACCAGTACTTGCCATAAAACTTAACAATTTATATAGTAAAAGGAAAAGGGGAACATGAGCCTAAACTCAAAATCCCCACACAAACAGCAGGGTTTGTAACAAATCTTGATCTTTCTCAGTATCTTCAGTCCCATATTAGCACCAAATAATCAACCTTGAAGAAAATCTGCATTAAAAGACAGTATGTATTTATCACATGCAACTGTGGCACCTTTCCATGTCTTTGGACTTAGAGGTCACAATTTATTTGATTTGTCTGCACACTATTCAGACAGAAGGTTTTATAAAGTCTCTTCAGAGACCAACATAGCTCTGTAACTTTATGATAAATAAAAATAAATTAAGTCACATTGAAAATGTTGACAAATGAAATTTTTATATGCTAGGAAACCTTACTTTACTACCACAAAAGAACCAATCATACTGATCTGAAAAAAAAGGATATAGGCTTGATGTTCTTTAAAAAATAGAGAATTTTATACACTCCCATATAATGCTGTACCTGCCTAAAGGAAGACTATCAACCCAACTCAAACCACATAATTAAATTTTCTTAATTTTATGTTCAGTGTCAGGGGATATGAAATATAAAAGGCAGAGCTCTATCTCCTTAAGCAAGGTATTTATTGAGTTGTCCAACAAAATGCACACCTAGCAGATGAAAAACATTTCGGAGGCTTTAATTTTTGCACTGGACTTGCCAAAAAAGCGTCTGTTTATGTTTAATTTCTTTTCTAGAACAGGATCTGTTCTCAAGTTCTAGCTTTCTTCTAGGGATCAGCTTCTCTGTCCACAATCCAAATAAAATGTGCAATGTTAACACCTCGGACTAAAACTATCACTTGCAACAGAAGGGCTTCCAGAATTTCCCCAGACCTGACTATCAAGATCAAAATAAAATCATAGAATCGTTTCATTTGGGAATGACCTCTAAGATCGTCAAGACAAACCAGCACTGCCAACTCTGACATTAAACCATGCCCTAAGTGCCACATCTATACATCTTTTAAGTAACTCCAGAGAAGGTGACTCCACTACTTCCCTGGGTAGCCTGTTCCAATGCTTGGCAACTGTCTCTATAAAGAAATTTTTTCTAACATAAACTTCTCCCAGTGCAAGTTGAGGCCATTTCCTCTTGTCCTGTCAAGAGGAAGAAGAGACCTGGGAGAAGAGACCAATCCCACCTGGTTATATCCTCCGCTTAGGCAGTTGTAGAGAACAAAAAGGTATCCTCTGAGGCTCCTTTTCTCCAGATTAAACTGATGCTCAGCTCCCTCAGCTGCTCCTCACAGGATTTGTGCTCCAGACCTTTCCCCAGCTCTGCTGCCCTTCTCTGGACTCACTCCAGCCCCTCAATGTCCTTCTTACAGTGATGGGCCCAGAACTGAACACAGCGCTCCAGGTGTGGCCTCACAGGTGCTGAGTGCAGGGGGACAATCACTGCCCAGGTCCTGCTGGCCACGCTATTGCTGATAGGCCAGGATGCCATTGGCCTTCTTGGCCACCTGGGCACATGATGGATCACGTTCAGCCTCCCTCAGGCAGCAGCCCCAGGTCCTTTTCCAATGAACACTTCCCAGGTACTGCTCCAAGGCTATTGTGAAGAATGTGGTTGTTGTGACCCAAAGGCAGGACCCGGCTCTTGGCCTTGTTAAACCTCATACCACTGGCCTCAGCCCACGATCCAGCCTATCCAGATCACTCTGCAGAGCCTTCCTGCCCTCCAGCAGACCAATTAGCCCACCCAGTTTCGTGTTGTTTGCAAATAAACAATCTGGTATTAATACAAATTAATTCTTCAAACAATTATGTCTCATCCTCTGACACACACAAGCACACAGTGACTCTTTGACAGTGCTGAGTCAAAAACCTTTAACTGTGTTTTTTTAATAAAAAATCATGGAACAAGTTATCTGTGGCTGATATCCTGCTGCACTCATATAATGGTAATATATCCTATCTGCTTAATATAGCCTGACATGGGAGGTAAAGCAAGAAGGAAACAAGAATTGTGTATTTTACATACAAAGTTCAGTATGATGTCTGAGACTATCATAGTAAGGTAAGGTAACCCAGTTTTGTAATAAGATCATTAGTAACTAGAGGTGACAAGAACAACCAGGAGTCAAGTCAAATAAGAATTGTAGGTCTGAAGAGTTATTCATCAGTTGACCTATTATACCCCCAGGATACCTACCAACACCTTTAGCTCACTTTTTTTCATCTTCCACATTCTGTATCACCATGAGGAAATTGCAGAGCATTAACATATTTTGGAATTCTCCAGATTTTGTTTACTAATGCCATATGTAAGCCAAACAATATCTATTAATTTAGAAACTTCCATAATCCCAAGATTTATGACAGGCAGAAAATTGCCTGCTATTGTAATGAGAAGCAAACAGAAAATTATGGGGTGGGGGGACAGAAAGTATTACAGTTTCAAAACCTCAAGTTCTCATCAAGATTTTTTTACAGATTTGTTTGAAACTGGTCCAAAAAAACCCACAAAGTAAAACAGTCTCTTTTAAAAATCAATTACACAACACCTCCTACTAACAAATGGCTACAACATTGTCAAAAATCTTACAGCCAGCTTTCCAAGAGAAACACCTTGAGGGACTACAGCTTTTCATGCTGAATGGCACACAATGACTTTTTGATTTTTAATTGATTTAGTTAAGTGATTTATGGCTAAGTTCAAATAAAGTGACTTTAATAAATATAAGCACCTGCTTCACTACTACTAAAAAAAAGCAACAAAGCCAACCCTATGTTTTATCCAACTCAGTTTCTAACCTTCACACTTCACTTCCAGCTGCTCCTCAAAACAGTACTGACACTGCTAACACTGAAATAGTTTATGATTTCAATTTCCATATCCCTTACTAAATATTCATAGTAGAAAACTACTGTTTCATGGCAGACACTTCCACAACCCTTACAAGCTACACAACGGAATTTGGTTACTTGTCTTTTTCTTAAAAAACAAATAGATTGGAAGTCAATCTACAGTACTTCAATTACAGAGCAAGAAACAAAGGTGAAGAAAATAAAATAAATGTATTTCTAATTCAGATTGCTCTTCAAAGTATCTTTGGATATGGATTTTTTAATCTTATTATTTTTGTTTGATGTAAAACAGATGATACAACAGTGTTAAAACATCTTTACTCTTGCTGATATAGGTAGCTTCATAAAAGGTCAGAGGCTGAAGAAGAAATTTTGTTCATGTCTAAGGAGACAGGAAATCTCAAAATTCCACTAATTTCAGCAAGAATTTTATATGCTGATATAAATGTAGTATTTGGTTTACATTACAAATTTCCTACATTCCAGATTTTATATGAATTTTTTACCACATTTCTGAGTTCTTTCAAATATTAGAAATTGGTCAAAAGAAGACAATATTTAAAAAACCTAACAGTTACACAATTAACCAGGTGAAAATGCTTAATAACAAATAATACTCTGGAAAGTCTCCATTTGAACCATGTGTTTGTATTAACTTTTTTTCACTTAACACTGATTTATTTTAGGACCGCAATCTTACATACTTGCTGAAATTAAAAGAAGTAAAAAATAGCAATGGATAGACATTGATCATTGCAATGAAATACTTTAATTGATCATATTATTTTTGCAAGAAGTGAGCAATGGAAAGAGATACAGAGACAGGTACTCACACCTCTTATTTTATAAATATAAAATAGTTCTGTGAATTCTTTTTATTTTCTTCTCATATGCCAAAGGGAAGCTTTAAAAAAGAAAATTCCCTTGTTTTAAATTAGCATTTGTTTCATTGACTTTTCACACTACTCTTTGTATTCTTGCTAAAAATTATTAATATGATGAACAGTCACTAACAATATTCCTCATGTCCAGTCTAAGTGATGACTTTTTGTCACTGATGTATGATATTACTTGATCATGGACGATTTCATTATTTGTAGCTTTCCATCTTTGCTATTACTAGAAGATTTGGACTTCCTTTTACTATATAGTGAAGTTTATGGCAGATATTAACACAGCAGAAAGACAAAGTGCAAATAACCAGCTATGGAAAACTATTAGACAGAAAGCAATATATATATGCTTCACCATATTCAGTTAAAGTCACTCAAGGTCCTATACATTAGGCTCTCAAAAGGTGACATAGACAAGACAAAACGAAGAATGAGTAATTTTTTCTTCGCTTAATTTGTTCAAGAAAGATTTTATCCACAACAAAAAAGCAGAACCAATGAAAAAAGGAAAACAGATTGCTTGTTCTTTGAGGTTCCCAGGATTCTTTCTCAGTTTCAGGCCTTGTGGTATCACTGTTCTAAAGGAAATTAAATCTGCTGGGAGGCAGAAGTGGTTTTTATTAAATCTCTATGAACTGCAGTAACAGCAGCACCACAAGCAATATCAAACCTAAGAAATGCTCTTGTTTTTTAAGGATTCTTGTGATAAATACTTCATCTGCAGAATGAGAAAACTCCAGATATGTACCCGAATCATTCAAGAAATCCCAAACATTACTGGAAGAGAAAGAGATACAAATCCTTGATGTTTCTAAGGAAAAATAAATAAAGAGGTAGAGCTCAGATATTTTAAAAAACATCAGAACTTCTCAGATTATACAAGAGGCACAAATACAATTCTTTTAAGTTTTCAGTTGGTATCTATTACACTCTTGCACCTTGTGCCAATTATAAATGTGGGAGCAAAAAAAAGATAGTTATCGGTAGGATTTAACTCTGTGGAATTTGGTTATGAGGGTAAAATAGAAGTGAGAGATCTCTAAAGATGGGTTTAGAGCATGGGAATTTATTGTGAAAGAGTATGAGTATGAGAGGCCTGCTGGGCTGCAAGACGCAGCTCAAAGCAGGCCAGAGAAAGAGAGAGAAAGAGGCAAAAAGAGAGAGTAAAAAGAGAGCGATTTGCTGTTTACAATACAATAAATCATCTTCTCTGTTGACTATTCTAATTCTCTTTAACCAATCTGAGACAAGCTACAAACTCTACAACATTTACATGTAACCTATAAGAATCATCACATTACCATATGGGGTTATATTTTAAACCTTAAAAAACTGCTTTTTGGAACCTTCTTCCAGGCAGGCAGGGTTTGTTCTGACCTTTGGACCTGCCTAGGCAGAGGGTATTGTTCTATCAAGAAGGAGGATTACCTTCAGTCAGCTCTACCATTGTTTCTTAGTTACTCTTCAACTCAAACCTTCAAGTCTCCATCTCAATTTCGATTATACTTTCCATATTTTCAGCATCTTTTGCAAGGTAATCATATCTATAAGGCTTTCCTATTTCATCTTCCACAACAGTTATCTAATTCATATGGAATCTAATTTTTGCCCACATGCAGTATCCCTCACAGTTCTTGCTTTTAAGAACTGGTAGTTATTAATCTATTTGCTGAAGTCTTCATTTTACCTAAAAATTTGGTGCAGAATAATGCAAATCCAACACTATCAAGTTTTTTTCTGATTTTCAGCATTATTGCTAAAATGTATTATTTCTAACATGCTTTTATCCTCTGTTTATATAAACGTACATTCATCTGAGAAATGTAGAAATTTAACTAATCAGTTGTGCTATCATCCAGACTCTGTTTTTTCTTATTTTTGTCATTTATAAACAGTATATAAACTGATAAAAATTACATATTTTCATTTTACTGAATGAGTATCCAATGCTTCTGGCTACTTTGACTAAGGAGATACATGCTCTTAGCAAAAAAAAAAATAAATAAAAAAAAAGAGAGAGAGAAAAACATAGAAGAATACGTAATGGCTTAATTTTCTTAGTTTATTCTGCACAGCAGCTATAAAGCCTTCTTTTTTGTATGCGTCAGTCAATAAGATATCTGTTGTGCTTTTGCACAAAGAACAAAGATGCCTTTATCAATTCTCCAAAGTCTGCAGGACAAACCATTCATGCTGTCAAACCCCCTAAAACCCTTTCACCAAATAATGAAATCCATCAGTGACAAATGTCAACATACTAATTTGTTAAATACAGAACAAAAGGAACATTCAGAAGAGGTGCTTCATTTCATGTTGTATCAGCCCTTCAATTTGTAACAACTTTATGGCAGCCCACAGATCATGCAACATTAAAACAGGACAGCACTATGATTATTAAAACTAGAACAATCTACCGTCCTTACAATAAATGCTTAGTGCAACAAAACTATAAACAGAATCTTTTGGGGACATGGAACTCTTTGCCATGCATTCATTTCCCTCCTTTTTGGAAGAATTATTTCCAAGTAAAATCTTGCAAACACAGTCTCTTTCACACATAGCCCCATTTGTGCTGATGGAGAAATAAGATTAAATTACATCATATCCAGTGATAGAGGAGTTTCAGTGTGTCTGAGAATTACTTTATCCATTATACAGGACATCCAGCTATTAATGTAGAATCATATAGCAAAGGGATAGTTTAGCTTGAATTAGCTAGTGTGCATGTGAATTACTTCATTCATCATACAAAGACTTCCAGCTATTATTACTGAAGTACACAGCAAGGGATAGTCTAATTGGAAAAAGCTAGCATAACTAAGAACTGCATTAATTAATTATAATACTAAGTATTACGTATTAATGAATTCCTACTCTGTTGCATCTTTTATCAATTTACCTTTTTTAGCATCTCAAGATTTGTTTCAGGCCATCCTAAGGACTAAACACATAGTTTAGTTTCCTATTGACCAGGACATTGCCACAGTTATATTTATGGGTTCTTTTCAAAGATGTAAAAAAGAAGAAAACACCTTTATATACTAGAAACATCTACTGCATCCAACACTTTTTCTGTCTAATAACTTCTCCTTAATGAATTTATCCAGTCAATCTTGAAGACAGAATTTCAGTTTTGAAGTTGTTAGGTTGATAATGCCAAATTTTCTGGCAAAATGCCAATACAGATTATATTAATAAGTAAGTAATTTTCCAAGTCCAAGAGAATACAATGAGGTGGCTTCCTGTCTTTCAGGATCACAGCAACTACACTAACATGATTCAAAAGATACTAATTATGAGGTGGTTTTGTTTAGTTGCTTTGGATATAGTTTTTTAAATCACCATGGACTTTAAATTTTAAAATAAGCAGAAAGATTTTGATTGCTTCTCATGTACTCTCCAGACAGAAGTTCTCCTAGTACACTGAAACATTGTCTCTTTTTTTGTGAGACAATGCATTCATATTTGCATGTGATTTGACCACTCACAGGATGTGAACATATTCCAAAATCTCTACCAAGACCAAAGGTAATTTTGTTTACAGTTCAGTTAATACCAGTTGCATAACCAGTAGTTCCTATTGGACACTTGCCTGAAGACTTAAGTCTACATCTTGCCAAATGGTTAAAATTTGTTTCTACTTACTCTATCTTGTCAGCAATGATCAATATTTTTAAACTTGAACTGATATTTTGCATTCACGTCAGTTTAGGTTTATGAACCTGATGACCAAAAAAGTTGTGTAAACTGCAAAATTTTTCAGGGAGCACCAATGGGAGCTTCCGAATAGCTACCAGTTTTACAGCCAAATCCAGTCACTCTGCTGTAAATTACACAGATAGTGTAATTGCTTTACAGTTTTGGTTTTAGCAGAATTTAAAGTGGGACAACACTCCTTGTGACTTGCTTCAAATGTGAATGTGTCTGTGGCAAACTGTACACACTTGCTTGATGGCAACTTGTTGGTTTTAGATTAGAAAACACCTAAAAATGTAAGTTCTGTACTGAGGTTATATCCCTCAGATTCAAACCTCTAGGTCTACCATGCCCTCCTCACCACCTGTTAGTCACAGGCAGAAATTAGGATCTGTTACTCTCTCCATGGCCTGACTCTTCAAGGGACAGTTTCACTCAGAGTGTTTCTGCTGGGCTCAGTTCCAAGCTCAGGAGATAAAAGTTCTTCGGTGACCTTGCTCCTGCCAATAGCCACCACTCTTTGGCTATAACTCCAGCAGGTTTAAATATAATTAACTGAGAATCTGCTGCAAATAATAGTTATACAGATATATACAAACAGGATGTAGCTGTTTCTTCTCACAAACAGAAGAAATACCTCTGTGACTGCAGTACATCTTCTTCTCTGGGAACTTAAAGAACTTGTATGTATCCATGTGCACTGTTGTATTAGCTCAGAACAACTGGCCAAGGAAAAAAATTAAGCTTTAAGAGAAAAATAACCTACCTAATCTGGCCCTACCAGACAACAGAGTAACACCAGGAATTAGTCAAAATCAGAGGCCTGTTTCTCACATATTTTAAGAAAAAAAGTAAACAGCTGTTAAGCAGAGACTATTGGTATATACCAGCTCTACAAGGATGTTTCCACTGTGGCTTTTAAGAAAAAAAAAAGTTGTTTAGTGCATAAATAGAATTAGCTGAATTCTATTTTCTCTGCCAATAGATCTTTTTTTCATAAAATTATGTGAAGCTAAGACTACACAGAAAATGCAGACCAATAGCACAACTCTATTTTATCCTTAACTCTTTCCTTGCAATAAAGGCAGATCGTTTTTTAAAATCAGGCATTTTTGTGCCACTGAATTGTTATAGTATTCCAATTGCTCTAGATCAGTGAGTGAATAAAACCAGTTTTCTTTGCACTGTTTTAGCACATATTTAGTCTATCAAATTGGTGCAAAGAAAATATGATAACTCAAACTTAAGTAATGGGATTCCAAAAGAGGTATTTATCTGTAAATCTGTTTATTCCAAGACATAACTTACACATGCTGCTTTTACACACACACTATGTACTATCGATATGTAATGTTCAGCATTACAAATACATCACACAAGATCAGAAAAGCAGCACTGGCCCTTAAGGTTATTTTACGTTTTTATGCTACTGAAGTCAGTGGGGAAGAGAAAAAAATTCCCAAAATAGTTTAAAGTCAAGTTCTACAGCCACTTAGAAATAACCATTCTAAGCATTCTTTCCAAACTAACTATTTGGTCTCTGATATGCTGCATTTTTGTCTGCAGCACTGTACTGTAAGTAAAATATAATGGTGCTTCAGTTAGCCCTGAAAAGTACAAAAAATTTTATGTGCAAAGACAGAAGACTATTAAATATTTCAAGATATATATGTAAGATATAGAAGGTAGCAAAGAAATTTCCATCACTGACAACAAATGTCTTTCTGCATTTCAACACACTAAGGTCCAATTTAGGTATCCAGAAAAATTGTTTGGTGATCAAATGCACCTCTCTTTTGGTTGTCTATAAAGTCATTGTTAAGAAAACTAACAAAGCTATTCAGAATTATCTCATTGCTTTAACTTGGTTCTATCACTACTAAGCTGGTGATCATACAAAAAAAAAATATTCCTAAGAGCAAACTCATTGGTGTGTATTTGACAAAATAGCTCTGTATACAATAAATTAAATTTACTGTACTGGGGCCTTACAATTCAAAATACTACCTTAACTTTTACCTTCAAACAATTTAAGCAGAGGAGAGCAACTTTCCAAGTAATCAGAAAGATAATTGAAAATTTTAAATTATTCTATAATTAATAATTAATTAAAGGGAAATAAAGGGAAATGAAACTAATAAATATTAGTGCATCAGCATCATATCACAGATGTCACATTATCAATGAATATGACTTCACCGATCAAAATGTTTCAACATTTAAAACTAGACTTGGAAGTCACAATTATTATAGACTTGTAATAGCAAAGGACAGAGTAACCTGCTTTATTAAGCGGAGGTAGAATTTACACAATATTGTGGAAAGAGCAGACAGTCATCACAAACCAGATGCCTGCCACCCAGCAAAAAATCAGACTGGTCTTTTTGAAAGAAATTAAACCAACTATTTCCTTTATGCTACCAGAGACAAAGGAAATCCAAAAACTATCCAAGAAAAAAGAGTTGGTATTTTATTCACAAACCACAGTCTCCAAGCAGATTTTTCATACACTCAAACCCATACATCCCAACTCATTTATCCCAAATCCTCCACAGACCCAGTTGCCTTGCAGAAAAAGGAAACACACAGCACC
Organism: Petroica traversi; assembly: GCA_025920805.1. NCBI lineage: Eukaryota > Metazoa > Chordata > Aves > Passeriformes > Petroicidae > Petroica > Petroica traversi. Next base: position 1,105,380 of record JAHLSL010013749.1, read on the forward strand.
CTTTTCTTGTCCTTGGCAGCACGATCCGCACTGCTGATCTTATCCTTCTGATCTCCCTAAGTAGAATTCATTCTTTCATGCATTCCCCCACCCATTCCAACAGTCTAACTCCCAGTCTGTATCACAGGATTCCCACTAGTCCAGAAGTAAATCTCCTACAGCTGCAAACTGGTGGGAAGCATGAGTGTGTGCAGAGAAAATACCTATGATAACACTCCCACTGTAGCATATCACATATCAACTCTTGGAAAAATGAAAAAAATTATTTCAGATTTCCAGTCAAATGTAATGACCACAAACAATAGGTGCTAATTTTCATGGAACAAACCATTGTATTTTGACAACACTCTGGAAAATTCTTTAGTTCTACCATTCATCTTTTCTCAAAAAAAACAAACCCCAAACAACCCAACTTTTCCTGACTCAGCACAATCAGAAGAAATTCAATCAGTGAAATATAAAATAAGGCAGAAAAATCTGTTTCAGTGTTTAGTGGTAGTATAGATCCACTTTGGAAAGCACGGAGTTTTTCAATTAGCATGCTTTTTTCTAAAAATTAAACAATATTGCAATTATTTGGCTGGAACAGATGGAAGGAGGCTTCAGATAAAATAGTTTACATCAGTTGCATCTGAAGTAATTTAATGTATTTTAGGAGTTCTAACTAAACTGTTCCTGTACTCACAGAGGTACAGAAATCTGCTTGTATCTTTCAAATAATATTCTTTCCTAGAAGAGGGATGCAGAAAAATTTGAACTTCACCAACACATCTGAGAAATCTGCTTCGTATACAATATAAAAATCTTAAAACTTTGGCAGTGGCAGAGAAAGTGAAAAAGCTAGCAAAGAATTCTTTTCAGATGTTTACTATAAGTGAATTATAACAACCATCCCTCATTTTATTGTCTTTATCATGCATGTGCTGCCACAGTCTCAGTACAAGAATAAACTAAAACATTAATATCACTACACCCCAGATTCCTAACAATGTGTCCGATAATGTACCCTCTCTTTTCAACACATTTTTCATTGTGATTCAATTAATGTTCTTATGTATTCCATTGAACATTTTCAAAACAAGCATGTGGATATTCATGTCATGACAAAATACTATATCAAAGCAATTCTACTCAGTCTTCTCTGCTTGTACTTGCTTGTCAAGGAGGAAATTAGAACAGCTTCCTACACCTCAGGAAAGATATAATCTAGAGCCAAAGAGAGCTAACTCACACCAGTTAAGCTTAGAATAAGCAGGTTATAATGATTAGCTGTAAGTAAAGTTTGTTGGAACACCTGCTTTGACATTTGAGCATTAGTAACAAAAACAATAGTTACCAGCTGTACATTTTTTAACCAAGCAACCTTTGCAAAAAGGAGAAAGGGAACAACAAAACATCAAGAAATCCATGCCATTGCTTGAGGGGTCTGCCAGATTTATTGCCACTGTAAAGATTAAAATCACCCACCATTAAGAATTCTATGTATTCATTGCATTCAGATGTCAAAAGTCTGAAAATTATGTGATCAAGAGAGTGGCTACTAGGCAGATAAGAAATAAAGAATTTGATTAAAATAGAAAGCTTGAACAACTTCCAAATAATTACATATAAAAGAGCAGACCATTGCTATAATTTCCACTCTGACCACAGGTATAGGACTATGCTCAAAGTAGTCACAATAAAAGTAAAAAACCCTTGGCCTGTAGTTTACAATAAAAAGCTAAAGATAGCAAGACGAAACAAGGTTATTTGAAACCACCAAATTAACAGAAATGAACCAACTTGCAGACATTTTGTGAGAATTATTGTGTCAGCATAGTGCTTTTAAGTCTAATAAGTAAATACTAAACAACTTCTGTGAACCTCACAGTGAGAGAAATACTGGGGTGGTGGAGTCCAAACATTTTTCTGCCTTTTTTTAAAGGTAGTAAAAACTGCTACATATGACAACAGCAACAGTTGCCAAGGTGTAACAACTGTGGCAAAGGGCAGCAGAGTATCTTCCAACCTTATTTCACAATTATACCCAAACTGAATCTGTTCCAAAGCTTAGCATGCACTGACAGGGTTAAGGCCTTTATCTTTTTAAATCCCAGCTCTATAACAAAAGGGCTAAAACATCTACATATCTGAATTTAATAATAAATAATGTGGCCCATCCCCTCTTCCAGAAAAGCTAGGTCTTGAAGCATCCTTCAAATCCCCCATATTCCCTCCTTCAGCCATGCTACAAGCACCAGATGTAAGGCAGCAGTAACACACATGACCCCAAAAAAGCTCTTTGCCCTCAGTAAGACTCACACTACCAGTTATTTCCTTCAAGCTCTTTGCAGTTTAATTCTGCTTAACATTAACAAGCAGGAACTAATCCAAGACATTGGCAAACTCTGGAGGTGTCTGTGTTTATGTTTATAACTGCAAGCACAAAGCTCTTAGGAGAGCTTTCCAACGCTCTGATCTTAGATTTTCTTGTGAAGCCTTAACCCATGCTCCACAAAGAGGACAAGGACTCCCACCAACTCTCATTTGCCAGTCAAAATTCTCTCAGGAAGACCAGGTAGTATTCTAGTTCAAAACATTCCATTAAGTATATACTCAGAGGAGTGGACACAGAGTTGGGTAAGGAAGTGGCAGCATAATATTTCTGACAGGCAGAATATACATGACTATACGATGCCCACATCAGTAAGTCTTGCATGTATGAGAAGTCTGTGTTTAAGCACTAAACAACCCAGTAAAGGCAATTCCCAATCTATAATGATGATTTTTCGGAACCTGCAGAATTGACTTTTCTTCAAGGAATTCTGTACTGTGCTGTTCTTAAGCTGAAACTTAAAAAAAAAAAAAAAATCTTTTTTTCTTGGTTAAGATGAAGTAGTGATACACAGAAAGGCTGAACTAAGCTATCACTCAAATAATGTAGTCCTCCGCTGAATGACAAGAATCATTTGGCTCAGCAATTCTCAAACTTCATCAGCTTTATTCGGAAGGATTTCCTTTCAATTAAAATAAAATAAAACAAATAAATATGGAAAGAATAGTTCTTCAGTTATTGTAGGCAACTGCTGGCAACTTTCAAACACAGATACTAGACTAAGAATTGAAAAACTGGAAGAATTTCAATCATAAACATGTTACTGTCCAGCCTCTTGTTTTCCTGGCCACTGTGGTGTTGTAGTTTTATTTGATAATTTGGCATGGCTAGAATGAAATTTGAGATAGTCCTAGTACCAAAGCAGAAACAGCAGTACAAGTATGCTATAAATGCAGAACGGATAAGGAAAGCTATTAACAAGCTATTCTTCCCTAGACATATAAGGGCTGGCTGGATGCGAGGTTTGATATTTATGTTACTGTCCATGGTCAAGATTCTAATCAGACTCAAAACCTTTCATCAGCTTAGGATCTCTTGACAGTCAAAAGCATATCCTGCATACTAATAAAAAAAAGGCATTAGCAAAACTGAAAAAGATCAAAAAACAAAGCAAGAAATTCAGTGTAGAAGGTAACACAGTATTTCTCTGTGAAGAATTTGTTCTTAACAGTTCCAAGCCTTTTCAGAGACCCTCATACATTGAAATAAAAGCATGTTCATATTTTAAAACTCATTGAGAAAATGCTTAAAGCCTAGTTCAGTTCTTCACATGTATGCACATGACTCTTGCTATTTCAGTGGGAGAGAGAACTACATGTATCTCAGACTAGAATTTTATTCTGATATTCACATCTATACAGCATTTAAACGCACTTGGACAAGTTTACAACTGATGTAAGTTAAGAAGTCCAACAACTGACTTGCCATGGCAGACAATAGGCCTCCAATATCCACACCTCAAATTAAAAAGAGAAGGGTCTTAATTGAGCAAAAGAAGAATGACTAACTGACCAGTAATTCTCAGATAAATTAATAAAAATGTGCGTCTTACAAAAAAAAAAAAGCTGTCTCCAACTATAAGCAGAATCTAATAAATCAGTAGAAGATGAGTCTTCCTAAAAAAGTCTCCTCATTCTTTTTCAAAAGTGGAATCAGATAACATACCACTAATTTTTTCATAGCTTTCTATGAGAATCACCTCTAGCTGAAACTCAGCCAACACTTTCTTATATAAGTCTATGAATCAAACAGAGGGAAAGCAGAGCCCACACAACCTGTGCATGACAATGGAGAGGTGAATACCTTCAGCATTCTGGAGACACAGAAGCACAGACCATCTCAAACATTCCCTTACTGCGCCCAGACAAACATTACACAAAGAAATTGCCAGGTCTTTGTAAAACACATTACAATAAATATCCCAGGAAAAAAGAACCATCTCATTCCCTGGTATCTCATAAAGGAGTCTGTGGTAGAAACTACTGCACAGTTTCATTGAAGGCTCTCTGCAATTAGTAACATGGAAAAAAAACCCAAACCAAAACAACAAAAATCCAAAAAACAACCAACCAACCCATCCTTATCTGCAAGTCATAGCTGGTGAATGATTCAGGCCACATTCAGTTTAAACATTCTGTAGCAAGAAACCATCAGGTGTTGGCCTTTGCCAGAGCTTCAGTTTTTCATTTCATTCAACACTTACTAAAAAAAACCAAAAACAATTAAGAGAGCAGATATTTTTAACATAGTTGCAAACACCAACAATTTAACCAGAAGAAAACCCCAGCCTATTTGTAAAAGACAGTATGCAGCACTCCTTAATCCACCGAAAAGTTCTAATGAGCCTGTCAGTGTCACATCCATATCTCCTAAGTTAATTTATCTTAGTCATAAGCAGCAACAGATAATTCATGACCTAGAAAAGTAAATTATCTTGAGACTCCTTGCTTCTCCAGTGGGACTACTGAACAGTAACATCAGACTATTGCAGCACAATTCTTTCCATCTGAACACTGGCTTTTTCTTTCTTTGAATTATGCACTTGGGAAAGGGCAGTTTGGTTTTAAAATGCTGCATGTAATTCAACTTTCTGTTTGTCTAATTTCTGACGAAAAGGTGAAAGAGAATGATAAACAAAAATACTGTTTGCAGGAGCACTTTTACTTTGATTTTATGTAAACAAATACATTTGTGTACCATTCATATTTACAGGTTTTGCAAACTCAGATTTTAAAATACCACACAAAGTAAGGTCTAGATATTAATAATTTAAGATTGTTTACAAAGTTGTTTGTTTGGGTTTTGTTGGTTTTTTTTTTATTTACTTCCATAATCTTAGAAGAGATAAAACTACAGACTAGAAGACACAGGAAGCTTTACTAAGGAAGAGCCAGAATTGAGAGACAGTAAAGAAGGCAAGATGCATTGCTCTCCCTGCACTCAGTGCAGAACACAAAAAAACCCTAGATGGATAGAAGATATGGATTCTTTTGCCTAGAAGATGCTGTATCAGCTCAGTTGCACAGCTGCAATTACACTACAAAGTGGAACACGTGAACTGACACTCACTCAGAGGAGATACTATGTAATATATTTCAAACCTGTATGGTTTTGACCTGAACCCTGAGAAGGATGGCACTACCATAAACAAAATCCTGGATGCTATCTCTTTCTTTCCAGTCTCTCCTTTAGGAGTCCACAGACAGCTAACTGTTTTTCTCGCACAAGTATTGAGACCCACAGTGTCTGGGAGATCCTAGGGTTATTTTCAGATGCAGCACCACAGATTAGGCCCACAGAGCAAATACTTTAAGTAACTCCCATGTTGTCAGACTAGTCAGGTGAACTCAGCCAAGTCAGGTGAAAAGTTGGGGGCTTGAGGAAGCAGTTGAAACAACAAAATTTGGTGGTTTAGTGCCATGACAGGAACTTGCACGCAAGGTGAAAAATCTTGGTCCTACACTTGATAACAAATACAAAGAATACAATTAAATTCTCTCATCCACGCTTTTCTCAACTCTTTAGGAAATGAGAATCTTAATAGGTAAACATATCAGATTTGAGTTAAGCTGCCTGATTTACTCTGGTTATGCATAATACAATACATAGTATTGAGATTATATTCCACAATACAATCTCATACCTATTAACACAAGCAGATATTTGGACCACACTGTTCATATGTAGAAAAATACTTTTTAAAAATTATATAAAAATAAACAACATACATATGAATGAAAATTCTCTTTCTTTTGGAGTTTCAACTTATTCAAAAAGTCCAGCTACCACAAGCACCTATACCTTTGGAGGAAGAAAGGGATCAAATATTTTAACTGTTTAAAATACACAGTGGACACATATAATATAATCTTTTGCAATATCTGTATCTACATGTATCTTTATGGATAGCAAATGTAAAAAGATACAAAGAGGTAGAAACACTGTATATTACAAATCATAGATTCATTTTCAATCAACACAAAGAGACATAAAACTGATTATTCAAAAAAATCACAGGGCAAAATATCATACACATATGGAAAACACAATGCTAAAGTGATGTGAGAAAGCAGCTAGTTATGATTTATAATATGTCTCACACTTTCAGTCAAGTCACGAAGAGAAAAAGATCTGTGTGATAGCAGTTTATAAGTATGAAGGATTTATTCTTGTATCAATCTGAAATAGTAAAAGCAAAATCTAATCAAAAGGAACAAGCTGGCAGACTAAAAAAATGTAATATAATAACAGCCCTTTAAAAAATCTGATATTGTATCATTAACTTCACAACAAGATTACAGCACAAGAATATTACATTCAGATCTGGATGATCTGTGCTTAGCTACGTCTGGCTATGCCAAAGATGTAAGGTAGAGGGCAAGCTTTCTAGAACATCTATCCATCAACTGATAGTAGTTTAATTCAAGGTTTCCTTTCAGTTTATTTTTTATCCAAAGGAAAGTTATATTTATAAACTGATTTGGAATGCTCACATCTCTTTTATTTTTCCAAGTGTCAAGATCAACATCTTAAGAATGCATTGCATTTTCAGACATATTATATTAGATTAAGATATCTAAAATTATGTGTGTATTTTCAGCCATTTCACCCATATCTCTCTATTTAGGTATTTCTCTGTCTCCAATAATCTTGGGTTCTAAGCACTGATCCATATGTTATGTAGTTAAAAACAAACAAATACACTCTGCAGTTATGAAAATATACCTCCTACTGACATCAATATGAACCCCGTGAAGAAAAAATTATGCCTGAATGCAACACAGTAATCATTACAAAGAACATCATGAAGACCATATAAAACTCAGACACATCCTTCCCCACTTTGTAAGCATGCAATGCCCATTAGCATTAAACAGCTGTTTCAAAAGAGCAGGAAATATATCGAATCAAAGTTTTTAGGCCAGTCACATTTATGAAATTTCTCTGGTTACAAGGCATGTGCAGTGATCTGAGGAGGGATGAGAACTTCCAGAAAAACAGAGAACATATTCAGTCCCAAGTGGCACACAGCCGAACAGTGGTCATGCCTCTGCCGTGCATTCAGTTAGCAGTACTTACAAAAACTACCAAATATATATTACTCAAAATGTCAAGAATGCAAAATGTGGAGCATGTTGACTTTTCCATGAGACTTAGAAGTTTTGACAATTCTGAGAAAACCTGTGGGAGTAATGATGACTAAATAAGAATAGACAGAGAAGGGGCAGTACATCTAGAGATGTCAGGAGTTCTCTTCATGAAAATATAGCTATGAGATTATATTATCTTCAGTGTGTGTCATGTCTATTTAACTAAAAATAAATCTATGCTTATATTCATTCTAAGTAACAGTAAATCACAGAGAAAAAAAAAGAGAAATGAAACTCTCCATATCTTTTGGCTTGCACAATTTTTAATGGTCTGCTATCACAATAAGGTGATTTATGTGTGACATTATTTGTAAATAGAGGGAAAATATAACGATAGATGTTTGGTATCTTCATCTAGATCAAGTAAAAAAATTGACAGCTGTGTTACTTTCTACTTTCAAGGTGGTTAACTGGAAAGACATTTTTGTTTTGACTCATTCAGTATTCCTGTTAAGCATTGCACTGTTTAGAATATAATTTTATATAGAAGTTCAAATGTGTCCATTTGAAATCAAATTATTGCAACAGCCTATAAAGCTCACAAAAAAATGCTCATAAGTAAATGCTGCTGGCACAAAATAGTAACAAACTCCCTTCCTTACCTTCACAATTGATCATATTTAAGATAATATATGACTAAAGAGAATGACACAAGTAAAAAAATAATTTTTTGAGATGGACAAAAATATAAATAATTCCTGCTCTACACTCCTGAAATACTACATTAATAATCAATTTAGAATGCAAATGTAAGAAATGTAGTGCATTTCAGGCTTGTTATGCAGATATTAATTAAAAGTTCTTTTGCCAGGAGATGCCAGATATTGTCAAGGATAAAATATTTTTCTGTTGAATTCTGTTTAAGAATAGCACCCATACTCGGCCCCTAATATCAAACAACTGAAAAATACCTCGGAAAAGGTGACTCTGTGTTTTGCATTTAGTAAATTGCTAACACAGCTATTAATCATTGGGAAAGTTCTTTGTACATTCTACGAATAGTTGCCACCTACCTTCTCAGGTTTTAATTGAAAACACAACTACTCTTCATTGGAAGAATAATATTAAAGTGTCTAGAAAGCACTACCCAGTACAGTTTCACACCAAATATGCAACGTATTCAGCAGCTTATACGTGTAACTAATTTACTGCATACATAACATCTGGTAGCATTTGTATGAAAACAAAAATACAGTGCAGAATTACCTAAACACTCATTTTTTATTTAGTTGTATTAACTTGTGTAGTGCAACTAAACAGTAAATCAAACCATTTACCATGAAAGTCACTTTCTAAAGGGGCTCTTGCTATACTTCTGAGCTACCTATGAAGTCACTGGTGGCAGGTTTAATCTCTGTTACACAATGTGTAAGATTTGTAACAATGTGCCCTAATAGCTTTGATTAGCTTTTGAAGCACTTCCCACTTGAATACTAATTAAGAACTAAAAAGGTAATGTTATCATAATGAAAATATATAATTCATAAGAAAGAAGGTTAAAATACGATTTTCAACCTGACTATTGTTGGAATACCAATTGAGATAGAGAGCAAAGACTTGTACTGGTTAAACATGTTTTTTTGATAGTTTGACAACTGAAAAAAAAGTTTTTGCCAACTGTAGAAAATAAAATGCCATTTTCATTAAACTTTAAAGCAATGCTAATAAATAAGGCATAAAATACACAGACTGCTACATATCCATCTTTAAGCAGTCTTTAAATGTTTGAGAAAATCAGTCGTGAAAATACACAGTCAATAAACAAAAGCACATAAGTGAACAGCACAAATTTAATAACCTATACAAAAAGTTTGGAAATTTTCAAGCCGTACCATCCAAAATCAATTAGATGTGTGAGGAGGACTAATTCAGTTGTCTCATGCTTGTGTAATTTGGGACTATTTTGACCAGATTTCAGTTGAAATAATCTAGTAACAGCAATCAAACTGGAAGCAAATTTGTATTCTGTACATATTTTGTATTCTGTATGTATTACATGCATTGCATTAAGCTATTGTGACTAACATCTGTTGCATATTGTCTCTTCTTTGATCCTTCCCCCAGGGAAAAAGCAGAAGCAAAGATGCTTCTTGTTTTGACAGGGTTTGGGGGTTTTATATGTATTTATATCAATAGCTATATATACATGTGTATATATACTTGTGTGTGTATGTATACATATATATGTGTATAAATATGTATATGTGTGTATATATATACACATATATATATACACACATATACACACATGTCTATTAATATATGCAGTATTAAATATTTATGATAAGCAAGCATTGGCAACAACATTCCTTTTGCTCCTGACAGTAAGGTGGTACAGTACATCCTGTCTCCTATTTCCTGGAAGAATTCATGTGGCAAAATTGGAGCAATCTCACTGTCATTTAACTCCTTGGATAAACATCAGCATTCCTCAGTTGCATGTGTTGCATGTCACCACACGGTCTTTCAGGATTTTGCGTCCATATGACAGAGATACTTAAAGCCTTGAAACTTAATCTAAATTCCTTGCAAAAAACCCTAACTTCCTGTTTTACACAGAGCACACTGAATTCAGGTGAATTGCACTGTCCAGCCAGAAGGTCACTCAGGTGTGAGCAGCTCAAAGTCAGCCTTCACCTGCCAGGGCAGTATGGTGTCTCCAGGCCAGCCAAGAAAACATATCAGCCTTGAAGGAAAATGCCTTCCAGCAAACAACACAGCATTAACAAAAAATGAAAAGCTAAAAAACAAACAGCCAGAACATGTACAAAAAGGAATGTCTGTCTTATTCCAAACTTTCTGAAATCTTCCTCTCCCGTATCTTAAAGCTGCTTCTGTCAGGTGTTCTCAAAGCACCAGGCAGTCTCATCCAGAAACTACTTCATGGAGGTTATGATATGGTAGATTCTACTGCTAACTACAATGACACAAGAAAAGAGGGAATTGGGAAGAAACTGTAAATTGCACATCCTTGACCAAGGAAACCTTAGGAGGTCTGGTGTACCAGTTTGTAGGAGCTCATTTCCCCATCAATTATATCCTCTAGCTGATACTAGGACAAAAATGCAACTCATTGGTTTCTCCAATCAAAGTTACGTGACTCAAACACTGGCCCAGATCTATGTGATGTGTCTAGCCCCTGTTGATGTCAACTCAAAAGAAGTTTAATCATGTGAAGCTGGTCTCAGGGAACAGACACTGCTTCAGAGTTTTACTAATCTAATTCTGCTACATCCTGCTGACATGCATAATCCTTTCTTGGTAGAGTCATTCCATACTTAGATATGGACATGATAACAACATGCTGATTTTCACTAAGTTTTCAGTTCAACACCTTTTCTCTGTGAATCTACATCTACAAACTGACTTCTGAAAGAGTTCCAGTTAGTTGGACATAAACACAGTTAAATCTTGTAGTCTCCAATGCTGATTTGGTTGTTGTCAAGTATGAGGCTTTGCAAGTATTATTGCCTCAACACAACGAGGTTGTTGTGCCAGCTGTGATACAGTCACATGTTCCTTTATGGTTTCTTCTGTATTGCCTGAACCTTCTTGGGCCACACAGGCTCCTGAGTTGGCTTGTTTGACTTAGTGGCATATATGGTACAGAGAGAAAGTCTGTGTACTCTGTTGATCAGCGTCTTATCTTGCTGAGACAAAGACCCAGGATTCAGAATGGCTCTGTGCCTCCTCTCTGTACCTCCACATGCCTTAACTACCTGTAGCTTGTAAGGTCGTTACTGGCCTACATATCCTGCCAAAAACTGTCCCGTGTTTTCCTAGCCCAAATTCAACACCACAGACACAAGCTGTCACAAGGTTCACTTTTTAACAAAACTTTTGTGAAAAATGTCAAAGAGAGAGCAAAAACTAAGCCACAGAAAATAATATCTCATTAGTGTTTGATCTTTGTCAGGAGTACTGCCGAGAACTACAACAGTATGTGTGACGGAAGAATGAGTGGGAATGCTTGGGTGTGGTAGCACCCAGAGGAATACACAGGAAGACAGGGCTCTCAGAATGTCCTGTGTTAATGAACGCAATTTAGCAGGTCATCAAGCTCCCAGGTCATTCAGGCTTCAAAAAGATATCCAGAGACAAAGGGCAGTGATCAAAGTCTGAGAACTCACAAAGGGAAAAATAATGAAAAAGCTGTTATCTCCAAAAAAGGTAATCTTCAGGCTAAGTACTCAGGAGATGTCAGGACTTGAAACATGTCCTTTGTGTCATGGCAACCAATTCACTGCCTAACGTCTGGACAGAAATATCATGATGCCAGACTGTTGGACAGACTTCTTGGGCATCGTACCCATTCTGGTGCTTGTGCGTCACTTGCGATCAAGTGAAACCTGCTTTGTTTCATGCTTTGTTTTAGATAAAATCGCCTCTCTTGGCTATAAGATATCCCCATTGGTGTTAACTACATGGTTACTACATTTAAATAGTAAAGTAAAACAGTATTCCACATAGTTTGTATGCTAACTGCTAATTTTGGTACGAGTTTATGCCTGAGGATGATCATGATATGTCTCCATTAGTGTTTTAATTTGGACCATCAGTGTATTTCTAAAGCAAGTCCTTCGGTCATTTCCATGTTCCAATCCGCTTGAGTTCTCAGGGAGATTTTGGTGCAGACAACCTAGATTATTTCTTGTGGAAACTAGAGAGGGATTTCTGTTCCAGCAGTGCACCATTTCATTCCAAAAGCAACATAAGCATGTGAAAAAATAGGCACTCTTATGAACAGCCTCAATGCTGAGGAAGCTCAGGGAGCCAGGCTAAATCAAGTATAACATAATTCTCTCCCAATGTGCAGACTCTAGATGTAGAAGTCTCCATACTGACTACTTCAAACTATTTATTCACCTAATATATTGGCACTGTATTACTTGTTAACACAGTCAACTCCAGTTACAGTGTGGGTTTTTTAAGACTACCTTTTATTCAGGCAGAAATATAAAAATATTTAGAAGAATTTGCCTGGGTCTAAGCAAGGTGATCTACAAACAAGAAATTAGGTCAACATCATCATTGTGAACATTTAGCATTTGAGACCGACTTCAATGCAAAACAGATACATAATGTACTCACTACCTAAAAGCTGGACTGACTTAAACCTATCATGAAAAATCACTAAGCTCAACTAAATATCTCAGGTCTATAGGCCTCCAGGCCAAAACATCTGTGACTCAAGTCAGCATCTGTGGAGTTCATTTCAAGCAAATGGGGCAAGGCAGTACTAACTATGTTCCTTCCTGTCTTATTACAGGCAAAAAATCAAAAGGGAACGCCAGCCAATCCTCTCAACATACACACTTGAAAAATAACAGAGAAAGATCATAACATCTCTCTACAGTTGCTGGATCAAGTGTTTCCTATAATATCGACCAAAAAATATGTACTTTGCTAAAAACCTAACATTGCTCAAGCTATTCTTAGAAGTCCTGCCATCCATCAGGCCTTGTAAACAAATAGAATTTTGCATGTAAAAATAAAAAGCTTTCTTGTGGAAGTGTGATAAACCACCTAAACACTCATGTCTAAATATTCTTGCACAAACCAAATAAGCAGAAGGCTATAAAATTTCAAAGAAAAAAACTCTAAGTCAGTACAGTGGTGTGTAAAGCAGCTGAAAATTACACATAGTGGAAAGAAGCCAGATAGAAAGAAGAAATTATATACCTTGCCAAAATAGGTCCAAAGCTGCCAGCATGTGATGGTGGCAGCGTTGAAGAATAAGTACTGCACTCTTAGCCAAACAGAAGCAGCAGCTTATTGAATGTCATAATCACAGCTCAGCAGTGGATTCAGAAGCAAATTTAGGTAATCAGCATTAAAATGTCATAACAGTAAAACTAGCCAAACAGACTGGATAAACTTTTCTAAAACCAGAAGAAGACAGAAGAAAATGATGCCTCTTGACACACATTGATGTCTCCTGAAGAAGACAGGCCAAACTCAGACCTGAAAAGGGCCCTAGAACAGCTTGAAGCCCACTGCTGCCAAAATTAAAGAAAACCTCAGACCTCGCATGGCAAGGGAATATCAGAACTTTGCTTAGACAAACAGCAATTGATTGTGAGGCACTAAAAGCTTTGGCTAGTACCTCTCATCAAAAGTAACTGAAATATGACTTAGGCCCTTGAGAAGCCCCATTCTAGCAGATGTTGGTGAGCATAGGAAGAAAGTGATTAACAAAATGTTCAAGTGAAAAGGATCGTTCTCAGTTCCAATAAGCTGCTGAACAGAACAAATTCAATAAAACTGTCCTACAGGAATGAGGTCTCCCAAATGACAGATTGATATGACAGCAAAGAAACAGGAAGAATAGCAAACGCAGGAAGTATAGGATCCAAGTCATTAAGCAGAGGAAGACTTTACTGAATGGTCATGATCAAAGCTAGTACTAAATTACAATTAAAGGAAAAGAGACTTAACTGTACAACAGCATAGAGGGGATGAATGTTGTGGAACTGAGAAAAAAAGACTTGCAGCAGCTGAAAAAAAGTGGGGAAAAATCCAAAGTGCCAGTGCTGTTAAAAAGAACATGCTGAGATAAGTTTTCAAAGGGCTCAAGCATAAATAAGACCTAAAACTAAACTGAGATCTAGGAAGATAAAGTTACCAGTCAGAGACATTGGGTATATCATAAAGTATTTGCAGAAGGTCTCAAAACAGAATATAAACAGAACCCCAACTGTGATGAGAAAGACATTACTATCTCCTGATTTATATAAAGTCAGAGCTTTTGCCATCGGATTTTGTTTGTATAAGAATTTCCCAGAGAAACTGTTTAATTTTGGGAACAGAAACTAACCCTAAACCACTGGAAAACCACTAAGATCCAAATTTCCAGTACAAAGGGAGTGTAGTGTTGAAGGCCTTGTTTAACTCCTATCCAACCACTTAGCACTCAATAAGAAAATATTAGTAAAATCAAAACAATAATCTTACAACCTCTGATAGTGGTCATAGAAGAAGAATTATTCTTAATGACCAATAAATGATTCCACTAACTATTGGAGATGACTGTGATAAGTACTAAGTTGTGGAAAGCCTTGTGAAGACATGTAGAAAAAAGACATGGTTTCAAGAAAAACTATTACTTGCAGAGAAATCTCTACCACTTTGTAGTGATGTTCAAATGTCCTGTCTGGATTCTCTTGAATTTATGCCATTTTTCCTCTAAAAAAAGCTTTCTAGAAGGAAAAAAACCCAAAACCTTGAATCTCTGCTCCAGAGCAGATAGTTTAGTATTTGTGTATTTCAAAAGATCTAAAAGCCCCTTTCTGTTGCCCACTTGAAGTTACCCAATAATCGCACTTCTGGAGAAATACCAAAAACAGATGAAAAAGTCTGACTCACAGACTAGGAGAAACATAAATCTTAGACAGAGATCTCTTTCTTTTTGTAAACATTCTGTGGTCCTTCCACTTGTTTCACAGCCAAATTAGACTTGAATTTCCTCTTATCACAGTTTCTGTTTTGAATTTAGTTTTGAGAAGGAAAAGGAACGATATGAAAAGCAGGCTCTTCTAGCACCAGTTCATAGGAAATCCACTCAAACAAGCCCTGCTAGTAGAAGTGAAAAAGACCCCTGCAAAAACTCATAAAGCCTTTGGTAACTTTGTTTGACAGTTTTGGGGCAGGATTTTGGTTTTGTTCCTAATTTAAAGAACTTTTGGGTAAATTTGTTAAAAAGACCCACAAAACATGGCACAGACTACTACTAATAACGAAATATTCCAACAAGCTGCGAAATCAACCCACACAGTACTGGGATCACTGCAACGGTCTCTGAACACGTTCATCTCCTTTATCAACCATTTACTTCTGTGTACTTTAGAATGCTACCAAGGACTCTCAGATCCCTGAAGACCAATCCTAACATGCACACATTTCCCAATAAAGAGAAAAGAAGCCTTCAACAGTCTCCAGAAAGTATGGATATACACAATGAAAAAACATATTTGATGTTTATCAAGTTTCAGAAAGCAAGTGTTTCTGTAGTTTTGACTTTACAAGACCAAACAGAAAAGCACTCCATAGAGTAGTTCAAGGATATGCTGCTCAAAATAGGCACTTTCGGAATACTACTCCTTTACTGTGACTTTCTGTCACTACACAAACTTAAAATAGTAACACCCAGAAATAATGTTCACAAAGTGATACCGCAGCAACTTTATTAATTCAAAAAAATTATCCTTCAGATGTATCAAATACATAATTTGAAGGCACAGAAAAAAATCTACTGGTTTTCACTAAGTTATGCAAAACCACACCAACTGATACGGTTGTACCTGGAATAAATTCACTAGCTGAATTATTTAGCTTGTTCCCTCATAGTTCCCTCACTGACACTCATTTCTATCAGTCTCCTCTCCCAATTAAGAAGCAATATGACAGAAGGATACTGCCTCAAGATGTGGCAGGGGATTTAGATATCAGGAACATTGGATATCAGGACATTGGATATCAGGAAAAGTTTCTTCACAGAAGGGTTTTTAAACAGCAGAACCAGCAGCTCAGAGAAGTGGTTACTTAAACAATATGTAGATGTGGTATTTAGGAACATGCTTTAGTGGTGGACTTGGCAGTGTTAGGGTAATAATTGAACTCAATGGCATTAAGAGTCTTTTCCAACCTAAATTATTCTTGTGTTACCCCCTCAGCATATCCTCTACCTGATCTTCATAACACTTTCTATTTCAGAACCATGGCTCTGCCTTTCTCCACATTACCTCTTGGAAGTTTCTATACGTCTGCAGCTGAAAGCAAGAGAGAATTGGCAATTGGGCCTCCATCAAATCATTAAACAAAATGCACTCAGAACACAGTATAAAACACACTGGAATCAAAACACGGAGAAGCAGTGAAGGCCTAATTTCAGTTCTTCTCTTTTTCCCCCATCCTTATCCTCATGTGTAAGAAGCAGTGATACAAATTATTAGCACTGCAGTGGAAATGTCTCAACACAGTCTGTCACTGCTCTCTCTGAAGAGCTTGTAGCTGACACACGTAGTAGAAAATTCAGTCTCTCTTTCCTAGTTTCATTTGATAGACAAAAAGGGCTCAAGGAAAAGACGTTTAATTGCTGTGTGCACAGAAAGGGACTGTGATGTCACCCAAAAAGGACAACACCTGCATAAATCACAGATAAGAGAAGGAATTCCTATTCCAATGTTCCAAAAGCTTTCAATAAATAAGATGAGGAAGCTATGGCTAAAATCAGCTTTTTGTGCAATGAGCTGTAAAACATAGTGTAAATAATAATTTGCAAAAGAACTCCTGTTTTCAACAATATGACAGTATATGTCATAAAAATTAGGAACAGTGTTTAATACCTCATCTTAACTAACAGCTGAAAAGCACAAGTATTTCTAAGAACACACATCTCTATATTTTTTTAGAATTTAGCTGTAAAATTTCAAGTTTCATAGACAAATTATGATCCCATGCACATAGGACAGATCTACCCGGATCTACTGACTGGAATTACTCAGGATTTACACCAGCATTACAGGAACCATAACATTCACTGTAGTATATTAAAAGTAAGAAAAATAATCATCTGTATATTTTACCTTATTGCTGAAGTTGTAACTGTATGGGCAAAATTAAATTGCTTCTTTGGACACACCAAATTTGATTTGAAAAACCAAATCAAAATATGAGCACAAATTTAAAACAGATTCAATCATAAACCACATGTCATATGTGTGGAGAAGGAACAGATTTTGCACTCATTTATCTGTTTAGATTACTTTTACATAATTTCAAATAATTACATGTTCTAAAACATGATAAGTGATTTTTGACTCATGGGTTTGTATTTTTCCACAGAGTTACGCATGAACACTAATTGTAGAACTGAAGGAGGAAGAGGGCACAAGAAGAGTTTGCTTGCTTATTGTGGGGATTTTTTTAAGGAATTGGGAGATGCACAAGTGAAAAATTAAAGCCATTTTTCTTATATAAGACTATACTGTTGGTTCAGACTGAGCTCAGCTTACATCATCGGAAAGATAAAAAGACTTAGAAAGACAATTGTGATAGTCACACTAATCCCTAATGAAATGTCCCATATTGTAATTTTGCATCGTCTAAAATTATTTCCCACTGGAAAACAAAATAAAAAAGATTATAAAGAAATAAGTCTCTTCATTCAACAAAATCGATTTCTAAAATCAACATTAGACAAAAACTTGTGCCACTAAAATAAACCACCATTACTCACACTCACAATGGCATATATACAGGTTTTCTTGAACTAATCATGCTACAGGAGTATTCTGTGGTCACTAAATAAGGCATTTACAAAGGCTTAACCACACCCTGAAACAGCCTTTAAACAAGTGAATAAGATCAGTCTATTGCCAAAACATTCCATATGAGATGACACCACATGCAGTAAGACTAATATTAGAGTCCCCTGTCAGGATATTAGACCTGCTATCACTAAAAATCCCATTCCTTACCCTCAACTTCAATATTATTTTTATTTTATTTATGTAATTTATTTATTATTTTAATGTACTGGAACTTCCACATGTGAAACTTGCATCCGCCAGGATTAGAGGTAATAATGAAAATGCTTGTATTTTTTAAAAAACAAAGAGTGAAAAACAGAAGTACTACACCTTATTTTAATTAAAGACAATTTTTTGTTAGTCCTAGCAGCCCAAAAGTTTGGAGTATACCTTTCAAACTTGGAAGATATTGAGTACCTACTATCACAAACAAGAAAAGGTTGGAAAGGCTGGTGCAATGTTAGGACACTAGGTTTGGGTCCAAAAGATATGGCACAGTTCCTTACTTAACCTTGGCAAGGGATGGGAGAGCAAAAGGGAATTAGGAAATGTGTGTTTCTTCAAAAGATCTCTTGTAACATCTACACCACCAATTAGTTACCTGCAAAATAAGAATACATTCCTACTACTTCCCCAGATTTTCTGAAAACAAAATAATTGCTGAAAGGCTCTCAAAGTACCAGGGCAACATGAATGAGTCATACAGGTAATACGGAGGGTGAGGTGTCATTTGTAACAGAACATAAAACCAAGGGAGTAGCACAGGTAAAAGCACTGAAGGCTTGGAATCCTAGTAAAAAGGCAAGCTTGAAGAGACATCTTTTCACTGCCTCCTGAGATGGAGGTTCCATAAGCAGCCTGGACTACCTGTTTCAGTGCTTAGGCACAATAATTGTGGCTCCTTGTACCTAGTCCGAAATCTATCAGTAAAAGATGTGAATGTTGCTTCATATATTTTCCCTATTTCTGAGAGGACTACGGCTTTGCCTTTTCTGTAGCCACCCCCTCAGGTAGCAGGAGTCAGTGCTTAGTGTCACTTAGTGTCTAGGACAGTTAGTAATAGCTTTTCCCAGGCTGAACAAATCCAGCTCTATCAGTCTCATACAGCATATTCTTCTACCTGCTAAAAATGCTAGCAGAGGCATGATTCCCTTTGGGTGCCTCTCATAAACAGGCAGCCCAAAACTGGGCAGAGTTGTGGTGACTAACCACCCAGCTGTGTGACTAACCAAAAAGTTTCCCTGGCCAGAGCAATAGATAGTGCATAGGAATAGATCACTCAATTGCTCATACTCCTCCTACTACTCATAAGGACAGGATTACACGGGTTTTGCTCAGCAACATCACGGTTTTAAGGAACATGGATTCTCTCAGCATCCTCTGAGCTTGAGACTAGCAAGCACTCAAGGTACTACTCATACAAGAAAAGGGCTAGGGATCCTTAAACCAGACTCCTATTAGCAACAAAACAAACAAAACTACAGAAAGGAAAATAAAGCCACCAATTTGTTTGCATAATTTTATTGGGGTTTTGTTTAAACTTGAAACCAAGTCTACAGCAGAAAGACTGGCATTAGCACCTGGCAACTGATGCCAGAGGTAAAGCATTATGCATGGATTTCTGTACTTCCGTTTCTTTTATGTATCGTTGGTCTTGCAGTCTACATTTAAAATCTAAAATCTATTACCTGGATCGGGTTCTTCCTAGGTGTGGCTGGTAAATTGCAGACTACTAGTAATTATCACAGAGACTAAGAAAGCTTCACATATCGGTATGGCAAGTCAGATCAGAGATAATAGCGTGACAGAAGCCTGTGGCTGCTTTGAACACTGTCTTTCTTTCAGCTCTTTAAAAATTAAGCTTAAGGCTTCAAAACAATTTGCTGCATTTATTATCTTCTTTCTTACCACTCACGGAATATACATGCAAAACCTCCGCATTCATAAACACTCTACTATTTATATGATTTAGAAAGTTAAGTGGAACTGTCTAATGGTGCTGACTGAATATTAAACAGCAGATGGACTACATTGCTACTCATCTACAAGCAAAAGTTATTTTCATTCATCTTATACATCTGTATTGGTAGGAGAAAAAAGTTGAAGGTTAGAGAAAGTAAGTCACGGGGAGAAAGAATTCTGAAAATTAGTTTCAAAATCTCAAACCCAGTGTCCAATAACGACAATCAATTTTTCATTTCTCCATATTCTAGTTCTCTACAGACAGGTTACTTTTGAGGGAAAATTATACTTTTACCTTATAAATGCCATGCATCTCATACAACAAAAATAAAATAATTAGTATTACCTACACCTATATATGCACATATATACAAGGGCAGGTATGGATATATATTAGGCTTACACATCTACTATATACACACACACACACACACACACACACACGCACATATTTGCAGATATACAAATACAATACGCATAGAAACATCCTGGCCTCTCACATTTGTGTGTACAATACCCACACTCACTTTATGTCAGCTTTAAGCTGGGAACGAGTCTTTACAGTTATAAACCACTGAAATACAAGTTTATGTTGGAAGTGCTTAGGCACCTTTAACTATAATGATGTTAACAGACTCTGCCATAATTCTAATCCTAGAATTTAAAAACATGCCATTACTATTCTACAGTAGCTTCAAAAGAGCCCCACTACCTCTCCAGCTTCAATGATCAAAATCCCTTTTAAGAATTCATGTGCCATACAGCAAAACAAGCAAGTGATTTTTAAACCCCTATAACAATATTCCTTATTCATCTCATAAAATTACAAGTGGTAATAATGTAAAGCTGCATACTTGAAACATAAGTAAGTCCACATGTTCTAGAACATCCCTTTAGTATTAATTTTGGTCAGTAATGTTAGACTGAGATGTTATCTTCTTGTGATACTATCCCATAAGAGAAGCATCTTATGATGGGTAAATACAGTACCTTGTCTTTCAAAAGAGAAAGCTCTATGGAAAACTATCAGAAATGCAAAAGAAATTCCCTTGACACTGCAGACCGCACATCTGGCTTCTCTGTTGAAATGGCATCCATTATGAATTATTAGACCAACAAGGCACTTTTATAAGGAAACACATTATGCTTGAAGTACTCCAAATCTTGTTTTGATATCAAAATGACAACTGGATGAAGGACTGTGATCGCAGTGATAGCAAATTATACTTCAGACTTCAGCTAAGGGCCAGCAAAAGTGTTCAACAGTTGGGAGAAAAGGGTTAAAACCAGAAGATCTGTCGAGAAGGAGGAATAGTTTCTCTCAATGCAACCTTGCAGGTGGGAATGCTACAACTGTCAGTGTTGTAAAACTCCATTTATTATGCTTAGTGTTCATTCACTACCTGTTTGGAGAAGCAGAATTCCTGTGTAGAGATAACACTCTTACAGACATGCTTTAGCTTCCTGCTGGCAGAGAGTAAGACCATAAAAACACAGTTTTGTAAAAAACTGTCCGTGCATGAGATATATTGGAGCAGGGCAGCAGGTGCCCCACTGCACACTAGGGTGAAGTACGCCTAAATGAGCCTGTGTTGCTGTGTGTCTCTTTTCACTGGGATGAACCAAGCCTAACAGAGCCTGTATTCCTGTGGGTCTCTGCCCAACATTGTTAGTGGATCAATGAAATAAATCTACTCTTTGCATTTCAGCTTCAACATGGTGGTTGCCCCAATTACCTCTTTGTGTCAATTCACACAACTTCTCAATGCCACTACCTCCATATGCATGTGTTGTACAGCCACATACTCTGATTTACTGCTCTTACAGCTAAGACTCAATTTTTCATTCACCACATTTTTCTTTTCACTTTAAATTTTGTACATGGTTATTCCTATGTGGATAACCAAACAGTGATATGTAAAAAATAAGCTAAATGTTAAAGGATTACTCTTGAGAGTGTTTGGTCAAACTAACAAAACTGGAAATGTTGGGCAAAAATATGTGTCTACATTTTTATTGACTCAGAAAAGGCTTCTACGGTTGTATCAAATAGTAAAATACAGTTCTGCAAGACTGAACAATATTAAAGGTTTTACATTTAACTTTGACATTTGAATGCTTTCCAGTAGTCCTGGCTGGTTTTCTCTGGGCTTATCAGTTGTCATCATAACATTGCAGACATACAGAACAGACAAACGGTGGCTAGAGACGCACTGATCAAAGAGGCTGCTTGAGCCTTCTCCCTTTTCAATTTAAGGAGTTAACAACCTTGGTGACATAGACTGGAAAGACTCAAGAGGACTGCTGATATACCATTTTTTGAAGCAACGGATTTTCTTTCTTCAAAGAAGAAAGAAGTATGTACCAAGGACAATTTTTTAACATGATGGGAGAAGAGAGAATAAGATCTTAATGAACGTGAATTGAAAGCTGGGTTACTAAATCCACATTTAGTCAGCTGTATAAGTTGACTTGATTTATAAATATATTTTTTATATATATTCCAAGCATTCTCATCAACAAACACAATTTGGCTTTCAAGGTCTAAATAGAATTCAAATAACCTAACATTAGGAACCTGTTTTGAAAATGTCAGAATCTTGTTCAGAAGTTCTTTGATTCTACTGGCATTGCTGGGCAAAATTGTCTGTAAGTACAGATAAGCTAGGTTAGGCCCGATGTCTGTTTATCCCACAGTCACTACTAGTACAAAGAGTTTAAGGAAAAACTAGAAGCATGATATACACCAAAGCACAGTTTCCTCATTGTACTCTTCTAGATCACAGCAACATGTGATGTGCCTAGAAAGGTTATTTATAGTACTTGGATAAGAACATTTCCTTGTGCTAGCACTTACACAAAACTAGCACATCTGAAATACATTAATTCAAACAGAAAAAGCAGTAATCTTAAGTTATTTAAACTATGTATGCTGGAAGCAAAAAAACTTTAATGACATTGTTTCAAAAAGAGAATTTCAACAGAATGCAAAGGCTTACGGTCCTCAGGGGAGTAAAATAAACATCAGCACATTTGCTCTGAAGAAATAGAAAGCTGCTAAGCAGTTTCTACCACCACAGAAACACAAGAGATTGATGTGACTGTGAAAAAACTTAAGCAGTTAAACACTGCAAGAGAAGTCAAAGTCTTAAGCTCCAGCTCAGGTGGCACTAAAAGTTAAGAGTTTCTATATTTCAAAGAATTCCTCAGGGAATGAAAAAGAACAAGGAATTCAGAGTATCTTCAGGTTCTGACAAAAGGAAAGTTAAATTGTAGGTCAATGAGAAGAGACACCAAACCACTAGGTTTTCAAATGTGATCAACAAAACTGAATTGGGAATGAACTTATTTGAAGAGGCCAAACAACCAGCGAATACACAGACTCTACTTTTCACCTGAAATCTTTGATTCAGCTCTTTTCAAATGAGTAACTGCTGGCTCACATGTGAACATTTGCAACTGCGAAATACCTCTGATATTTAAATGCCAGTGGGGTCGAAAACTCCTCAGGGAATACCATGTCAACAACAACATCAAAACACAGTGTTACTTTTAATCTGATTTTAACCTCTTAGTTCTCTGAGTACATGATTGATCTGCTTCTTTCAGTGTAGTATATGATCAGGGATCTCTTCAATGAACAACCTATTTAGAAGCTCTAGAGCCTTGCAGTCTGACAAACTTCCCCTACTCCTTTTACTTCTCTGCTAGTGAGAGAACCTAAAATTAGATAACTAACTGCTGTTACGTGTTCATGAAATTCTCAACATTCTAGAGAAAGCACTGAATCTCAGGCTTTTAAGCAATTTAAATTTGGTCCACAATGATTTATGAATTTAATTTCTGCACAGTTCAACACAATATCACCAAAAATGATGTGTAGGCCACATCATTCTTTCACTAGCATGAATTTAGGAGAAGCTATACAGAATCACTTAAACTAAAACAGTATAAAATTAAAGTGTGCAAAACTAAATCATCCATCTTCAAAGACCTGTAGGAAGTAAGAGCAAATTTAAAAACACACGAAAATATGAACAGAAAACACAAGTAAAATGAATACGCTTTCAACTACAGTTTCGCTCATAAAGCACGTCAGACTTCAAGAGAAACGCAGCTGACCCACAGTAGCTGCCACTGAAAAGACAGTTTAAAACACCTAACTAGATAACTCAGTGCAAGAACTACCATAATTTCATACCAATCTACAATGTTGAGGAAACATCTCTCCTGAATAAAAATAAGATTTTGAGATGTGAAAAGCACAGTAAGTATAATCAACGGAGGAACAAACAAAAGCACCAAATGCTGTAAAGCCCTAATACTTCAGATAATAACTAAAATTCATGCCTGTTTCCTTCCCTGGTAGACAGAAGTCCAATTAGAGTTCTCATAACAACAGCTTCTATGTGCTGGCATGCTGTATTATGTTTGTACTGCTACAGATAGACTAGAAGATTAAAAAACCAAAAAAACTACAGCAACCTTTTTAACCCAATTGCTAACTCTTTGTGTGGGTTTGGACATGGTTTTGCACACAGCTTATTGTTCACTTAAGCAACTTAGGTAGTTATCATTGCATGCATAGGAATTAACCATTTAAGTAGCTTGCTATATACACAGAAGCTGCTATTGGAAAAATCACAAAAAACAAGAACACATGAGCTATTATGAGTCACTAAATAATCTCCTGTACAAATACAACTTGACAATTAAACACCTTAAATTAGTTCTTAAAGTAGTTAAATTCTAAAAAATTGGACTATGTTTGGCTTGATGCACTGTTAAATGACAGGCATCAGGAAGTACGCACACCCCTTCTTTCATCCTTATTTTCAATGACATGGATTGCTTCAAACTGACAGCGATTAGATGAACACAGGGGAATAAAAGCACAGGTTTTTCTCATCTTCTTAAAAAGAAAACACAAATACAGTATTCTGAACACGCAGTCTGGACTCAGATAATGACAGATGGTTTTGCAACAGAATTCCCTGCAGGTACCTTTCCCCTATAAATTCTGGGAAAGGTACATGCAGGGAAAGCACTGAAAATTTCCCGAAGAGCAATAGCATATCAACAACTAAATCTTGAAGACTTCTTCTACTGTGTGCTGTAATTTTGGCCCAGACACCACTACCTGCTTTCTATTTCATTTTAAACTGTTTGTGACTCCTGCCTTTCACGGTTCCACAGATCCCTGCTCTTATCTCACAGCTAAGTCAAAAGGCCAGTTTCTTCCTCAATTATGGCAAGGCCCTGTGCCAACCTTTCAGTTCCATGTTTTTGAAGTCACAGAAGACTGCTGAGCAGCAGCAAGTTTCATATGGCTTCAAGAATATGGTACACAGTACCACACCTCGCTCCGAATCCAACCACCAGGCAAAGAACTAGAGAATTTGTGGTAGGTGCACAAACAAACTTGATTCTTTCATTGAGTGAAGAATTATCACTGAAAAGTCAGTAAACAGCAAAATGTATCTAAAAAGCAACAAGCATTATATGACAGAAGAGGGTGACTGAATGCTTAAGTTTTAAATTTTCTAGGTCTTCATGAAATAAAAAAGCAAGTAAACTTCTACTAAAAACTGTAAAATATTGTTATGTGCCAACATAATTTTCTACTTTTAAACCAAAATAGGATTGCAAGACAAAAGCTACAGGAAAAAAAAACCTAGCTTGAAAGGGCCAGTCAAATCTGACAAATCAGCTATAGGGCTTGTGCTACACCAGAATTCAGTGACTTGGACCATGTGACTCGCTTTTGCAAAACCTGGCTGGCTGATGGGGTCCAACTGTCAGGGAAGGGTACGAGTATTTTCAGTCACAGGCTTGCCAGGTAAGTGAAGAGACCTTTAAACTAAAGTTGCTGAGGAAGGGGAACCTCAATCCACCCCACTCATATGAAGCCCAGAGCCTGGAGCGAGGTCACAGGTCAGCACAAGGCCACCTGAAAGGCACACAAAGGAATTCCAGCCAGTAAATCAGTTTCCTCAAGGGTCCAGCTTAAAAGCCTCTATGCTTATACACGCAGCATGGGGAATAAACATGGCTTGCAGGGCCATGATCTTATTGGCACCAGTGAAGCTCCCACTTACTGCAAAAAAAGAAACACAACCCCCATTTTTAGAAAGATACAGAAGGATGACCTGAGGAACTACAGGTCAGTCTCTACTCAAGGTCCAGCAAAAGCATGGAGCCGATCCTTCTGGAAACCATGCGAGGGGACATCAAAGTTAAAGAGGTGGTTGATGACAGCCAACACGGCTGCACTAATGAAAAATCATGACTGTGGGGTTTGGTGGCCTTCTAAGATGGGGTTACAACAGTAGTGGTCAAGGGAAAAGAAACTGATGTCATTTACTTGAATGCAAAGCACTGGACACAACACCTTTGTCTCTTAACTGGAGAGACGTGGATTTTACACAAGGACTACTCAGTTGATAAGGATGGTCACACTCCAAGGGCTTGCAGTGAATGGCTCATCGTTCAAGTGGAGAGCAGTGATGAGTGGTGTCCTCAGGGGTCAGTAATGGGACTGACACCGTTCAGTATCTTTCTAAGTGTCGTGGACAATGGGATCAAGTGCACACAGCCAGTTTGCTGCTGACAGTGATATGAGTGATACAGTCAAATTGCTGGAGGGAACAGATGCCAGTCAGAGGTATCTGGACAATTTGATACTTGATAATACAATCCTTACTATTTGCCTCCAGCTTCTGAAGATAAGCATTTGACTAGAAACTCATACATTGGAAAGGCTTATGAAGAAACTCTAGATTTGGATTTTAACATTCTCCTATTCTGTCAAAACATAAGGCTAAAATCAATGCCAAAAGAAAACAAAACAATGACATCAAGTATTTAGATCAATAGAACCAACAAAAGAACTTCAGTTTGGAAAACATAAAAATTCAGACCCAGATAAGAAGCCTATATTTTCCTTAGCTGAGTCCTGTTAAAACTAAAATTAAAGGTCACAAAAGATGTAAGCAAACCTACTCACGTGAAGTCCGAACAAGAGTTTTGAGTTCAGTTTAAGAAAAATAGCTCAGCAACATTATATTGACAGAAACTTGACACTGTTAACTAGATAATTAGAGTCTAACAAGATACAGCAGATTGGATACTAAGTAATTTCTTTACCTAGCCATTCCCAAGCTGGAAAAGTTGGAAGGAACTATCAGAACATCAAGCCTGGAAAAGGGGTGTGTACCCAGTGTGGCATAAGCAGCTGAGAGGCACTGAGGAATTAGCTGAAGCAAATATTCTTCACAGCTTTCCATAAGGCATGAGGGAGCAAAGACTCTATAAGGAATGACTGCCTGCAACCTGGCAGCAGGATTCTGGAAACGGCAGGGATACTCCGTATGACCACAGATTTCTTCATGCCATCTGACAATACAAACCAAAACAAAACAAGACTTAATTGTGATATCAGAAATGTGTTCAAATGCATATACTAAGACAAGGATATTCACTAGATATCAGAATGACAGAATTAATTTCCATAGAATCAGCTCACTTGCATTCTCAGCCTGTTCACACATGTGCAGCACTTTAAAACACTCATTACTATGTCTGAGTAGAACCCAAACTAAAGAACACCTTGTTTTTATAACAGATATGCATCAAAAGAATAAGTGTTCAAAATATATGTAAAGATAACTACCAAGAAAACAAAAATGTTTAATAAGAAAATTCCTATTCAAAATTGGCTATTAAAATAAAATTCTGCACATATTAACTTAACATTAACACAAATATTTTAGGTGCAATTGCAGTGTCATTCCAAAAATTATTTTCTTCTGTTGCTATTACCAAAATTCTCCAGAAACTTCACATTATTTTTTTTTTTTTATCAAGTAAAAAACTCAGTAGATGTCAATTCAGGCTTATCATGTTAGACATTCAATAATAACACATAAGGCCAACCTTACTTTATAGTACTTTCACAGGATATTTAGAGCTCTAGCTGGAAGAAAGGAGTGGTAAATCAAACCCTTCCTAAACACTGAGTCATATATCTTCTCAGTAAGTTATCTGCCCTAATAGATGCTTATCTAAACAGAAATCAGCTTCATGTTTTCACCTGTTAGCCTATGTTCTCTACAGTGCACAGCCTCTCCTTGGTTTGAAATTTCGGTTTAAGTAATCTGGTTCTACTATGCCTCGACAGGCAAAGCACCTAGCATTGCCCAAAGCACTTATGCTTGGAAGATCACACTCCAGGTGAGTGCTGACGCAGAAAACAAAATGATGACATGTAGAAAAGCATGGGATCTTGCTTAAATATTAACACTTTAGCACCTTACATAATCTTTCTGTCAAAGTCCTTTCATTGACTACGCATGTAAAGAAACCACATCCGTCACTACACAATTTTTTTTTTTCTTAAGGATGGTTTAATCTAGTATATTTCTGCTCTAAAACAATGTCACTTTGTATTTTATTATCAGGCTTGAGATTACGCAGGAACATAAAAGCTAGCACCATATCTCTTATAAAAATTGCCGATTACTTAATGACCACAAGGACATTATAAAGTTATAAACCTCATAGTGCCATTAAACATTTACTTTGATACAGCCTCTTTATCTCAAGCTCACTAGCAGCTGGATACAAATTACATTACAGATTTCAACAGCTTCTTTCAGAATTCCTTTCTTTTCCTGCTGCCCTAGAGTTTATCTCCACTATCTTATCTGAGACACAGGCTTAACACTTGCTTGTCTATCCATTTCTAGAAATGTCTGCTACTATGAGGAAGGTTGGTTTGCTTACCTGGTCTCACTGACTAAAATAAACAACAATCTCTGTTGTCCTAACTCCCAATTAAAGATTAACTGGATATAACAGTAAGAGCAGAATTTTAGGGACATAGATTTTTATGTCCTGATTAGCTGCGAAACAATCTTGTACACTTAGGGTCTCCTTTTTTGTCTATGAACAATAGACACCATATCTGCAGAAGATTTTTGGAATTTTTTTTGTCTTTTTCCCCAAGACACATTAGTTCTGTTCCTTCCACTGACACCAACTACTACAGATACATCAAACTATCTGTGTCAATTAACTTATCCAATAACCGTCAGACATAACTCATAACTATGATCATCACACTGATTAAAACTTACACTAATTTTAGCTACAAAAAATTAGAAAAATACTTCCCCCTTTTCAGAAATTTTACCAAAAACCCAGAAACTTTCATTTGTTCTAAGAAGCAAAAATAATCTTTTGCACCAAAATCAATAAATTCCCATTACTAAAAGTGCTGTACTTTTGAGAGGAATACACAGTGAACATCTAAAGCTTATTTTTGTAGAGGTAGTAATATTTTAAACATATAAGTAGCAAAAAAATAAAGACAAAGCAATTTCTAGAAGCTCATCAAACTTATAAATTATTTTAAAATTAGAACAGGCATATCTTACTGATCCTAGGTAAGGTATGAAAATTTCTATTCACAAGATTAATTAGAATTTTTAAACCAAAATCAGCCAAGCTGTAAGCCACCAGAATAATTTATATTCTGACCAAAAATCCATATTAAATTCTCAAGTTCCAAAGTCTCATTAGTTTTACTAAACCCAGAAAAACTTCCACTGTCTTAATGCTAACAAAGTATTATTCAAAACAGCTATCTAAAAGACAAGTATTTTTTCAGCAAAGTTTTGAATCGAGTAACAGAAAATCACTTTCTACAATAAAATAACAATTCCTGTTGATGTGGGGAGAGTAGTGGACATTGCTTGCCTGGACTTCTGCAAAACATGGACTGCAGTTTCCCACAGCCTTCTCCTGGACAAACTGCCAGCATACAAACTGGACAGGTGGTCTGTAAGATGGGTACAAAACTGACACACAGGAGTGGTGTCACCACAGAGAGTGGTGATCACTGGTTTTCACTAAGGCTGGCGGCCTGTCACTCGTGGAGCTCCCCAAAAAATTATGTTGGGCCCCACACTGTTCAACATATTCACAAATATCCTGAATGATAGGATTGAAAGCAGCCTCATCAGGTTAGCTGGGTGGTGAGGGGGACACATCAGAAGGGAGAGTCATCTCAGAGACCTGGACAGGCTGAAAGGGTGGGGCTGGCAAGAACAGAGCAAGGCGCAGTAGAGACAAGGGCACAGTCTGCACCGGGGATGACACCAGCACTGGCTGTGATCTGCGTGTCTGGGGAGCAGCCTTGCTCAAAGGGACATGGAAGGTCAGGGGACAGACACCTGAACGTCAGTCACTGGTGTGACACTGCAGCTATGAAGGCAAGTCAGCCCCTGGGCTGCAGCTGCAGGGGCACTGCTGGCAGAGAGACAGACGGGATCACCACACTGGTCAGAGCCTGTCAGGCAGCACTGAAGCACTGTGTCTCCTCCTGGCCCTCACAATTCAAGGAAAACACAAAAATGAACAAAAGCCGCAGAACTTCCCCTATGAGGAAAGACAGAAGGAGCTAGGCCTTTTCAGGGAAGGAGAAAGAGAATCTCAGCACAGTATTTCAGTACTTGAAGGGCATTTAAAAATGACACAAAGTTGCTCTCTTCAACAGGAGCCACATGGCCAAGACAAGGGCCAATGGGTGCTAGGTGTCTTCATCTAAGCTCCTTCTCATGAAAGAATGGACTAGAGGACCTTTCAAGGTCCATTAGGTGCTAGAAGAGGAATTTGAAAAGCTGAGTAATATATGAGGAGATCAAGTCCCATGTCTGAGACTTCTGCTAACTAAGGTGAATACATGAAAACAAATGGTATTTTTCCAGAAATTTGTCTTCTGTCTTCAAATCTTACTTTCAGGCACATATTGGTTTGCTCATCCACCACTCTGTAATAATTGAAACTCAATGAGTTTTGACTAGACTGGGAAGAGGAATAGATGTATCCAAATAATTATGTGTCTACTATACTAAAAAAATTTAGAGTCTGGTCCAACTCTATTTCATGGGACCACTGTAATAGATCTCTCATGTACCTGGTCATTACACATCACCCCAGAACCATTGCACAGGCCAGCTCTAAATGTGCAATGGGACTGGAGTAGAACAAAAATGTGAGTAGGTAATACTGGAGTAGGAGTCAGAATGGACTGAGTCAAGTATTTTAAGAAACAAGACAGGTCCTGGCATTGCTGCAGCAGAGTATTAAGGATATAGGACACAAATGTAGTGGAGAGTGGAATTTATGAACACTCTTGCCCACCAAGCAGCTTGTTTTCAAGTTAAAAGAACCACACCCTTGAAATAATGCCTTTGGAATTATTTTCCTGTCAAGATTTTTCTGTTCAGATTAAACAAGTTCTATTTTGATTCCTGTGCTAATATGACTCATTTTCACATTCCACAGAGTAAATGGAAATGCTACCCATATATCTAATTTTTCAATAATATTATAAACACCAACCTGAAATCAGTTTGCGATGATGGCAAGGAAAACTCAGTGTTTGTTTCAATAGCAGCTGATTGTTTGAAGGCCTGCTGTTTAACTTCCTGCCAGCACCCCACAGCAATAGTGAAGGTGGATGCTGGCATCGGCATAGACACATAGTAGTACCAGCTTAAGATATCTGTAAAGAAAAGAACATTTGTTCAGACTCATGAGCCTTACAGCACACATTATGTACTTGACATTTCAAGATACTTGAGATTTTGGGCCAAACCTCCCACCTTACATCCTGGTATTTTTGAGGAGGAAATAAAAATAATTGCATTGAGACATATAAGAACAGTTGTGTGTAACCACTATGGATTCTGTGTTCTATGTACCTGCACCTGCAACTTTGCTCTAACTGCTGATGTCTTTACCTGTAAATAAACCACCCATAAGTGGGACGTTACTAATGCAACTTAACATGATTGTACTGTTACTGCCCAAGAATTACATCATATGTGAAATCTAGTAATACCTTTAAATAAACACATACACACACAAAATTAAAATTACACTCTTTCAACCTTATATCTACTATCTTATGGTTTTGTCTTGTTTATATGATCTCACACAACCCAAAACCTTTTCTTTGTGTTCCAGGCAGTACCCAACTGATAGGCAAGTTTTAACAAATAACACTAATGCTTGCGAATTGGACCCAGCTATTTGAGGTACATAATGTGTCAACCAGGCAGTAAGAAATCAAAGCTTAGACTCAGATGAGATATTACGTAACTCAACAATTTAGTCATTTAACCCCATCAAGGTGCTAAAACAAGATGAGAATCTATTTGAAGGTGAAAATATGCTAAGTTTTATCATTATTGGAACAAAACGTGGGAAGACAAGGAATACGGTACAGGATTACTGTATGTACAAACACATTTTTATAAGGTGAAGGATGTTATAAAACAGCATACTTTTCATTAATACAAATGTTGCTTAGATTTTCTGTTTGTCCCTTTTAAAAAGATATAGTTTTAGAATCACATCCACATCCTCATTTATGGTCATAATATAGTTACAAGACCATACAAATAGATTAATTCTCTTGAAAAGGGCCTAGCATGAGTTACAGTCAGATGAATCATGTGCAAATGACTGTAGCTAGGGCAACATTGGAAACATACAAACTTCAGTTATTTTGAGAGAACCTTGGTACTTGTTCTTTTGCAAAAGTATTCTGACTAGGGCTATGGAACACTACCAAAAAGAAAAAAAAAAAGGAAAAACCCACAACTATGTGGAGACAAGGCACAGAGGAAAGGAAATAGACAAATCACTTGATTTCCTACCTTAATGACCAGGCTGTCCAAAGGAAGGACAAAGAAAAAAATCCTTTGTTTAGCCTCAACAAGTTTTCCACCCTCTATTTAGTATGCAAAACAATACCATTTGTGAAGTCTTCTGAGAGGCAGATAATGCCTTTGCCCCTTGTATGCACAAGAAACCACTTATACTACTTCACCCCATTCCACTTTAGGCAATATCCACCATCAAAAACCTTTTGTCAGTATTGTCAGGTGAACATATATTACTCCTGTAATTTTCTTAAGCTCCTGTTAGTACATAAGCAGAATAAAGATGATAACTTTGCCAAATTTCACTCTGCCTTTTTTTTTTCTTTTACTATTGCTATTATTACTATTATTATTATCATCATCTTAACAAACCTACACATAAGCCAAGACAAGCAATACCACCTAGAGAAGAAAAGGTCATCCAGGACAGGAACAAGGCATTATTTCAAAATACTAAATTCCTGATGTGCAGAGTTTCATTGATAGATACTGTGGTAGAACCCCAAGCCTGTAGTAACAATTCGTAGGTAGCAACACTCTTGCCATTAACTCACATATACATAGGACAAGGGACAGAGGTTCTGCACTTAGTGTTGCATCTAAATGCTATAAAGCATTACAAAATACTCCATGCAATTACGTTACTTGTAAGATCTTAACAACTAACTAACATCAGAGAAAAGTGAAAATTTGAGGAATTGTAATTGAAAAACATGTTTTCAACCATGTTCTGAAAAAAGCATGGAAGTCAAAAAGCAGACATAGAAAACTGTTCCAAATAGCATGAGGCATAAAGAAGAAGGCTCTCATAATTGTGAGATTGTCTAAAAGGAAAGGGTGTTGGCCTGTGCTAGGCAAACAGAGATCAGAGAGGTTTACAGTGAGAAACAAGTTCAGTAAGACAGGCTAGAGCAAGCAAGAGGTTTTTTTTTCTAAAAGACACTACACAGATTGAACAGAACATCTAAAAGGAATGGCAATCAGATTAACAGCCCAGAGAGAAGAACAGCATGTACTGCATTCAAAAATTTATACAAATTAGCAATGAACATATGCTATTTAGAGGTGACTCCAAGCAAAAAGAGTGAAGGTACTAAAGTCCCTTTTACTTTGCAAGGATTTTAGAAACCATGTGAACTATGGATCCTCCCAGAGCAAGATCCAAGTTTTATTATGTCTCTGCACACCTACCCAGGGCTCAATCAATTTCTGGCAGTGCTTTTTGATGCCTTCTGCATTCATACTCAAGAACTCAATGTAGAATACCTATATATTCACCCTACAGCTGTTCACTGAAATCATATGCACACACCATGACAAGCAAGTTCTCTTCAGAGCCATAGAATCCTTCAGGTTGGATAACTGTGCAGCTGCTGATCAGTGACTGAAATGGTCTTTTTGCTGGCACAAGTTCTCTCTGCAGAGAACCCTGAAGCACTGTTTCAAAGACAGCTTAACTAACTCACTGGCCTTGTGTCTTCTCTGACTACTGGTAAGATTGTCTCCCAGCCTGACCTCTCCCAAAACTTCACTTCCTTCCTTACACTGTCTTCACGACAGTGGGCTTTTTTTGTTTTCCTTCATCTGTATCGTATGATCTATCCCAGCACATGGATTGGGATCACGTTTCACTCAACTCCCGTTCCCTGCTCTCCCTGTCCTCTGGCCGCGCTGTGCTTTTCAGTAGCAACCTTGGAGACAGCTCCATCTCTAGGATAACAGAAATCAGTGCAGCTGAAATGGGGAGGTGGCTTTCCTTACCAAACACATCATTTTGTACCATAAAAACATCTTCAGACTAAGCAGGAACACATTGGGAAAAACAAGAGCTTGGGCTGGGATTAGTCCATGGGAAAAACAGAAGTAGATCACCCCAGTCCTTCTACTTGTAAAGTGACTTTAAAACAACACACATAAATATTTAGGCAATTATAATATTTTCAAAACATTTTCTCTACTCATAATTCTGAAAATTTTTTTCAGTTCTGCAAAGCAAATCTATTGTATCATAACTGCACTAACCATGCAGCAACAATCACCTATTCTTTGAGTTAAAAGTGAAAACCTTTCCATGTAAATGTTTAACAAGAGCAGGAGATTTTAATCTATTCATAATTGTGCAAAAGAACAATTTAAAGACCGTTTATTTCTCCTATTTGAAATAATAATGATGAATGATGTAATTACTTCCTAGAATTTTTAATGCATTCAGCTATCTTTGAAATCATTAAAATTGTTAGAGTCCTGTAGAGTTCATTGTAACTGAAAAAAAAAAAAAAAGCCAGAGCTATATCTGTTGATTCCAGATACAAGAACATTATGAACATTTTTAGTTGTCACTATATTTTTTGTCAAATCATTTACACTAATACAAACACCACAAAATACAGCTAATGTTTACTATTTATTAATACCCATGGAGTTCAACTGCCACTAGGGAAAAGGAGAGATAGCCCCACAGAGCAACTGAAATACAAGGCATGACGAGGTCTCAACTACCCTGCTGCAGTCCCTGATACACACTGGAGATCAATCAACAGAGGTACTGCAGCCTTTTGTTTTGCCTTGTGAAAAGTGAGGAGTAAAAACAAAGGCAACTGCTGCTGCTAACTACACAGCAGGAGCAGTGGCTGCCAAGCACTGTATTTTCTCTCACTACCATCATACTCCTCACTCTAAGTGCAGACAGCAAAACAAGAACAAGGATTACACAGTAGTCAAGTAACCACATAAAAAGCAAAACAGCCTATTCCACACTTAATGACTGAAAATCTACTTCTCGAATATGAATTGTACAAATAGAAAGGTGTTTGTGACTAAATGCATTTGCAGTTTCTATGTGTAACAGTAATGCGCTGAAAGTAACTAAAACTGACAAGTGTAGAAAAATAATGCTTAAATGGCTCACACTACACACATGTAGTGCTTCCTGTCACGCTTTCTCCCAAAGGGCATTATTAATTGCTTTTTTCTGATTAACTTCTCTAAGTACTCCATAAAGAATGCAAGGTATTTTAAGCACTTTTGTTCATACTCAAATAGTTACCATTTCTATATTTCTATTTGTGTAAATATTCTATCACTATTTTCAAACAAATGTATCTCACTTTATTTCAAATAACAGGATCAACCATGGCTTTGTAGGAGACAGAATGCAAAAATGGTACATATGGGAAGACCCAGACTCTTGCCAAAACCTGCAAGCTCAGGTGGTAAACGAGGAATCTGCATATGAGAGTACACCTAGCCTAGCCATGGATTACTGCATCCATTCATGTAGAGATGGGTGTCTGTGAAGCAGAATGCAGATCTCTAAAAGCATGAAGGAATCAACTTTGCTTGCTGTTCTCTCACTGTCTGCCTGCACACTGGTTTTAAATATGACTTTTAAAGGAAAAAATATTCAGCTAACTTATAATTCTATTCAGAATAAATATATTTACAATTGTTTATCAAAATGCTAATTCCTTCCAGTAAACTGCAATTTTTAAAAAACAGCTTGGCAAACTTATGTAAATTGAAGTTACTCTGAAAGGCTTTTTGGTGTGTATGACAAAATTTTAAGTTGGATACATTTCATATACCTTCCAGAATTGCCAAACAACAAGATCTATGTGGATAGGTTATTTAAAATAACAACATTTCAAACTTCTTAACTCTTAGAAGTCCTATTAATTAAACTAATGAATTTGTATTCCTAAATTCAAGGCTTCAGATTAGCACTTAAATCCTGGGCTTACTTGGTTTTTAAAACATTCCTCAGAATATCACTCCTTTTCCCTTTTGCCTGTGTATTAGTTTTAGTTTACAATTCCAAACAACTCGCTGATTTATTTCCAGCTATATGTGAGCAAGACAATGAGGGTCTCTCATTAAATTATTTAAACACTGATGGAAAAGTTATCCTAGTTTGAAGTCAGGGGCGTCCTTGCTTCCTTGATGCCAACAGGAAAGTAGTATTCTCCAAGTGAGATGAACAGCTTATTATGTCAGTTTTCTGTATTTCAGCAGCAGAGATAAGCCTTGAAAGAGGCCTAATATATGGACAAACATATGAGATATATGCCAAATATATGACAATTCCATGCAAATGGATTAACTGATGATTCTCAAATCAACGAGACTTTCTCTCCCCTCAAGAACAAACCTGCCTATTTAAAGGCGAACAGAAGATATTTTTCCCCAGAAAAGCTTAATTCTAACATTTTCTTATATGCTACTTCTCATCAGAACTACTCACACTAGAAAATACTGACCCAGTTTGACAAATTGTATCAAAACTCTTAAGAGCAAAAAACATACTTTATTATATGCAGAACTTACACAAGCCTTAAAAACTTCCTTCTCTGCGCAGAAAGAAGTTTAGATAATAAAGTATAATTAACACAGAAGAAATGCTTGTTTGCTTACTGTTGAAAAAGGTGTGTTTTATCAGTACAAAAAATCCTCACAGAGATCAGATTTTCAGGGCACTGACCTGATATTCTTCAGCTATTCTATGTATTCCAGGCAACAGATATGGCACAATGGCTGCTTCTAATCAGACGCTGAACTACACTTGGACTGGAGAATTAAAACTGAAAGATAATTATCTACCAAGGCCTGAAGGTGCTGGGAGCCTGATAAGGCTCTTTATCTAGAAAACACTTGAGTATACTGTGATTAAATTAAAGCCAATTTATGAAAAGTGAAATCTAGGTTTGGAAACATGGGAGGGAAAAAAGCAAGCACCAAAGTGAAATGCAGAAACGTAGGTATTTCGAATACTTATGAAGTTATCCTTAGGCCCTGAACAGCTAACTCTTCCACATAATGACATGAAGATTACAGAGAGATATGGAAGTGCTTTCAAGGTTAGGAAATTAACTCTTTCACAAATCATGTATTTACTAAGCCTTATTTATAATTATAAAAGTATTGAAAATAATTTGCCATAAAAAAAATATATTTCACCTTCTCGAAGCTGGACTGGTTCTGCAGAGTTTTCACCACTCATTAACACAACAAAGCCTGCAGCTGTTCGGACTGAGGCTTGCCATGTTGACAAGGCAATGGGTGGTTCCTGGCATGGGAAGAGGGCTCTGTTGTTTATTGGTGATCCCATTGTATAAACACATGGCCTAGATGGAAGGAAAAGAGATTGAAGTCAGAATAACAATAAGAAAGACTGAATTCTATACAAAAACTCAAAGATGCTGTTGTACTGAGGTAGCTTCTTTCTTTAACTTCAGCTCTGCAGGTTTCAAATCTGCATCACGTGAACCAATCAAAGTACAAGAAGACATTGCATTTAAGACAAGAAAAGCAAGATTACTAAAATGCCTTCAAACTAGAAAATACTAACTCCAGTCTTTTCCCTCTCCTGCTTTTGCATGACTTCCATCTTTATACAATATCTTCCAGTTGAACCCATAAGGTCAAAGAAGGCTTCAGAGTATTTTTGGACAATGCCATTGCAGGGCTTCACCAACACCTGTGACACCTCCCTGCTGTCATCCCCATAGTGCTTTCCCAGCCATTAACCCAGCTCCTGGATTAGCAGCCTGGAGGATAATGCAAACTCAGCAGTAGATCTAGTTTTG
Source organism: Petroica traversi (assembly GCA_025920805.1). Taxonomy (NCBI): domain Eukaryota; kingdom Metazoa; phylum Chordata; class Aves; order Passeriformes; family Petroicidae; genus Petroica; species Petroica traversi. Next base: position 1,143,492 of record JAHLSL010013749.1, read on the forward strand.
TGTCTTCCTTAGTCCAAGCCTCAATAAACCCTGACATTTTTGCATTTAATCTTAGGGGTAATGCACCCTAGCTCACCTGTCTTTGGGAATTTCAACCTCAGGGCATATAATAAGAAGAATTAATTTCCTTCGTATCAGCTTCAGCCTCCTTCTTGCTTCATAGCATTTCTCCTCTGTAGTCCTGCTCTTTTTGCAGTTTCTCTAACCCTCTTCCTGGCAGAATCTCTCAGTCTACTACCCACTTCACCTCCAACATTTAATGCTAGTAAATGTCTTATTAGCCACTTAGCTACAGCTGGTTAGGTAACAAGGCCTTTCATTAACTCCTTCTAACTTGCTGCTGCTGGCAGATGGACTTAGTGATTCTTGGTCTACTTATTTTGTTGCATTCTGTAGTTCTGTCTAAATTTCTATTACTTGCATAACAACACCACATATCTTAAGGGGAAAAATAAGCTAATTTTTCAATTGTAAATTCTATTAGAAACCCACAGTCAATAGGTTTCTCCAGTAAAAGAAAGAAAATCTTGAAAGCATCACTTCACTACACTGAATTTTTTAAAACCTACGATATTTAAAACTAAATATTATGGAAGCAAAATACATTATTTTGTGAATGCTTGAGGCTAAAAATATTCTGATCAGTATCTTTCATCACTTGAGTTTAAAAATTATCAAAATTATTTACAAAGTAGGAGACAAATAGTTAGGGCATTTTATTTATTCCCCTCCAAACTGCTTTCCCTTTCAAATTATTCCTTCTCTAAAGCCAACTTCAAACTATACAGAGAAAGAACTCGGAAACACTGACAGTCACAGATGAAATATATTCTGAAGATGTTTTTTGCCCTCTTGTCATTGCTATCTTTTGCTATTGGATCCAGAGATGTCTTCGCAGAATTAAGTTACTGTGGCTTAACTAACACAAGCCAGCTGATCTTTCACCAAAATAGGGATGAAAGCTGCAATTTAAGGAGGCTTATTGTTAATGCACACAAGCAGAAAAAGAATTAATCTAACTTTCCCCATTATGTACCAGAGTGAATAGAGTAGCACGTAGATATCGAGTGAAATTCAGGTAACTGCAGTGCAGAGAAAGCCAGCTGGTTATCTTTTAAGCAGTAAAACATAATGTACAGCTAGAAGTGATAGACCACTAATCTGCCTGAGTTTTTAATTAACTTAGTTGGATTTAAACTCCTAAAATGAATCTGTAACCAACACTGATATACATAAAATAATTGGCTTTTCTCCCATAAAAATAAAGAGTGCATGGCAGTGAAAAAATGAAAACCTGTTTTCACAGGAAAAAATGAAGAACCTGTTTTCTCACCTTCCTCCCAGTAAGATTAGTCAAGAGCTATTAGGCTTATTATTTAGCCTTAAAGGACTTATGTGCTGGGAGGGCATAAAAAGGTGATGTCTCATTCATGAAAACTTTATCAAAATACACAACTTTATGAAAAGAGGTGGAGGAAAGGTGGGATTTGTGATTACTGCTACATATTTTTTCCCAATGATTTGCCACACACTGTGAAGGCTGTTTTGCCAGGTGCCATTAGTACAATCCACTCTTAGGAGCAGTATAGGGCATCTTCATATTCTGTAGAGACAAATGCCACATTGACAGAGAAAACAGGCTGGCAGAACAATGCTAAACTAAATGTTATAATGCTTTGACAAATCCAATATAAACATTACATAGAATAGATGCTACCAAGACCATTCATGTCACCTGACTCTCAGAGAGCACTTCTACCTGCAGACCATAAGGTGTTTTACAGATAATGTCAATACCATTTTGCAGATGGAGAAAATGAAACTTAGTGAACAAATATGCTTAGTGCTACCATACATATTGCTCCTACAGGCTTAGTTCTTAGTCCAGTAGCTTTTTTTCCCCTAAAACATTTTAATGCTAAAATACACACACACAGGAAGGTCACAAGTCTCTACCATAAAAGCCCATGTAGAAAGTAAGTCAGAGACGTGGAGAAAGACTGGACAAGTACATAATCTGTTCTTCAGAACTAGGACTTTTTTCCATTCCTCATCCATTTTAATACAATTTCTGTCCAGGTATATTTATTAACTTCATTATTTCATACCTAAATATATCCAATTATGTCAGTCTGCAAAAAAAATAGTAATGAAACAGACAAGTTCTAAATTTTGAAAGGAAACTATCAGAAGAAGAATTATATCAGCCTTTAATTAGATATTTGTTATACTTCTTTTTACAGTGGTAATTTCTTTTTAGAGCATTGGTAATAGTGCAGTTTTACTTTAGGATATCCACTGCGGCTGACAATTGACTTTGTTTTGGGTCAGGTAGCACAATTCCAGCATGTAAGAGAACCAGAAATATAATTCTTATCCTGATATGGACCAGTTCCTTCATTTGATTTAAAAAAACATCCCACTAATCTAGGCACATGACAGAATAATAATACAAATAATTAGGTTTAGACTGCTGTTGTCACTTGATACCCATATTTGCCTTTTTAAAATCATTTACCTCTACCATTCCTAGCAAGAAACTTCACAGTTCCTTCTCTCTTTCTACTATCTATCCTCTCCATCTCTGGCCTTTTACTTTTAATGGTCTTGTAATACTCAAATCATCTACTTATGTAATATTTAAGCCAGCCATAATCTTTGCCAAGATAGGTTTCACGAGTTAAGGAAACTTCATGCAGCAAAAGAAAGATAAGCAGACAACTCAGATTATTTGTCTAATTACACTGGAAGAACAAGCATCCACAAAACATCCTCAAAACACAGGAGTGACATCTCTGGTCACTCCTCTGGCTAACTTTATGTCAAGTAAATAAAAAAATAAAAATAAACAAAAAAATATAGGCAAACCCTGACTACAAAATGAATGGATCTGATATTTCTGGAAATGTGGAAGGCAACAAACAAGTATTTGTAAAAAATGTAAATTACCTCCTATGAATCAGTATTCCCAACTAAAAGGAAGACCATGAGAAACATGTATTTATTCCCAAGAGAACTGCCATCCAAACCACTGCAGAAATCAAGTACTAGTTGTGGTACTTGGTGTTTGGTTTTGCCCCAAGAGGAGACTAGGGACTGCCGGTTTTTCAGCAACCTCTCTGATGAAAATTTCATTCATACAATTGCAACTCATCAGTAATCCACATATCTTTACAAGACAACAAAATTAGTTCAAACCAGCTCTTGGCAGATCTCCCTCTCCCACGCAAGCCTATCCACTATAGTAACGAATTAATGCTATCTCCAAGCTAATAATAAATGTTCACTTAATAACCTGTTCCAAGAACAGGAATCTGCAGGCCTTGAGATACCTGCCATCAAACACCTGAAACATACTCTAAGGCTCAGCCATGTCAACCTGCTTTGCCTAATATCCAAGGCTTTATCAAGGAAAACACCCAGCTCAGAAGTTCCATCCCTTCCATTCCCTGTATTTCAAAATTACATTCCCTACTTCTGCAAAGGCTGTCTCCATTTGAGGATGTAAGGAAGCAGCACTCTCCTTCAACTACAAGGCCAATTCCTGTAAAAGCTCTGCTGTTCACAGCTGTTTCTTACTCTAAATTGCACTGTCAAAGCAGCAGGATTTTCTGGCATCTAAATCACACCAACTTTTTTACTCTGTCTTATCAATTTACATATCTGCAAGGTGCCAGGACTGTCATCACAATATCAAATACATTCATTTTGTACTCAGGGTCTGCCTACATTTTTTTTTAACTTCTCTGTTCTACTGATACCATTTGTAAGCCTTTAGCAATTACTGAATATCACATGAGTAATCCAACAAACCTCAAAATCCTTCATTAATTGCCCAAATACAAACAAGAATCACAGAGAACAAAATTATACAAAATAACAGCAGAGAATCCCCACAGTTGAGGGTAGCCTCTTAGGATTTGATCTGTGACCTACCAGGGTTCTGGACTACCTTGTTCTACCAAACCTTACCTACGAAGAAAATCAAATGATTTATTCCCTTCCCACATTTCCAGCTTCCAAAAGCACAGAATAAAGCTAAATTGTACTACTGAAATATAAACATCTATTTTCATCGCACATTTTCTAATTTGTTGTAAATAACTATACTGTCCAAGCCTAGCAGTATTTTCCAAACATATCTCATTCTCTTCTATTCTTTCCCCTTCTACTTAACTTTCAGATACATTAGCTACCTAAGAAGCCTTATGACCCAGCTGTACACTCACCTGTGTCATCATACCAGTGATGGAAGGAACTAACATCCAAGTTTAGAGAGGTCAAAAGTGCCCTTTCAGCAAGTGTATTTTGGTAGGCTTCCTGGTCATTCCCTTATACTTTCTCTCCTTCCCTCTTTCCATTAGCACAAGTCAGCTCTGTGGTTGCCTTTTTTGTTTGGCCCCAAAAGCTCTGACAGGGAAATGCTGAAATTCCATGTGTTCAGTACCTCTACTAAAACCAGAAGTGTCCTGCTGTGATAACATGTTTGTATATACATATCTGAACTTGCCTAAACTCATCCCACAAAGCCTTGTTTTAATTGGGATTTTTGGTGTGTTATAATACATCATTCTTTAAAACAAATGAAATGGAAGTCTTGATAAAATCGTGCATAGACTACATTGTACTAGTGCTAAATTACAGGAAACATTGGAAATGGTCACACAATGCATGTACTTTGTTACTTCTTTTCTTCAGGGTTAGAACCACAGTATAGACTCCTTTGGCAATGGATTTCACATCTGCCTAAAAAAGCATATACATAATTTGGAACAATTTGAAGTATCCTCATAAGCAAATATATGTTTATGGGCTCATCACATAGAGAATTTAATTTTTAAAAGATACCAAGACAGAGTCTAACGACTGTAGTATGGAAACTTATTTGCTGACAGGATTAGTTTCTGGAATACCCTAAACAGACCTGAAAATAAATCAGTTTATACTATTTTATACCAACAAACTGCTGCATCCATGTCAAGTATGGTTTTTCTGCTTCATTATTAATCCATAAAATTGCATCCATTTGTGTACAACTGCCATGAAATGTCACTAAAGTAAAAACAAGCCTTTACAGTGAAATGGCTATGAAGACTCAGAGCTGTTTGTGATTTAGATGCTAAAAAGAAACATTTGAGTGTTCGAAACACTCAGAGGAGAAGTCTTATACCAGCTGAGTGTTGCTAACATTAGTGAATGGGGCAGGTAGACACAGACGTGATCATACCTTTGCATGCAGTCAAAATTCAGAATTTTCAGATCTAAGGGTACTATATTGAGTTAAATTTCCTAAACTCATACCAAAAATAACTCCTCAGAGAGTGAGGAGAGTAAGGGAATAAAATAATGAACACACTTGAGACATTTCTGGACTTGATGGTGCTTACAGACAGATCAGTAGCAGAATTCCCTAATCACCACAAACATGATCAAAAGGCCTCATTTTCCTCACCAACGTAGATGCTAGCAAAAACACTTAATTTATATTAACATAATTGAAATAAAAGGTAACTATATATCTCTTACTTGGAAATGAAAAGCAAGTATTTAATTGGATCAATTTTTTTCTTTATATTCCAACTTTTTTCCTGCTTTTCAGACATCATAAAGAAATAACAGCCATTAAAATCCACCTTTCAACATGGCAATAAAAAAACTACAGTTGTAAAAGTCAAGAAAGAATTGTAGTTTCCCTTCTATAAAAGGCTTATATGAAGATTTCTGTACAATACCATGTACTTTTCACTAACACTAGATATAATTCCCATTCTTCCTTCAGTTTGCAGTTCATTGCTATCATCAGGCACTTAACATTATAGATGAAGGAGATTTTGAAAGTTGATCATGACAGCCGAAACAGGAAAAGACTGCACTTCTAAGCTGATTACAATCTTGATAAAGGACTAGTTGTGAAATAATTCTATTATGTGTTATGTATATTGAACTTTATGCTGTGTAAGCCAGGAAGGAAAAAAACCACAAAGTATTACAGTAGAAATGACCTGTCATTCATACCCTTTCTTTCCCTAAATGATAATTCCCCATTCCCTGTGCTCATTTACTGAAATACATACATCTTATTTACTCCCACTCAGAAAGAGCAAACACAGTCACTAAGACAGGCCTGAGATCTTCAAGTCCATTGGGGTTTCATGAGCAGAGAGATTGTCTGCTCTTCTACAGGGCAGCAAAGGGATTCGAACCAAGGATGAATTTAAAACTGTGGAAGAGTGTCCTCATCGTCTTCACAGCTGCTCAGGAATCATGTGATTCTCCATTCTTGCACCTATTTAAATTTATTGCATACAAAGCTTTCAGCAAACAATTACATACCTGCCACTCTGGTCTGTAGTCCATGTAACAGATCTTCCCTCTGGTTTGGTTTTGTACCATATTCTTATTGCATGAGGAAAGTCAGCTGGAGTCTGAATTCCTGATTTCCGTATCTCCAAGCTCCAGGTGCCAGTACTAAAGAGAAGCTCTCCACAGCCAGGTGCCTGGCTACACTGAGTAAAATAGTATAGCTGTTCCTTCCATTGGTCTGCAGGTAAAGTCACAAGTTCACGTACAATCCGATTCCTGAGATTTTCCAGCTCCTTTGAAACACCAGTTAGATTGGCAGACCTTGTAAATTTTTCAATGCCTGACACAGCAGCAACATCTACCTCTTCAACCTTTAGCACAGATAAATCACAGCAATCCAATACCAGCAGAAAATCCTTGTTTCCATGATCCCCTATGTCACAGCGGTCCTTTGAACTAGAAATCCCAGAAGCCCGTTCGTTGTTGCTATGGTTACTATTTTCATAAGAAGTAGCTTCCTCTTCTTTACCACTGTCAGCAAAATCATTATATTCTGTTTTAGACGAACCGGTATTCACATTTATCATAGGAATGTGGCAGGGCTCAGATGCACTCATTTCACACGTTTCATCAAACTGTGACTGGCAACATTCTTTGCCAGCACCACTGGTTTTCATGTACTGGCTCCCAGTCTCAAAGAACAAAACTATGCTGCCTTCAATAATTTTACTTTTAAAATCCACATCCAAGTCCAACACATAGTGCTTTACAAGCATGTAGCTAGTGTTTGCCATTAATGGCAAGTCATCCTTCATGGGGTCCAGCGGCGTCTCCATGTTCGTCTATTGGGCAACAGTTTTACAAAGCCTTAGACAATTCTTATATATGATGATTCCAGAAGGAGACTATTCAGCCTCCCAGTGGCAAAAATAATTTTGAATAAGATTAGAATATCGAAATTGTAGTTTCTCCACTTCTTGTACTCTAAAAAAAAAAAAAAAGAAAAAATCTCACAACCATTTCTGAAGTGCACTAATTCTAAATATATTTAAAATCCAGTTGCCATTATTACAATAGTACAGCTAAAGGGACATAAAGGGTGATTGTATCTTCATGCAATGGCATCAGGGCAGAATAGCATATGCTTGCTTCAGGATTTGCTGCCAAGGAGCAGTGGCTGCATGTTTCAGATAAGGACTCAAATGAAAGTATTTTTAGACAGCTTTTATAAATCGATAGAAACAACCCTTACTACAGTTCTGTTGACTCACAAAACTCCTGAACTGTTTGTTTTTAAAGTTGCATTTTTTCAAATGTATCAAAAGATAGTGATATATTTATACTGGGATTTTAAATAACAAGAGTAAATCTAAATCACCTCACAGGTCTCAAATTTTTAGAGTAATAAATTCCTATATACAAAGTCCACTAATACTTTCCACATGGCAACCACTCTCATATCAGCACTTCTAGCAAATTATAAGAAAATGAGCCAATTTATAAGAAGTGCATTCCAAGTACTCCTTTGAGATTGCTCATGAAGATTTTTTTAAATCTATAATTAAATACTTAAGGCATATAATTACATATCTGTAGCTGGAAACTCACAATATTGAGAAAAGTGTTCTTTTCTCTCCTTACGGAGAACAAAAAAGACTTGTCACTGGAAAAGACATAAATACCTATAAAGGCACAAAAATATTAAAATTCATCAACATTTGTTGCAACAATCAGCAGAAGTTTGTCACACAAGTTAAACTGACACCCATTCTCTCATGTGCTATGACCATTGAGCTAAAGTCATGCACTCTTATCCCACTTAAGTCCTTTCTATCTGCTTTCTAGATAAGGAATAGAAACCAGAGGATGCTCTCTCCTTGGCATTTCAGTGACACTCATCACAATAGGCAGCAAGCCCTGCTTCTTAAGAGAACAGGTACTCCATTGCAATATTATTTCACAGTTTTACACCTCATCATAGACTTCACTGTCCAAAGCCAATTTTTGTATAGTTCTCAAAGTCAGCACAGAGGAGAACCCAGACACCCTGAAGATTTGCTATATCTTTTTTGTAGGAATCCAGGGCATGCTATCAAGCTACTATCAGTGAAAGACTCAGGGTAAGAAATTTCCCATACAGTTCCCTAAACTAGTTTCACACAAAGCACAAAAACATAGCAAGTATCTCCTTACCTCAGTGGTTTTCTAGCTGTCAGAAACAGCTCTTTCATGGCTGACTTTGAAGACAAGCTGAGAAAAAATCTTCAATTTTTAACAATCTTACAGTACTTCTCCAAACATACCAGGGCAACAAGCTCACATCAGAAGGTTTCCCTTCACTGAAATAGCTCATTAAATGCAGGCAACATGAGCAATGCATCCATGATTTCTGTGTGTAATGCTGTGGACTGCACTTGACATTATCTGGATATTTTTCAAACTACCAAAACCTCATGACTGCTAGCAGATCAGGTAATTATTGGTGACAGAGAAAACAAATAAAGTGACTTGGTGGGGAAAAACCCAACGCTGAACTAACATTCAAACTGTTTTGTACAAACACATTTTTAATTTGTAAATATTTATATTTTATAAAACTGGCATGTTTTATAAAATGTGAGTACTATCTTATAGACACAAGTGTAGGAGGAGAGGGCCAGCCTTGGGATGAGGTAATTAGGGATGATTACTTGCTATACCCCAGAACCTGACTGGGTGTGCACAAAAGATGTAGGCAGTCTTTCTAGAGGGGCATGGAGAAAAGACAAGCAAAAAAAATTAAGCTGTCTTGCAAATAAAACTATCCTCCATGCACTCAAAGGCATTATATTGAGTTGATTTTCTAAAACTGTAAAAATTGATTGCTTTTGGTATTCTGTAGTGTGGGGGTTGTTTGAATTGAAATACTAAATGAAAAGGGAATGAGGAAATAAAATATAAGAACAGAAATACCAAAATTTACTTCCAGGAAAATATTCTCTACACTTTCAACAGAAGCCCAGAGTATTTCCTTTTCTTTAAGCCACTTGAAACAACAGTAATAATGTTCAGCCACAGAACTTCACAGTATTTACCAAACTAAATCAATAGGACTTAAACATAAGATTAGTTAAGTTTTCTGGTACATACATAAAATTTGCATACAAACATTGTTTACAGTAAAAATAGCACTACGTTCAAAGTGTGCTTTGATTATTTTTCCTACAGACATTAATTTACCCTAATTGAAAAGGTTTTCTGTAATTATATTTCAGAGGACCTAGTGGGCCCTCTTGTGTGCAGGTAATGTTACCCCTCTATGCAGTAAATCAGCTGAGCACATATGCAATAAAGTTCACTCTCTAAAGTTAGAAGCCAATACAAAATACGAACAACATACACTACCTTTAAACTATCATTTTTACAACTTCAGTCCCATATCAGCCCAAAATCTCCAGATGTGTAATCACTGCTAACACAATGTATTTTTCAGATTTCTTTTTAAAGCAAATATTAATAGAGCTTCAAAACAGTTGTGCATTTTAATCTTGTTTTATTTAACTTGCCTTATAAGCGAGAAATTTGATGGTAAAAGGACATGCTTTTTGAAAACACACAGCATTTACAGTGGGGAAAAATTTAAAAAAGCACAACCAAAAAACCAATGTAAGGTTATCCAGAATTTAGAACAATTGAGTAGAGGTATGTTAATACATATATGTGATAGTCACCTTATTAAGACCTAGAAACATAATCTAATGTTTAATTTGGGCTCAAAATAATGTTACATAAAAATTAACTTGACATGAGTTGAACAGATGCATTGCCTTGAACAGCACTGCTTGTTTTATGATATTGGAATACATGAATAAATGCCAGTGTCCCAGACAAGATGGATGGGTATCTACTCCTCCTCAGGCTCTGACTGGCTTATCAAATATAGGACCTCAACTACCTCAGGAAATTATCAGTTTAATTCAAGAAGAAGAAACAGGAATGAATTGTTTATTTGCACATTGAAATAGACAGTGGACACTTAGCATTTTTCTTATCAAGGAAAAAGTAAAAGATCAGGGCACTGAATGACCACACACACAACCTCTGTAGCAATAAAACAAATACAACAGGAATCACATTAAAATAAACCTGAAATAAAGCCATGTGGGGGAAAAAAAGCAAGCAAAAAATGGTAAAGGAAGAATGCACTTCAGCAAAAGAAGAGGATAAAAATTATTGAAGAATGTAACGTCAGAGTAAAAAGGTAATGGTATTTTTACAAATATTTTTAAGGGACCATCCTCAAAACATACAACTGAACAGGACAAAATTATTATATATTGTCACATTTTAAAGTTTACACTGTTTAAAGTTTAGGTATCTACACATTTGCTTTCAGTCAGCAATGCTAGTTCAACCATGTTCTAAACTAACACACTGACCCTTTGTTTGAGGGACATGGGCTGTCCCTCATTGGTCCAACATGACTAATTCACTGAGATCTCATTTTCGGAGAAAGCAACTGTGCACTCACAGAAGCAAAAAGTTCTAATGACTGGTAGCAGAGACTGATGAGGAGGAAAAAGGCAGATGAACAACTACCACATAGGTAAACCCCATGCCGTTCTTTGCACAGACAGTGATGTCTTTTCATAAATATGTGATAATTTGGGGAGTTTGACTGAACATTCTGTAAATAATGATTTAATTTACCATTTGATTCCAACTGCATTTGAATAAATACAACTTCATGGTGTCTTTTCTTCAATCAAGTCTTCTCAAAAATGTAAACAAATCATAGTACCATTATCCCTCCAACATGATTACTACTGCAGGTACTAAAATACACCCTATTTTAATCCCAGCAGAATCCTAAGCAGAATCAATGTTATACAAATTTGCAAGTCAAGCCTAGGTAAAAAAAAGAAGAATTCTTTCTTTCCTACATTTTTTGTTACAAATTGAGTACAGATTTAGATGGAGTGTAAAAAAATTTAACTCCCAAACTCTATACAGTCGTATAACTAATTCAGTCTAGCACTTGTCATTCATTCTGTATTTCTTTTCAGTTTCTTTTAACAGGTTAAGAGAATAAATTCTAGACATGGTGCTGATATAACAACGGGAAAATGTGACATCACCTTCTGAAGAAAAATCCTTGCTGTACACCTTGAAAATCGCTGCTCATATTCAAGAAACAGTATATCTTTTCCTGCTGCTTCATAAACACACTGTTTTGAGAAATATTCTTTGGATATGCTATTCAAGGTATTGGCATCACAGAAAATATACATACTTTTAAATTTTTTTAAAAACATCTCTTATTCATCTCTGCAATATTTTTTGCTATGTTACACCCATAATACGAGTATGTGGTTTTCATTTCTGTGCACATTTCTGTGCATTTCACCTTTAAAAAAGGAGGTTCACTAGCTGAACTGCAGGCATGAAAGAAAAAAGTTAGAAACGGTAATGCTACTACAAAGTCCTGGTGATCATTTTGCACGCAGTGTTTCATGTCATACTTCTTCCACACACAGAGATATAAAAAATTACTAGTATATTTTAAAGATAGACCTTAAATTCAATGCGTCTTTCTTATTACATGTGCTTTGGAAGTACATTTTGTAAGTAATAAAAGTAATAGGATTACAGGGAAAGCTGATTATTTGGTTATATTATTTGGTTTTAATATTTTAGAAGACAGATGTTCACAAAAGAATAAACAATAATAGCAGATGGCAGCCAACATTAATAGAGTCAATCTTGATCACCACCACATAACAGAGTTGCATAAAAGACACAAAGAATGGGAAACAGGAGAGATATGATCCTTTGGGGAATTATATTTGTATAACATTGTTTTTCAGTCAATACAAAAAGCATCAGCTGGAATTAGAAACACAGGACTCTGAAAACAAGAGAAAAAAAGTTTTCAGGCAACTTAAAACACAGTTGCAAAGTAGACAAGATTAAGCTTCCTAAGAGTGTCTATAGAAAAAAAAAAAGTTTCTTTTGGATAGGCAGTACACTGTAACTCACAGTCTCAGATTTTACAGTTACATGGAAAAAAGAAATAAAAAGATAGTGAAGAACTTGGAAAAGTAAGTCTATCCAGTGAAAGTTGAGGGAAAAAACCCCTGGGACAGCTGAACTACTCAGAATACCCAGTTCAAATGGTGAAGTAGGAAGGGAAGGGGGAGAACTGTTTGGATACAAAGGAGTCCAGTTAAACTTGTAAACAGCACATTAAAAACTAGAGTGATCGATTATGGTATCTGATATTGATATTTCATTATTCCAAGAAGCTGTTATTTTGAGTCCTAATAGCCAACTACTCCAGCCTAACTCCACTCTAACAGTAATAATCCAGATGAGAAAATTAGAAAACTCTCTGAACTTGCTGAAATGTCCTTCAGAGGCACTACTGGGTGGAAGCAAATGAAAGGCTTACAAACTTTAAAAAAAAAAACAAACAAACCAACCCACCTTGAAAAACAGAAGACATTAGAGATTACTTCATATATAGTGTCAGAAACGCACTATCAAGAATGGTCTGAATTGTCTGCCCCCTTTCCAAGCATACTCCTAATTTCACTGCACTCCTGCTACACCAGGCAGCCAAGGACTGTCTTACATGTGACACTGCCATGGCTGACACGACTCTGAAAGGCAGGCACAAAATGAAGTCACCTAAGATAGTCCTACATCTTGCCAAACATGAAGCATACACAAAACACCTCTTGTTTCAGAGCACAACTGCAGTTGTCTCTTTTCACATATTCCCAAAATCTTAGAAAACAAAAATGAATGAAAGAGAGGGCCATACGACAGAAGATCCAAGTCTCCAACCAATCCAAGCAGTTACAGCTCAGTACTTGATATCTGCCAAGCCCTGGAAAACTCCCAACTTGGAGTTTTTGCAAATACTTGAATACATTAACCGGTTAATGCCTTAAAAACCATACCACTATATTTAATTGTGCAAAATCAGAGTGCACAGACTCACACACAGATGCTGACACAAGTAGTAGGCATTAATCCCTAAGACACTGCCCACTTCCATTACAGCTTTTCTGTTTTTCACACAGCACCCAAACTCATTCCCGGAAATAAAAAGTACATTAAAGTAACTCCATAGAAATTCACACAAATTGAGTTTTCTAGCAAATTAAGGATGATCAGATGAACCCTTCCAATTTATGCTAAATCTGTTTGAAGACACTTCTCCCAGCAGCCAGTTCTGCCAAAATCATCTGCTCTGATCAATAGTCAACAAAGACATTTGAGCTGACAGCCTAGCACATGCACCTGAGCTGGTAATGTAAGCTATTCCTGATCCACAAACAAGGCTCTCTGAAGCGCAGTGACCAACTTGTTTGTGTTACATACTCACTGTATTCTTCAAAATGTGCCAAAGAATTTCAGTGACACAGACTTCCCTACATGCCACCAGCCAACAGCCAGACACATTTAAATAGCAGCTTTTTATGCCAGGAAAATAAAGCCAAGTTGGGACTCTCTTCACATTCAGCCAAGCATGATGTGCTTCATCTGTACAAAAAAAAAGCTAATTCAATTGCTTTCAACAAGCAGGTGTTAGAATTAAAGCTATAATGCTCTCTCCTTAGCATTTAAAAAATTTAAAAATGAAAAAAAGTGCCTTTTGGATAAACATTCTCTTTAATAATTACAGGTGTTTTACAACTAATTCCCTTTAAACTGCTTTCAAAGCAGCTTCTTCCAAATCCAAGTTTATACATTTTCCACACAATATAAAACATTAAGATCTTACTAAGAACTCAGTTTTGAACATCAGCATCAACAATAATTTTACTCTTTGAATACATGTATACATTATTTTTGGTAATTACAAGTTTTTTTTCCCCCCCCACAAAAGATGAATACCTAAGACACCTTAAGCCTTTTTAAGGTAAGAATGGACTCCATAGATGAAAGTAAGGCTTAAACAAACTAACAGAAACATTTGCTAATGTTAAACTACTATAAAACAATCCACAGCAGAGAGCTTACAGACCTCACTCTGCGTCACAAGAATATGAGGACATTTTGTAATGAGGCTTTGATGTGAAAATTAATGCAATCACTGACATCCCTTGATAAAATAATTGGTACCATTCCAGAAGTCTCCTTTTAAGTCAGAAAACTATAGGAATAATGAGCATAATGGAAGAGCTTCTTTACCAACTACGGCAGCAAGTTAGCAGCAAGGGAAATTTATTTCTATGACCTGAAATTATAAGCCAAGAGAGAAAACTCCTTACAGCCTAAAGAAGGGAAATACCAAAAAAAAGAAGTCTCCTTCTGACCCCAAAATACTAATTCCCAAAGAAAAACACCCAAGACTGAAAAAGAAGCACAACTTACTGCAGCTAAAGGAGCTAGGAAGAGTTTCCTGATATTGCTCTTAACCTATCTTTACTCCATTGGCAATTATTTGTATTACAGTAATGATCAAATACATAAGAGAGACCAAATATATGTTTTACAAGTTTCTGGCCCCCAATTTACCATTACTTTTTGAAAAAAAGCCAAACCCCAAATGAAAAAATGACAACCCCACAAAAACAAAACAACCCCCACGACCAAAATTTGTATAAGGATAGAATTTTCCAGGTTTTATTTTACAAAATTATTTCAAGATGGATATGGGCCTGGTAATTTGCTATACCTAAACCTGCCTGAATTGAGGCATAGATGATCTTCATTGGTCCCTCTAGAGATGTTGAACAGCATTAAAGAGGCACAGAACTACCTTGGATTTTATTTTACAAGGAAATAATACACAAGGAAAGGTTGTGTGTGACTGACCTTCAAGAGGAGCAGCTTGCATGTCTGATGATACTCATACGTAGGAAGCACCCAAATAAAATGTGCTGAAACAGAGTAACTGTTCCCAACTTGATGCAGCTGTTGATAATGTACGATGTCAAAGAACTAAATCTTTAGGGCTGGAATCAGAAAAATAGTCTTTCTAATGTTGACACTGGCAAACCACCTCTGCCATTTAGCGAGACCTCTGCAAACCTAAGCTTTATCCGGAGTGAAGGATCTAACATACACACACCATTTATTACGATAGGACTTTCACCTACATGTTTCCCGCGTTAAAGCGGCCAATGAGTGGAACAGTTCATTAACCAGCGTTGAGAGGATCGAACAGACCCAAGTTTAGAGTTCTTTCGGGACACTAGAAGCCCACAGCAAGGCCACTGGCCCAAGCCCACAGGACAGCAGAGCCAGCCGGCCGCACAGCGCTCCAGGGGCAGCCATTTACTGCACAGGGCAAGGCCAGGGCGGGAAGCTCCGTCACTCCCGGCGGCGCCTCCCTCGCCAGAGGCGTGGCGGAGC
>JAHLSL010013749.1:1159542-1182507 GCA_025920805.1 Petroica traversi
CGGGGTAGCGCGTCTGCTGCCTGGGCTCGCCTCACCAACCTGAGGCTGGTTTGCCCATCAGCCGGCAGTGAGTGCCCTGTGGCCAGCAGGGCCAATGCTATGCTGGAGTGCAATGGGAAGAGTGTGGAATGCTAAGAGAGCTGATGCTGTCCGTCTGCTCCGCCCTGGTGAGGCCGCAGCTGGAGCGCTGCGTTCAGCTCTGGGCTCCTCAGCACAAGAGAGACAAGCAGCTACTCGAGACGGGCCAGCCAGGACCACAAAGACCATTTGGGTCTGGGGCAGCTCTCTCAGGAGGAGAGGCTGGGCAAGGGGATTGGGCTGGATCATCTCCAGAGGTCCCTGCTATTTTGTGATTCTGTGAATTTCCCTCTCCCAGGGTGTGGCGGAAGAGGGACAGGGCAGGAACTGTACTGCTGTGGTCACTGGTGGTGGTGCCCAGTGTCAGGATTGCCCAGCCCTTGGGCTCACTGAAATACTTGCATGGAAACGCACACTTTCTGTTTGCACAGTAAGGTGGGGCCCTGTCATGGATCTGCAAGGCGGCCAAAATCCCAGTAGCCTCTGCTTAGAGCATAAATAAAAGCATTTATTTTTACATCATATATGTGATTAGATACTTCTTTCAGTCATTTAGAGTGGCAATGAATGATTAAGCTCTTGGAGCAGTTCATCACTGATCAGCTGATTCGGTGTGACAGGGCTGGCTGGATGCAACCCAAAGATGTAACTTACCTCAGTGGTAAGTTACGCTGTTACTTCTGCTCGTAAAATTAAGAGTCATGAAACATTCCCAGTGATTTTGAGCACTGAAGCAACCCCATGAACATTTAATTGCTTAGGCAGTGTGGAAAAACACTGAGAGCAAAAATTGGGTGAGTCTCTCCCAGAAGTTCCAGTTGCAGTTTCTAGGAAATTTTCAAGAGTGGTGGGATATTTGGTTTCAGATCCTTGCTAACCAGGAGAAATAGCACACAAATTTCCCTCCCACCAAGCAGTTACTGTTATCCTTGGATTACAGGGACCTTCTGTCCCCACTGGACAAATTATGCTAGGCAGGAATGTAGTTTGAAAATCATTCTGAGGAGAAGGATTTGGCTTGGTTTTGTGAATGTGTTATCAGATGAAAAATCATTTGCATCTGGTGGGCTAATACAAAGCTTATTCTTCAAAAACCACTGGCCTGTGGGAACACATAATGCTTCTGTAGGAACAGCAACCGGCAAGTAGCCAAATCGGTTGTGCCAAATTTTACCAGTTCACCAGGTGGTCAGATATGACTCTGGGGTTGCATACCATCTGGGACCTCCAAAGAGACCCCAAGGACAGAAGAACGCATGCGCAGAGGGGAAGTAACATACGTCACTGATTTCAGGGAAACTATTATGAATGTGTGTTTATTCCAGGAATATCAATGAATATGTATATGAAGAATAGTATACAAACAAGAGCTGCTTCTGTTTGCATGCACTTCTGAAGCATGCACGATTTCTGGAGGAGACACCCCTTTGTGCATCTGGCTGAATAAAGAATGCCTGCTTCTTAATGCTACACTGACGTTAAGGAGTTTTTTTATTTTTCCTGATGCTTCGTAGCAAATGCCTCTTAGCAGAAAATGTAGGGTCACAAATACTGGCCTTAGGAGCCTGCGTGACATTTGGATGCCTACTTGCCCTTGTAAATTGCGAACTTATTTAGAGCAGATCTGATCGAAATGGTTTTTAAAATGTCAAAAACTGCTAGGAAGCTCAGTCTCTCCAAAGTATTTGAAACATACTAGCACTGGTAGGAACATAATAGAAAATATTTCAGACACAGCCATATCCAGTTCAGAGTCTTCTGTTTGAGGATTGCATCCACAATGCCTGTACTCAGGAAGGACTTTCTGACTAGGTCTATCTGCAGTACCAAGGGAAGGCTGAGTCTAAAATCAGTATGCCACTTTTCTTAGGTTTAAGTATGTATCTTGAATCCAGATAAAACCACTATTTTAACGGTTGTGTTTGAGCAGATCTGAGAGCTGCAGATACATGTATATACATATAAACATGGAAAATACACATTACTTTGCAAATATTAGAAAAGGAATATATATATTTTTTAATCAGGAGGACTGTAGGTTTAAGCAAAAACTGCACTACAGCGGGGGGGGGGTGGGTTTGTTGTTTTCAGTGCACAATATGGTTTAAGTTTCCTACTGATGTAATAGTAATGTACAGAGCTCTTTAACTGCACTTTGTTAAACATTGTGGATTGTCATCATTGTTGACCATTCTCACTTTTACTTGCAAACATGATAGCTTTTCCAGGGGCTGAGAGAATGCACCATTCTAGCCCAAAGAAAATAAACCAGAACATCATCATGAGCAAAAAAGAACTTGTTTCTTGCTCCATATTTACCCAAAATCTACTTATTTTTTGAAAGAAGAGCTGTTCTCTGACAAATAGCATACAGCATACCACATTATCATCATCCTTCCTATTTACAATAAATCACTCTGGATTGCTCTTGTCAAGTGAACAATATTCATGAGTATTGGAGACTTGTTTTATTTGACATTAAACATAAGCCAAGTAGTTACCTGCTTGTTATTCATTAATCAATTTTATTTGTTGCTAAAAAGAAAGCTTGGTGTAAAAATACTACTGTAAGTCTCCCCAAACTAAAGATTACATACAGGGGTATGTTTATTACAGCTTATTCAGGCAATATTTCAGGACTATTCTTATTTAACACCTTTAACAATCATACTTAAGCCCTAAAAATAAAAAATACTGGAAGTAATTGGTGAACACTTAAAAAAAGAATTAATCTCTAATATTTTGGTATAAAACCTGACAGCAGTGGCTATTATTTGGAGCAGTTGTTCTGTGTAAGGAGTACTTGAAACATTGAGAAGGGAACAAAACTCAGTCTAACAAGTGGAGCCTAGACTGCTAACAATCAACAGACTATATTTACAAACCACTTTTTAATTGATTACAAGATGCCAATGACGAAGAATTAAAAGTCATGAAGATTGTATTCTGGAGTGACTAACATTGCCATTAACTAGCTTTGTTGATAATACTAATTACTAAGCCCATTGTCTTGTAATTAGTGTGATCTTGTAAATGGTATTTTCTCCAGCCTGTGAAGTCAAAATAGATTAGAGCTTGTGCATAAATTCTTTTTCAATTACAGGTTGTGCTGTTCAGGAGTAGTATGAGCCTGTGTTAAAAATCGACCTCTTCTTTAGATCCACAAAAGGAAATGGTACTTGTGAGTATGGCACTTTGTTGGCACAGCAAGCTATGCTGCTAAATATTAGTTGAAGACTGTATTTTACAATTGATGTTGAAGGTGCATTTGATGAAGAGTGTGCACAATTTTGGTAATAGTTTGAAACATGATGTTGGCTGCTTTCAAACTTCTTTGAACATATGGATTGCCTTACACTGTTAATTACTGTTTGTGACAATAGGGCCTAAAACTCAGTCAAGCTAAAAGCTCTACCAACACAGAGGAAACGGCATCGTGAATTTTGAGAGTTATCATGCAAAGAAACAGCAGACACAATATTGAGGGAAGGGGTTTAATAGAGAGGCAGCAGGAATAATGTGATGGCAGCAAGGATCTGCCACACACCTTCCCAGTAGTGACAGTGGTATGTAAGAAAGAACTGTTATAAATGTATATACATTTTATAAAGGAAACAAAAGTGAGGGTGAGTAAGAAATCACAGCGGAGAAGTTAGTATAAAAGCAGGTAAGCAAGAAATATTTTTAATATCTGGGAAACTTGCTTACCTCAGTCTTTTTTATTTTATGGCTTTTACAGGGGTCTTTACTACCAAATTCTTTACTTGTTGTTTTGTTAGGGGTTTTTTTCCCCAATGCCACATATTTTGGAAAAAGAGTAAATACTCTTAAAAGTATCACTGGGTATCACAGAATGAATTGGGCTGAAAAGGACCACAGTGGGTCATGTGGTTCAGCCTCCCTGCTCAACAAGTGTCATCCTAAAGTACATGGCACAGGATTGTATCCAAGTGGTTCTTGAATATCTCCAGCGAGGGAATCTCCACAACCTCTCAGGCAATCTGTTCCAGTGCCTTGTCACTTGCACAGTAAAGAAGTTCTTCCTCATGTTCAGGTGGAACTCTCTGTGCATCAGTTTGTGCCCATTGCCTTTGTTGTATTGCTCAGCACCACCATGGAGTCAGATCCATCCTCTGACTCCCTCCCTTCAGATACAGACATTGATGGCATCCCCTCTCAGTCGTGCCTTCTCCAGGCTGAGCAGGCCCAGCTCCCTCAGCCTTTTATTGCAAGATTCTCCAGACTGTGGGGCAACTCCTGATCTCTCTTCTGGTCTCTCTCCAGGAGCTCCATGTCCACCTTGTACTGAGGTGCCCAGAACTGGACACAGCACTCCAGATGTGCCTCACCAGGGCACAGTAGAAGGACAGGATCACCATCCTTGTCCTGCAGGAAATGCCCTTTCTGATGCACCCCAGGACACCATTGGCCTTCTTGGCTGCCAGGACACACTGCTGGCTCATGGACAGCTTGTTGTCCACCATGACCCTCACGTCCTTCTTCACAGATCTGCTTTCCACCAGATCAGTGCTGGTGCCTGGGGTTATACCTCCCCAGGTACTGGACCCAGGAATTGCCTTTGATGAATTTCAGGTGCTTTATCTCTGCTCATCTCTCCAACCTAAGTTGTCAGGTATGCTACTTGATACTAAAACTGGTGCATTTTCCTGCACAGTTCAGAGTGGTCAGATGGACCTGCTGCAGCTAAGCTTTATCCTCTTCCAAGGAAGCCCTTTCTGCTTTAGTTGTTTCTGAAACTGAAGTTTGGAGGCACTGTTCCACTTTGTCAGTATATAAAGAGAGACTTGTCTGCAAGTTGTTTCTGAAATATTCAAAATCAGTATGTTAAGTATACCATATGTGGAAGCCTGTAAAGCAATTAGCTGTGCAGACATTCTTGAAGCTCCAGGAGAGGTAAGGGAAAAGGATTATATCCTGCCTGACTGCACATTTTAAAATAGTAAAAAGGAACATATAAAAATTATTTAAAAGAAGATAAAATTAGTTTAAATGTTGTGTTTTGTCTTAGCTCGACACAGACAGCATTTGAACTCTTGGGTTTCCAGAGATATCTCTCACACAAAGTCACAAAGCAAATATAAAGATAAAAATGGACTCCTGATCATAGGATCAAATTTTATGTGGATTCAGTGACTACTGCTATCAACTCATCACTTTAAGTATAAGTTAGTGTTTAAGCTGCTAAATATGATGTTTTTCTGTGGTTTTGCTCTCACAACAAGAATGTTGTGTTTTCCTAAAATAATTATTTCTTTTTTCCAGTCTATTATTTCAGCTGCTGTGATTCTTATCCTGCTGTGCAAATAAATGCCCCACATAATGGTTGTCTTAATTTGGCCTCATGCTTTGATACAAGTTTAGCCTGATCAGATCTTAATATAGTCATTTAAGTATTGTAGGAAAAGACTGAAAAGTCTTACCTCCAGGAAACCTTTCTCAACAAGCACAAGAAAATTATTTGTTACCCCTGAGACTGTGGGTTTCATTATGCTCAATGGAGAGATCAGCTCATTGTGAGTCCTTCCAGCTAGTACACCATGGAGAAGATGAACAGACTGAATCATCATTAAAAACTCCTGTTCACTCTCTGATCTCCAAATGTAGTGTAAACAAGGAATTTAAGTAAATTTATGCATAATTTAATAGTGACTTGCCACTAGCAAAATGAAAGAAAAGGTGAGGAACACAGAAAAGTGCTACGGCGTAGAACTAAATATAAGCAAATTAGTATCTTGAGAATATAATATGACAGATAGGCTGTAAAGCTTCTGACACATAACTGGAGGAGAATGGCTACAGGAAATGGCCTGTAGTACTGTTACCCCTCCAGCCCCATATATGCCAGAAAGAACACTAGGAACTGAGCTGTGAACAAGTCATTATTTACTCTCCAGTTGAGGTTCTTACCATGTTTTGGCAGGGAAGAGAGTATATATAGCGAAGACAGAATTTCTACTTCAAAACATTTTTGAAGTGTTGAGATATCAGGGTGATGCTTGATATATAAAAACCCTGTGCCAGCTTTAGCAAGGGAAATACGTGCATGATTTTTATCAAATAAAGCTGCTGCCATTTAGAACTCAAAGTGGCATTTTTTATCAACTGTTTATGCAAACCCTTTTGTTAGCTCTTGGAAGACTTTGGGGTTTGGGGAGGTCAATGGAGTGTGCTTTGGAGCTCTGGCACACCTTGTGCCTGTTCTGGGCAATCAGTCCATCATATCAGCACTAGAGTATTGAGGAAAAATCTCTGAAGCACGTAATATAAGAGCAAAATTCAGCATTGCTTTCGCAGGACTCAGGATTAAGTTTTGTCCCAATATGTTATGTGTCTAGTAAATTATCAACTTGCATATGAGGAAGAGTTAACATTTTATGTAGTATTTGGCATGATACAGGCCAAAGAAATTCAAACCAAAAACATTAAATTGTTTGAAAATTAATGATCTGAAAAACAATATATTGAAAAGGTGTTCAGATTATGTACTAATCTCACTTTTCACAAGAGCAATAATATGATACTTTTTTCAAAAAATGTACATGGCAGCTTCCAGAAGAGGACAGACTGCTCAACGCCTCATTCTATAATGTATGAATTACATACTGTAAATGACTTCATTGTTTCCAACTCTTTTTTTGTGTATTGCTTCTTGGTAAGTAATGAATACTTCAACACAAGAGTCTTTAAAAACTTACAACTGCTAGTGGTAATAGCTACAAACAGTTGAAAGATAACTTTCCTCAACTTAGCAATGTATTAGAGATTTTATTCTCGTGTGTTAGACTCTTGTGATGATGTATTCATTATCTACCAAGAAGCAATACACACAAAAACCCACACTTGTTTGTAATGTTATAACTTGCACATGCTAACTAACTAACTAACCAAATAAATAAACAAACAAATCAACAAATCAGTCATATGGCGTTTTATTTGTAATGTTGCAAGATTGGAAACATTTTTCTGAAGTTACTCTAAAATTATAAGAAGAACATCAGTTAAGAGGAACTGTTCAAACCCTAAACCATGATTCACCATCTACAGTGATAATGGGAAATGTTTTAATATTTGAAAGAAAGAAAAATAGAACATCCATAATAAACATACTTTAGGAATAGTATTAAGGCTAATCCAAGTCATTCAGCCTTTGCTAATAAAATTTAAACAATTGTCTAGGAATGTGCTGGTTCGGGCTGGTTAAACCATGACAGTGATTTATCAAATGCTTTATGAATCTTTGTTTTACCTTTGAGAACAATAAGTGTAATTGGAATTACCACTGTCTTGCTCATTCTTTGCCTAATTTACAAGCCTTGTGCTTCTTTGACACTTTAGTTTCTCTGGCTAATTTTTATGAGGCTTACAAAGATCTGGATCTGCATCCCAAAACTAATTTGCAAGTCACAGCTGCTCTGGTGTTCCCAGTTGAGAAGACACTGTCAATCATATGTGTGTACGTCAAATATAGGTAATAACTTGAGAACTTAAAATTTTTGCAGGAAAAAGGTGAAACACTCTGAAACTTGCAGGTTAAAAATGAATGAAATCTGTGTGTTGTCTTTTATACTCTCCAGGCAAAGTATATGTTTGCCAACAATACCATACAATATTGCAGGGATATCTGAAAGTATCACCAAAGAAGCCCATTTCATTTATGAAGATCAGAAATAAAAATTCTAGTACTGTTCTGAGTCTATTTTGGTATATGCATGGGTGAAAAGCATGATTATGGGGATGTTGTAAGGGTTCAAGCTTTCAACAATCTTACCAAATGGAAAGGGACTGGAAAGTGGGTGTCATTTGCTAAGTCTTCTTGTCATACAGGCTTTTTAAAGGCTGTGATATTCTTTCAACAGTATGTAATGATTTGCCTTTACAATAGAGAACTTGGCCAAATCTCTTCTCAAGGATAGTAGACATTTCCCATTGGACTTCACTGCTTGTGTAGGGTGGGGTCTGGCTTTGCAGGTGGTACATAAAACTCAGTGTCCTGTTTTGAACGGGTGAACAATCCCAGTGATACGATTTTATCTTGGGGGAAGTTTTCTCTTATTCCCACCATCTCCTTTTTAAGGATTGGGTCAACAAAATAGGGTACACAAGCATATTTTATGGGAATCTGGGATTCTGTGAAAGATCTCTAATTTCTTTTCTTGTCTTAAGTGCACTGATGTTGTCATGTTTTATTGAAATGCAGAAGATGCAGCTGCATATAAGGGAGTTTTTAGCTTTTTTATGATCTAAATACATGTGAAAATAACCCTTGAGGATTTTGTATTTTCCTAGGTGCTCTACTTAACAGACATGTCTCTTCTCATAAGAGAACTTGCTGCTTGTGGGAATGGTGTGAGGGAGGAGGTGTTAGGTAGCCAGATTCATCTCTGAGTAGTGGTTTGTTACTGCCAGTTTCTGCTTGAGGGAAGAGGTTACTTAACTTGCTATTTGGCAGTGACTGGTTGATTTAAAAATCTGGCAGTAGGAAATGACATCACAGGTAATAAATATTTCTAGATCATAACCAAATATGGTATTGAATATGTTCAGGTTTGCAGCCATGATCAACAGCAACATGTGAAAAACATTTAGTGGTGAAGAATACTGGTTTTGTATGTACGTTATTTGTGGGATTGTTAAATCTTTGATAAAATGCATCTTGATAAATCCATGAGCATTTGCTGTTCAGAAATACAAGCAAAATTCAATAAACGTTTAGGCAAAACAACCTCGATGTAAAAGTAAGTACCCTCATTTTGACTTAAAAGTTGGCAGAATAATCAAATAGTTTTATTAAATTAAGTTGCCCACAGATCTAGAAAATAAATCTAATAAAAAATAAAAAGGCACAGAAGGTAATGTTTCACTAGAGATAAATAAAATAGAAAATGAAGCAAAGAAATTAGGATAATTTAATTTATTGAGGGCCATAGCACAAGTCACTCATGGTTTAATTTTCATATAATAATCAAAAATTCACTAACATTGCCTCTATGTCTGTTATCAATATATCATAATGTCTAATAAATTAATACCCCATCCTTCTCTATTTAAAATTTCATCCCCTACCAATAGAAACCATGTTTGTATTACACACAATTAATGGCACTTTAAAATCTGTGTATAAGTATGTTCATTTATAGTAAATATAATCAAGTACGATTTCAGACCTAGAAAGTCCTAAAATAACTCAAGCTGTTTTACAACGTTGTCTTAAACTGTTAAAATTGCATACTCAAGATCATATTAATTATTCATGAGCTAACTGATGTACACTAAAACACTAATATGGAGAGAACAAATTACTTTAATCTGTAATGCTTTAGCTGAGTGCTAACTTGAATAACAATCTGCATAAAGATACAGGCAGTACTGTGTTCTGGGTACACAGGCTATTAATAGCTACAGATCCCATGCTACCTGCTGGAAATAAGCAATACCTGTCATGGGAGCTCTGGAACTTCTAATTTATTGTTAAGTATTTATATTGCAGTGTCACACAGAGACTCGAGCTATGGAAAAATGCTGCCTTTCCAGCTGTTTCTAGATGTTTACGTTCTAAGGGGACAGAAGGCTCACAAATGTTATGGGAATATAGTACTAGGATTGAACTGGGTTTTAATTTCTGTAAGAGGGAAGATATAAACAACTACATTAAAGTAAAACTTATACTGCACAGTGTTGTTGTACTGCAAGTATCGTAAGAAAACAAGCGAGCAAATCTTCAAAATATCAGGTTTAGCTGATATGCGAATTCTCTATGTATTTATTCCAGCAAGAATTATAATCACTTGGTTGTGTCCAAATCAAGCCTAATATAGTAAAGCACAGCTCTGGAAATCTCAGCTTTATAGCTCAGAGTATCTGTTTCCATCTGTGGTGAATTTGTTTAGTTGAGCTTATATTAGCAAATGACAACTGTCACGTACTGAGAACTTACCATTTTACCATTAGTTCATCATGGGATCACCCACATATGCCATAACAGAAATATCCACAAAATAAGATCTTGTCATAATAATTCAAAACTGCTGTGTTTGCTCATTCTCTATTGCCATACTATGTATTTATTTTTACAAAAGTTCTTTTTCCATAATCAAAGACACTCAATCTCTTCCTTTCTTCCTTTCATTTATGTTCTCTTTACATTGGGTTTTTTAATAAAATAAGCACCACAGAGGTCTGTGGGACAATTCTTCCATTAATACAGCCAATTGAAAAAATGACTTTACAAAAGGACATTTCAAAACTTTGTGCCTGAAGACAAAATTCAAATTTGAGTTTTATTAAATCCCCTATAATGTTTAACAGCTTTCCTTCCATATTGGAGTTCACATCTCTCTGTTGAGAACACCCGTGGTTTTTTTAGGACAAGAAAGATGTTCTCTGCTAGAATTAGGCAACACTTTGGAGTTCTAGAAGCCTGGTCTTTTCTGCATTATGCAAAGAAGAAAAAAGTCACTGGAAAAGGTATAAAGAGCATTTCCTGACATGTTTCCTCTCATAACTTTCTGTTTGTTTTAATAGGACAGGAACTTGAACACGGGTAAAGAATGGAGCTGTTCTTGTAAATGTAATTGTTAGTTTGCATGTGAGATCTCTGTTGATTGTAATTCAGGGAGAATAAGATGACATTATTTCTCCTAGTTTTAGTTTTTCCATTTCATGCCATGTTTGGACTTACTGCTTATTGATTAGCACATAAGTATCAGTTTTGGTCAGCTGATAAGTAGGTTTCAGTTGACTTTTAGCAAGAGACCTCTGAACTGGCAAGTTAAGCAGCTGTGTTTTCAGAGATACACTGGGAAGGCAAAAGGCTTTGGAAGAGAGGAATTAAAATAAGGTGTACTCTTAGGGCCTAAATGGGCTCGTCACTGGAGATGAGTGACCTGTTTCTGTTTAAACTACCATACAGTAAAAAATGAAGGTGGTATTTGCAGAGACATTTACCATAGCTCTTTAAAATTTTGTGACTGCCCCTGCAGTCTTTCTTAAGTAATCCCAGCATAAACAAATCAGCAATTGGGATGCTCTTGGCATTTCGTTGACTGACCTTTTGACTATCATAATTGTGTAAGATAAAGGAAAATTGTAAAATCATTTCAGATCAGCATGTTTCACCTAAGTGTTACTTCCATTTTTCTTCATTTTTAATTCCACTGAAAGTTTAAATGTGGCACTGATGGCCCAAGGGATACTTCTGTCAGTCCATCATGGAGTGGCCTTTGGCTTTTTGTTACTTTAGAGTATGGAGCTTTCCGCTGATATTTTGCTGTTTTGACTTTCAATACAGAGAAACAGAGTAACATTTATGGATACCTACCCACTAGTTCATTCAAATATCCTGATTCTTACACTACTACTCATGGTAACCAAGAGTCCCTGATTTATGAGGCAAT
The DNA here is from genome assembly GCA_025920805.1 of Petroica traversi. NCBI lineage: Eukaryota > Metazoa > Chordata > Aves > Passeriformes > Petroicidae > Petroica > Petroica traversi. The sequence goes on from JAHLSL010013749.1 coordinate 1,171,035, forward strand.
ACAATGCCTCATTTCAAAACATGCAGCTTTAAATGAATCATTATAATTATTTATTTCATGCTCAGATATAAGATTTCCTTAAGTTCCTATTAAGTAGTAAAACTTAAAATATGCTATTACTATTTACCTTAGTTCATGTGTTGATTATAGACACCAGATAGCTCTTACTCTGCTAATTCAGTAAAACACATTTGTTTTGGCTATAGCTGTAGTCTGTTTTTTCAAAGCAGTCAGCATTTCCAGCAATCTTCTACTTTTATTTTGTTGCGTAAACCAAAATTAAGAGACTGAAAATAGAATTACAAGTTCCAAACCCAGGAAAATATAAAAGTAGTAATCATTCATTTGGCCAAGATTTTCCTTCCTTTTTTCTACTTGCTTACTTCTCTAGGTAAAATGACTTTCCCAAGCTTTTTAATCTTAAACTTACAGAGCAGATTGAGACCTAAGAGGAAAACCATGCATCCTCTCTTTTTCCCCAGTTTACAGAGATGTTAATAGCTGAGCTGTGAAGTATTCCTCATTAATAGTGATGCAAACCTTTTAAGAACTTGGACAATAGATTGAGGTAACAGGTGTGGCAGTATAAGAAAGAAACTCCACCAAAAAAAAAAATCTGAAACAGAATCCTAGGTAAAAACTGAATGGCAGTGACAGCTGTCAACTCAGACAAATTTAATAGCATGCTCTTTAATGACTACAAAATTATAGGCAAAGACAAAGACTGCAACCTACCTGATTGGCTTGGCAGAGAAGAAGGAAGAGACAATATATCACACATGTGCTGCTCAGCCAGCAAGACACTGAATCTCATTCAAAAGTAAGTAAGAGTTATGCCAAAGTTGCAGTGCATGTCTTCCTGAAGTCAAAATTCAGACCTAGAAAACAGAGACTTACATTTCCAAAGCAAGTGTTCAAAATCAGATTTTAAGTATATCCTAGTATAGAGGTGGCCTGGTATTCTGAGTGAGACTCTCAACATTTCACTGACTTATGTTATTCATGCAGACACTCTCCTCATTTTAGAGAAACATTATTTTTCATTTGTATATCTTTCTTTTTAGTCTTCAGAGCTCTTTTTAATTCAGACCATCAGGCAACAAGATGCTTTACCTTTTCACTGGTGTTGATATTCTCTGCCAGCATATCAGTACATTGTTATTCAAATTCTGTCGGCCTCTAAGAACCATTCTTAGCTTGGTTTTAAGAAGGAAAGGGTGATCAGAGTCTGAAGAGAAGTAGCTCATGGAACATGGACTAAAAAAGCGTGCGTGGTGTTGTACAGAAACCCTGTTTCCTCTTTCCACAGTCCTACCTATCAAGTACCAATCACCTTTGTAAGGCTCACCATGAGACCAGCAACAACGGTGGCACATGGGTGTTTCATTTCTTCCTTTAGAATCCCCAGTCTAGCTTTTCATTGAAAAGTAATGTCATACATTCCCCAAACCAGTTTAGATAGCAATGCTTTTGTAAAAAGCCTTCGAACAAAAGGAGTTCAGTGGGAAGCAAGAGCACACTTGCTAAATATTTGTGTAATTAATGTAAGATCAGGACACACAAATTTGCTGACAAGATAATTTAACTTTGAGTAGAGGATATAATCTCTACCAACAGGGTATACCTGCAGCAAAACACATTTATATTAAGCAAAATAATCATAATCATGCCCACTCAGAAATTTTGTACTTATTCAGACAGGCCTTTGTGTATAGAATCTGCATTCCCTGGCACTAATGTTAATTAAATACATGTTATTAGTTGGAAATTATGAGATTATTGGTGGTAAAAAAATAAAAAACAACACAGAACATCACAGGTCTTTTCCAAGTCCAAAACTACTTGGTTTAGATTGTAGACAAGGAAAAGCTAAATTAGTGAAAGGAAACAAATGGGCTAAATGTGAGAACAGGGTTTATTTTACCTTAAATGTATCATTCAGAGATCTGAAAGTTTCCAAAAAAAAAACAATCAGTGGGTTTCTTAATTGCTGTGGCAGCCTATGGCTCATTTGCAGCTTTTGTCTTTAAGAAGAATGCAGGAGGTCAAGAAGTCTATCAGTTGCTTAACTCTGTTTTCATTTTTAGCTCTAAGTGTGGTTCATCCAATTAATGCTTCTGTGGAAAGGATCAAACGACACTGTATAAATGTCAGAATTGGGTTATAAGCCAAACATTTATGGTATGATGTAGGATATAGAGAGGTTATTGGCTAAGATTTGGGTTAAGATTTGGTGCTCGCTGCAGCCTTCAAATTACTGGCAGAACTGTGACCCTAAAAGCTTCAGATAAATAGTGATGAACTGGAGTTATTCCTCAAAAGGCTGAGTAGCCCTACATTTGTAGTTGAAAACCTTTCGGACTGTTAAAATCTGGCTTGGGAGTACTGTTCTGTCTCACAGCAGTTGTAATTGTTCAGCTGGGTTTCTGTGACCCAACCAATGCAGTTCCCACTTGATATTGTGAGAGGTGGGAGCAGGTAACTCACAGCTAGCTGTAAATGGGGCTCTCAGGAGTCAGTGCCTTAACAGGAGATCTGCCTGAGTGGATGCAGGACTGGGAGATCAAGGTCTTTTGCCTTGAGTGCTGAAACTCCTGACTAAAATATCGACTTAAGGATTTTGGTACCGTCAATTAGAATTTGACCCCAGGAACATATTCCCTATGGAAGACCAATTCTATCTGAACAAAAATGAGAGGAGTGGCAGAGACTTCTTAAATTAACTTAACCAACCATTTCTGGGTTTGAAAAAGTCAAATTATAAGAATGTCTCAGTGGTTTCTCAGAAGATATATTTTAAAATTCTAATTATGCAATGTTTTTGCATTTGTAATACTTTAATATTATCCTGGTATTACTAAAGCAATAATATAGTATACCTTGATAAATTATGATTAAACATGAATGTTTTCAAGTTTAGGAACTGAAGAATGTATAAAGTTGCTACATAAAAATCAAGGGAAATGAAGTTCCTGTGCAGAATTGCAAAACAGGTATTTTAGAAGACAGAGTTAGCATTGTAGAAACTATCTGTGTATTTCTGCCGTAACATTTTCACAGCTGTTGTGAACATCTTTCATAAGCTGCACTGGTTCCTGTTCTAAAGTAGTGCAATAATATTTTTCTTTGGTTCTTGTTTCCTTGTTTGCCTGTCCTCTCCATTTCACTTTTTTCCATTCTCAGTAGCTAATTTTTATGTGATTTAATCTCATTTTCTTTGTTTCTAAAAACACTTCTCTATTACATTTCAAACTGAAGTATTCCTGAAGATACCGTTAAAAAACACTTGCATGAAACTGGTTTAATGCTCAAATACTTCATAAACAAAGCCACATACATCTTTTTATCTCTCAAAAGCTATTCTGTCTGCTCTGTGAGATCCCAGGATCTTATTGATCTGTAGGTGTCAGTCTTGACATGGCTTTTAAAGTCCTTTACACCTATTTTTGCATGTAGCAAAACATTACACCTTTTGCTTGTAGCCATATACATAAAAGTTAAATGGATATGGAGAGATATGTCATATCCTGTGTAAATCAGAGGTATCCTTTTGGCTGGATAAAAGACAATGGATATTAGACCTCACAGGTTCTGTCTGTGGAGCAGTCATCCTCCAGTTGGCATTCCTGCACCCCACAAGATACACAAGATAAGACTCTGTGATGCAGGAGGAAAGCATATTTCTATCAGTAAAATTAAAGTAGAATTTTGAAATGTTGTTTAACTTTGGGTCACATTTTTTTCATTTCTATTATGTGTATGTTTTGTTACTGTGCCTAGCATTGGTATAGTGTTACATGTATATAATTTATGAATAAGCATGCATCTATTGGAGTGCCTGCTCAAGGACTTTTCACTTATATGGGAGCACAATGATAAAAATGTTAAGAGACCTCTGCTCTAGAACATCTAATTCACCTATGTAGCTATTACATCTGTAATTAATTAAATACATGTACAATGCCCTACTAAGGCCTGTATCTGTGGCATGAAAGAGGAATCCTATTTATTAGTCATGATAAAAACAGGTATCTTCTTTCCTCTATAAAAATAATTAACTTTCAGCTGTGCCTGGAGTTTCACAGTGCTTGCTCATCCTTTTCAATGAAGACATGGTGGAAGCTGAGGGCAGAATGTTTTGACTTCTTCTGTCTCATAAGGGTTTCACGTCACAAAACACACATGAAGCCTACTTAATTGGTTTTGGTATTCAGCCTGTAAATGGCCAAACTTGTAATCTGGGTTTGCAAACAGAAGGAAGCACTGGATGTACAAGGACAGTTTGCTGGTTTTTGTTCATGTAAGCAGGAAGAGTTACTTGCCAGTCTCTCACAATTTGAGCATTGAAAATGTTTTTATTCTACTCAGTATACGTAACTCTTGCAGGTTATTTTTAATTTTTTTCCCCAAAACTCATTTATTTTAAAATTTCATTCTCCCCTTAAGGTGATATAATCAGTACACATTAGCAAAATGGCATTCACAGATCAACGTTAGACTGCACCATGCAAAGAAGAAAAGGTGAATAACTGACAGTAATGTTTTGAGTGGCAGTGGAAGCATTGCAGCAGCTCATCTGTAAAACTAGGGACATCTTAATAAGCCTCTTTTTTTCTGTTTTCTCTTATTTTCAGATTGTGGACTGTGTAGGGCACAGACTGTGGTTTTTTTCCTCTTTCTATACAGGGCCGATAATTACTTCCATGAAATAATGCCCTTCAACCTAAGCAAACAAAAAAAAACCTAAACCAACCAACCAACCAACCAACCAACAACAACAACAAAAAAAAAACCCCAAACAAAAAACCCCACAAAAACCAAACCAAACAAACAAACAAAAAAACCTGAAAAAAATCACAGCCATCACCAACAGCAGTACTTAAGGATGTCAAATGCAGAAGGTTTAATCATGTACTGCTGAACCACTGGAAACTGACTGAAAGCAACCATACTGGGAGGACTGATGCAGAGGCAGGAGTGTGTGAAGTATTCAGTGAGCACAGTCAGAGACCTCAAGATAATGAACACATTTCCAGTAGGATTTAAAATATTAATTTTTTTTATTAGCAATAGGTTTGAAATAGAGTATCAGTTTCTTGTGTTCTGGATGGAGAGAGCCGACCTTTTGGTTCCTCTCCATTTACTTGGTCACCAGTCAGTGCTAAGAGCTTCACTAGCTCTTCCCAAGCGAGAGATACATGAAGCTGCCCAGAGCAGCCTGCAAAGAGCTGCCAGGCTCTGGCTCTGCAGTAGTTTGCCATAAATAAGCATTGCCATCTGATGGCAGAGCCTTGGTACTGCACAGTCTCTTTGCCTAAGGCGAGCCGGCAGTAAAACACGTGACTTTTCCACAAATGAAGTGTCTATGACTGAACACCTGATTTCATTTTTTTTCTGACACCTTTTTGTGATGATTGCCCTGAGAGGTTGTGGAGTCTCCTTCACGGGGGATATCCAGGACATCTGGGCACAATTCTGTGCTCTGGGATAACCCTGCCTGAGTAGGAAGTTGCATCACACTGTGGTCCCTTCCAACCCAAACCTTTCTGTGATTGTGTGATTTCCTCTGAATCACACTAAAAAAGTGCTTCTCCAACCATATCCTTGATATCCTTGTCGCATTCTCTCTGTGTTCATGCTGCTCTCCTCAGCTTCACAGAAAGAGAAACCCCTGCCTAAATATAAAACAGGCTCCTAGGGTGGCAGAGCTATGTCTTACAATGCATTAGTGTTTAGGTTATGGCTTCCTGTTAGGTTATTGATCACAAAAATAGCTGGACCACTACAGCGACAGGGCTGCACCTTCTAGCACCACTGGTCCAAATATGCGAGGGAGGAGTAGGAAGGGAAAGTGTGCAGGCCTTCTTCCAAGCAGTACATCTAGCTGCTACTGCAGGAGGTGAACCCTGAGCTAGATATGCCCCTCAGCTCTCATGCCTTCATTCTGAGATCAAATGGGTGCCAGTATGCCTGGATACTGGAGCTTGAGCAAATGGAAATATTTTTCCCAGTGATCAAAAGCCTGATTTTGACATTGTCATCTAGATGTAGTTCTTCCTGTCTTGACACATGTTACGTTTTGGCTATCAGCCTTGTGTCATGTGATGAACTGGCACTGGGATGATGCAAGGCAAGGGCTGGAGTTTAGCCTATGCAACCCTTCCACATGTGTGTGAGTCATGAAATTGAATCTCGAGTAGTCTTAAAAATTATGCTTTTCATTTAAACCTGTACTAATGAATGGGTGGATTTGATTTTACAATAAATCACTTGGTCAGAACAAAAGCATATAATGTCAAAACAAAGTTGCTTAATGTACACCTCAAGGAAGAGGGATGACTGCCTTCTTTGTGTTTCACTGTTACCTACAAGATTCAGTTGTGGACTAGATCCCTCACATGCTAAAGGCTGTACACAGAAAGCATGAAATGGCCATGTGTGTATGATACTATCATTGTCAAAGGAAATGTTTTTGCTACTGCTGCCATCAGTAAGCAAAGTCTATTTGCAGAAATGATGGCAATTTTTAAGATAAAATCTGACTTTAGAACTGGATTTTATAGTTATCCTAATAACTAGTTAATGTAAGAGGATTTTGAGCTACTGTTTATTAATCCTATCACAAGCAAATGGATACTTTAGGAACCTAATATATTATTTCTACCCACCTCTCATTCCTGTTCTTGAAGTCATACCAACTTGTAGTAATGCCCCAGCTGTATGTGTTGAACTTTCTTTTCAGTTCTCCAGAGCTGGCCCAGTATGTGCTCGGAATGTCCCTTCTCCTCTTTTTTCTGTTCACAGTTGAATCGCCAAAGAAATTTCAAGCTAGTAGAGCAAAAGAAAATTCATGCAAATGCAATTCTTGTATATTTGAGTTAAATTCTTTAAAATCCCATTTTGCTTCACTCTTTCTCAAACTGCATGAATTCCCAAAGTAACCAGTCAGTTTTTCATGCAGTCACAATTTTTCTCTGTGGCAGAGGATAAAATTTTTCAGTTATTTTTCTTTACCAGCCTTCCTACATCACAACTAGCTAATGCTTATTCAGAATTCAGAAGCTGACACAAACTATGGATAAAATTAAATTTTAAAATTAGTTTTTAAATAGGTTTATTGATGGTACTTCAGGCATAGTACAGAATACTTATGATAAAGATGAAAGGGAATGACCATGACCATGACCATCTAAACCATCAGTCAGTCATTTGTTGACCACAGTTTTCATCACTTACACAAAAGGAGTCTTTTATGGATATTATGTTGAATTTCTACATCATCCTCTATGGCATGTATATCACTACAAGAAGCATTCAGATCAGACCCTCCTCACACCATCGATAAACCTGGAAAAGCCAGCTTCTCTTCTGGACCTTTATGTAGGAAAACAGTTTTAATTTTGCTGATTATCTAGAAAGTCTGAATTGAATATTGTACAGGTAAAATTACCACAGCTAAAAAATGACAAGTTGGGCCATCACAGCTGAACCTCTATGACACTGTTCATGTAATGCCTCCTGAAGAACAGGATCTGAAAAACCTGGATAGATTATACTTGGAAATACTACAATATAAATACATATTTAACACAGCAAATAAACCTACAAGGACACTAATGAAAACATCTCCCAGCAATCTAACCTATGATTAAGGTATGAGAATGGAGTTGTACCAAGTGTTCTTCTTCCATCAGCCTTGAATTTTTCAGGTTTACAGCTTAAATGTAAAAAAAATCTACTCCTTTTTTTTTTTTAGTTGATTGTTACATTGAAAAATTGTGTCATGACATCATGTCACTCAGTATTGACATAAATTATTTATTTCTGCAAAGGGAACTGTTTTAACAATATAACTCCACTCAGCACTGAAATAGCTGTCTGGTTTTAGCTGTTGTTTTGGGGTTTCTTTCTGGATTTTTTTACTTCGTTTGGACTTTTAATTTATTTTTTTTACATAGATTCAGTGTGATTACTTAAAATACTTTTAGTTTATACATTTTACAAGATGAGAAGTGATAGCAAATCAGTAACTTCTATTAAATATATCTTTATTCTACTTGCCTAGTAGAACCTTGTGGATAAGTAAAAAATACAGAGATTTAAAACTTGTGGTTCAATATTTGTATTTCAGAGGCTTACAGACTTCCTTTCCAGGATCTACTGCCTGCATATTAAGAGCTTTGTCCCCATGCAGAAAACTGCAAAGGTACTCTCACATGAGCTGGTCTCACACTGAAATGCTGCCAGTGTTCCCATTCCCACAAGAGGGCACCAGGCACGGGAAGATTCCTTCACATTCATTCATTGAACCTGTGAGTTCAATCCTACTTCTTAATTGGTCATGATGAGTACTATAACGCATAATATCAGATGAAACCCCTTTTACATCTACTACACCAAGAAATTACTTTTTAACCAATTTGTACTCATAATTACCTAAGTTTAAACATTAGTTTATGCTACTTGTCATATTTCACCTGTGTTTAGAGAGGTGAAAGTGATTTGCTTTGTAAATCTAGGTTCTATTCCATTGCCTGAGTGTGGACCCTTTCCCATATACAAAATTCACGTAGGTGAAATGAAGCACTTTCTGATGCAAAGAAGCAAAAGATTGATTGTGCATCTGGAAATCTTCCTGATTTGCTGTGTGCATTTCCCCTTTTCACCCTGGTCCATCTCTTGCAGCATCCAGGATCTGCCTCATTCATCCCCTTCAAAATGCTCCAGCCCTAATTATCCTGGCATCACACTGGCAGGGAGCACTGGTGGAGTGACAGTGCCTTGCAAATGCAGTGTAACTTGCCTAACTTTACCCTCTGTCCATCCAAACAGCACAAAACTTCTGCAGTTGTGAGACTACTGCACAAAGAAAGTTCTTCAGCAGAAGTGGGATCTAAAGCTGGTTTTCCCACATGGAGACTCTTACATTGGGGTGGGGGGGAAAGTCCTCTGTGAAGCAGTTTCATTCCTACTGCCTTTTGGGCTATCATTTGAAACTACAAGAGGCAACCTTGAGATTCTATGTACTGGGAGAAAAGTTTGCTTCAAAGTAGTTACAAGGATTTGTAATCTTACGGCTCTAAAACTACTGTGAACCATGTCTAGTTGACGTCATCTGTGTGCAAACAAGTCCCTGTTTTCTTCTGTAGAGAAGTGAGCTGTTTCAGCAATGTTTAGTCAACCAGTACTGACCTTCTTAAATCCACAGATTCATTTTCAATAAATGTTTAACTACTGTTTTCTAAGGCAAAGGTTCGCAACATGTAAAGCCTACTTTTGATCTTACACTGATTTTATAGTTACTGCGCAAAGTGGTTGCTGTAGGGCTGCATGGCTTGCCTACCCTCAACAATTTGATAGTAATTATTTCATGTCAAGTCTATATGTCAAGGCTTTCTATCCTATCGTGGAATTCCATAAATGACTAATGTATGCCTACATTCTAAGGCCAGGCGAGTGGAAGTGGATTAATCTCAATGTTCCATTGAGTTGCCTCAAATACAAAAGATTAAGAACATGCTGTATAGGCTGAAAAGAATTATTCTCCTTCCCCACAGTAGAAAATGCACATTTGGATGGGTTTGTGTGAAACCAGCATCTTTTCAAATGATTGCAATTTTGGTTCCCAGTGCTTGTTACTACCTGGCTTCTATAGTGGGAATGGAGGAGTAAAACTCATCTCCCACTCATCTCACAAACCCCAAACATCCTGAGATAAAACCTCATCATCAGCTCAAGGAGAGTATGTCTTCCCTGTAAACTGGAAGAAGTTAGTTAAGCTTGGGCACAGATCAAAACCTTAGGTGTATTTTGAACTCATCTTGACTATTTTATACTGAAATACAGTTCTTCCTGCAGATTACCAATGTACTTGTTAGACTCTTCACATTTAAGACATATTGTCCCTAATTAGAGACACTGTGGTTTGTTACCATAAATCGTAACTCTTCACATTTAAGGCAAATTGTCCCTAATTAGAGACTCTGTGGTTTGTTACCATAAATCGTACATTCCCAGGCTGTTCTGCCTACTTACTGCTACCTAGTTTCCGTGCACTTATCCAAAATTTCTTTGTTATTTGTTGTTCTCTACTATTGAGGCTTCAGTAGCTGCTCTAGATGGTTGTAAAGTATTGCTTACCCTTAAGGAATAAGCTGCCTTCCATGTTTTGTAAATTTTCCCAAAATCACCTGCCTCTAAAAGAACATTTTTATGATTCTGGGCTGTTGACCACTTGTCAAAGACTGAAATATCTTGTTCAGAAGAACATTACAACTACTTGTGTCTAATATCTTCAGGAGTGTCTGTAATACTGGGCATGGATAAATGAGGCCAAAGTTGTTTACACTTCCAGAAGACATTTATGCATGCCTTTGAAGTATTTAATGCATAGATATACAATGTGCTTTGCATGAATATAGAATGCATATATACGCGAAGACGTACATCTTGTAAAAGACTTTTGCCCTGAGTTTGACACTATTTTGAATTATTTTGAGCAGTGTTTTCAATTTAAAATTCAAGACTGCGCCTACTCAATTTATGAATGGATTTGACAGAAAAATAAAAATTTTTAAAAAAATGTTAATCTTCTTACATAACATGAATATAAAATACTGGCTAGAACAGCAAATTTGAGTAGAACTCCTACATTCAGATTGGTGTTTTTCAAGTTATTGTGTGAAAGGGTGTATCTATTGTCAGGTGCTGGGCAAATCTGGTTTCCCTTTCTAGTGCCTTGATTTTTATGATCAAACAGAAAAGCAAAACATATTGCTTGATTTTGCTCCAAAGTCAGGAAGGCTGGCACCAAAAGAAAGGAAATTCAAGAGGATTTAGATTCCCTTGCAGCAGCATTTGTTTGAGGTGCATTAACTTCTAGCTTTTGAAGCAGGACTCAGCCTACATCTTTCTATTGAACAGGTTTGGAGAGTTTGTTATAAAAGTCTCATTGGATCCAGGGGCTGCCAGGGGCTGTTTCCTTGCAGTTTTTTTGTGGTGTTGGATATGTTGGGACATATGAGGTTAGTATGACCTTTGTAAACAGAATAAGTTAATACTTGATGGAATCGGTTACTGAATATGTGTTTTTCCTGTACTGACGAGTCAGGCTGAGAGCGTTCCTGAGCAGCAAAGACACTAACCTTGTTCTGTAGGTTCTGTGTGCAGTTCAATATAACCCACAATGACACACCGAGAGTTTTGCAATCAAGCTATGAAACCAAGCTGCCTCCTGAATTTTGGGGCACGATTTCAGGACCGTTAGCATTGAAGCGTGAGCACTGCAGACACCAAGAGCTACCAGCACCCGTGCGTGTGTCGACCGACTTTCTGTGCCTCTCGCTTAGCGAGTGCCCAAAGCATCCTTCCCTCCCTCGCCTCTCCTCGCACGGGCAAGGCTTGGCAAAAAAAAAAAAAAAAAAAGAACTCGCTAAGCGAGAGGCACAGAAAGTCGGTCGACACACGCACGGGT
>JAHLSL010013749.1:1182907-1199580 GCA_025920805.1 Petroica traversi
TATCTGTTGAGGAGCTGCGTGAGCTCCGCAGAGGTCGTTGCCCGCCGCCGCGGCCCCACTCGCGCCCGCCACCACCATGACGGACCGCTCCACCTTCGACACCAATGTCATCACCATGACCCGCTTCGTCATGGAGGAAGGCAGGCGGGCGAAGGGCACCGGGGAGTTCACGCAGCTCCTCAACTCCCTCTGCACGGCCATCAAAGCCATCTCCACCGCCGTCCGCAAGGCGGGCATCGCCAACCTGTGAGTCCCGGGATGCAGCCCGCACCTTCCCGCAGCCCCGCAGGACCAGGGCATCCTGCTGCCTCCGGGCTGGTGGGGATCGGGATGAGGATAGGAATCGGGATGGGGATAGGTGTTTCTTTCACCAGAAAAGCCTGTGAGTGGGCTTGTAACAGCCCATCCTCTTACACTGAGCTGGAAGTAACTCCTTTAGTATCTTGGTTTCTTGATTTTTTTCAAGTGGCACAGGTCCTATAGTATAAGGTGTCCAGTCTTTGAGAGGTGTCTGCCGATAACAGGACTTTATCTGCTTTCAGCAGGCGTGAGTTCCTGAAACCGTAAGACCAAATGTACTGAAAGACAAAGCCTAGCAAAATACACTGAAGTATTGCTCATTGCATACTGCTTAATATCAAAGCACTTTTTAATGCTTTGAGGTGTTCAGTAAAATTCTGAGTGGGTTTTTTTTCATATTGCTTTATAGCAACTAGAGTTTCTCTCTGAACCTTCAGATGTCTGAGGCTTTTAGAAAGTGTGCTGGGTAGGAAGAGTAGTGTCTGTAGTCAGCCAGTCAGAGGGATGTTGTTCTGGAGATGCATCAGAAGGAATTTGGAGCTCTCAAAATGATAAGTAGCTGAAGTTGCTTGTAGGTAACTAATCCTCCTAAGTATTTTATGTATTGTTCATAAGCACAGTTTTGTGCTGATCAAGGCTTTAGACATGGGCTACCTCAATACTTAATGAAAATGTGGTAAAGAGAAAATGAATTTGCTTCTACAAACCACACTGGAAAATATAATATAGTAAGAATAATATAATAAGAAAAAAGTTAAAAATCCTCCACTTCATGTATGTTTGAGCTATTTTTCTGTTTTGACTTCAGACTGCGTGTAACTGTGGTGATTTTTAATTGTTGCTAGCCCTTTCACATGCCTCCTATATCTATCAGCGCAGACCAGGGTTTCCCAGCTGTAACTTGATTTGTGAGCTTAATTCCTTTTGTGTCCTACACGTGTGTCTGTTGGCAGCTGCCCACAGGTTTGGTATCTGTGCCCACAGACTTGCCTTGTTATCCCCTGGATGGTGGGTTTAACTCTCCAGCAGTGCTGGGGTAGCAGGCTTTGGACTCATAAGCCTCCCTGAACAGCACATCTACTGTGGGACTGCATTTTGTAAGCAGTGGTGAGATTTTGCTTTGCTGTCAGGGAATGTGAACAAGCAGGGATTTCTGCAATCCATTTCCTTGGACCAGCCTCAGACTTAACTATATGCTTAGTGCTCCTCTGCACTAAGGGAGGTGCAGAATAGCTGTGGAGGACTTGCAGACTCTTCTCAGCTGCAGGCTCCATGCCTGAGACCTTGTCCTCCCCTCCCAGGAGTCCCCAAAAGATGAGACCTGTTCTGCTGCTGTGCCTTCACTCAAAAGCAAGGTGTTCAAAGTGCAATTTTTTTCTGAAAGCACTTTCACAGTTGCAGAAAAATATTCAAGCCACTGTAGCAGACAGAAAGAGAAAGACAGAGAATTATGCCAGGTCTTTTTCTTTGTCTCACGCATTAAACTGAAGAAATGCAATGCATTGCTAAAATGGTGTGTTCAGTGTTATTACAGAAAACCTGAAATACCAGTGTCCAGCCTAATCAATGAACTGTAGCTGAACTGTGTAAGAGTCATCTGAATGTATGCCAAGTTGGCTATTGTTTTTCTTTTCTAAGGGCTAAACTTCCCCTTTCTCTCTTTTGCGTGCTTGCAAAATCACCTATCATAAGGTCTCCTGGTACTTCCGTATGCCAGATGATTTTGTTCTGATTAGCTTGCAGCATTTTATTAGTGTCTCCTATCTGTACTTCTCAGTTCTTTTCCTAAGGATACGTTTACTTCTTCAAATCAAAACTGAAAGCATTAAACCATAAATATGTTGATTTAACTGTGAGCAGACTTTTCTGCTGCAATTTGCACATCATATTGTTAATCAGGAGTATATTGCATACAGAGGATATAGCAGAACTAGTGTGGTCAGATTCACATAAATATTCGTATTTTTTAAAGTATGTATTGATATACTTTAAAAATATAAAGTTTTCTAATGAATTCTTAGCTTTTAGGGTATGCAGAGCCTAGATTTCAGGAAAAATATGTAGGTCTTAGGGTTCATTAAGTAGAGCAGATGTTACTCAGCCTTCACAGCCTGGTCTAGCTGTGTTTAGCTGTAGTTTACAAACTATTGAAAAGTGATTCGTTGCTTTGTATTTCTCATAAACATCTATATATGCAACCACAGCTAATATTATGTCTCAGCAAGGATTCACTGGGGAGTAAATAAAAAACAGTCTCAGAGAGATGAGATGTCATTTGAAATTGCTGTATGCTTACAAGAAGTTTCATAGGTGTAAGAAACAGAACCCTTTAGAATGTGCAGTGCTCTGTTCTCATTAAATGCTCTCTCTTGCAATTGCTCTAGCTATGGAATTGCTGGGTCTACCAATGTGACTGGAGATCAGGTAAAAAAGCTGGATATTCTTTCCAATGACCTGGTGATAAACATGCTCAAGTCGTCCTTCAGTACTTGTGTCATTGTGTCTGAAGAAAACAAAGATGCTGTGATAGTGGAAGCTGAAAAACAGGTTAGTAGCTTTTATTCTCCCTGCTTAATTTCAGATTAGCCAGTACGGATGTACTGCTCCACTAGAAAAAATAAAACTGAGCTAAAAATTTCAGAAGACAGGTACTTTCCTAAGCTGGTAAATGAAGGTGTAGGTGATGGGTGGAGACAGTGTTAGTCAACATTTGTTCTTGCTGTCATTTCTGCTCTCCAGACTGATGTTTGTTGGTTTTGTTTTGGTTTTTTTCTGTGTTGTTCTTCCCCACCTTCTTTTTCTCCCACCCAATTTCTTATTGTGGAAAAAACATTTCTTTCATCCCCATCTGATCTCTGGAGCTATGCTCTCAAGTCAGTCAAGCCTTTTGAAATGTCATTTTTTGAGTCAGACACTGATGAGCTGTTCTCTGCACGTCAAATCTTGAGGTCTTTAATTCATGAAAATTCTCCTTGAAGCCTATGAAAGGCTTAGCAACAATGAAACAAAAACATTTTTGCATTTATTTTTCTTTACGTTGACAAACCTGCCTGCACTTGGTTGTGGAATAGTTCTTATTTCCCAGCTAGTATTTTGGTCTGATCATGTAAAAAATGGAGTAAAAATTTAGTAAAAGTGAACAGCAATAAACATAATTTACAAAGTATAATAAGGTTTGCTTTGTCTCTCTCCCTGTTGAGAAATCTTCAAAATTGATTTTCTAGGCATTGGATTTCCTTAGATCTGAACAAATATTCTCAAAGATCACTGAGGAAGTCTGAGTATTAATGCTTTTCTAAACTAAATGAGAGCAAATACAGTGCTTTTAGCGGTGCATACAAGGAATTCCTACTTGCAGATTAGAGTATTGCTGACTTTAAATAAATTTCTGATATGAAGGATAAAATCAAATGAAAAGCAAGTAAACACTGTTCTATGTAACAGTTTCCTGTATCTACAAGATTCCTTAATCCAGCAGTAAGGCAGGGACTTCTTTTTTGACCCTCCCAAAATCCAGGGTAAGATCAGTCTGGCTAAGGCAATATCTGACCATTTCAGAGCACAGATAAAGAAAAATGTATAGTTTATATGTTGTAACCAAAAAGAAAGTGTAACCTGCCTAGATGGATATGGCTGGTGGATATAACTGGATTGTATTTAATTACACAGATGAAACTAAACCAATAAAAATATTCCTTTTTTTTCTCATATTAAAAAGTATATGAGAAATCTTCACTTTTCCTGTATTATCTGTATGTATTATCATCTGCTATATACTTTAAAGATTTCTCAGCTTCTGGTTTGGCACAAATCACGGTTGTAATCAAGAATGAAATCTGGGCCAAAGAATTGCTGACTTTTGAATTTGGTTCCTTCATAATCTATAGAGGTGGTTTAGCTTATACTGCTGTGTAAGTCTCTGACAAAATTTACCTACTGAAATGTTTTTGGGGGAAAACATATTTGGGGATGTGGATAAATACTGTCACTAATCTAGTTCCCTATTCTGTGTCTTCTAGGGTAAATACATAGTCTGCATAGACCCTCTAGATGGTTCATCGAACATTGATTGTCTTGTTTCCATTGGGACCATCTTTGCAATCTACAGAAAGGTAAAATACTTTCATGTACAATAAGAAAAATTATTATTGTGCAGCTTTTGGTGAAATAAAATTGTATGGGAAGACAATAAAATCTAAGTAAACTTGTTTGTGAAAGAGGGCCAGGGCCAGCTTTAAGTTAAATCTAGTATTTCACAGATGCATGGATTTGAATTAGTGTCTTAGAAGAAGATCCCATGTACTTGGAAACCTAGCTGATATTTAATTAGCCAGCTAATGAAATTACCCCTTGGAAAAAATCTTGTCTTAGGTTTCATGAATATTTGTGTTGAGGCAAAATACCACATGGTTGTCATCTACTTGGGGAATGCGCTTTCAGGTTTTCTTGCTCTCTGTACCAACAGTCCTATTGGCCTGAGGACAGGCTTCAAAAACTAACCAGAGTTGAAACATGTCATGTGCATTTGAAGTGTCTAATTCACTCTGAAAGGCAGAAACCCTGTCTGAAGGAGGTTGAAATACCAGACTTACAGGTCACAACATGGGGGAAAAGTAAATCAGGTGAAACACACCCAGCTGTCCATTTTAATAATCTTTTGTATGTTGTCATACATCCCAAAGTAGCTATTTTCGACTTCATTTTTGTGTGAAGCAAAAGAAAACATAAAAAATCACAAGTACTTGTGATCAGCTTTGAACTCTGTGAGTCACGTCTCTTCAGCTATGCCTCTGAGTTTTCCTCTGAGCTGTGTTCATCATCACCTGCAAGGAGGTACATAGCTCTTTATTATCTCCTTAATCCTTTCCTGCTTCCTGCATTCCTGCTTGGCTTAGTTAGAAGAGCATTTCTAGATTAATGTGTTTGTATCCTATATATAATTTGTATTAGTGCATCCAGCAGGAATCACAGTTGGGGATCACAGAAGCCTTTGTGCCACCTCATGCATGGATGTGGAGCAGAAGACTGTCCCTATCCTGGAGTCCAGCAATAGAAATGAAGTAGAACTGACCCTACTCTTGTTCTAGGTGTCCCCTGAGGAGCCTTCTGGGAAGGATGCTTTGCAGCCTGGGCGGAACCTGGTGGCAGCTGGCTATGCACTCTATGGGAGTGCCACCATGCTGGTGCTGGCCACCTCTGCTGGAGGTGTCAACTGCTTCATGCTGGATCCGGTGAGAGCATCTCCTGTCTCTTTGTTTCTGTATGAGGGACTACCAGGTACTGTCTGTAAGAAGTGTTTGTCCCCAGGAAAATCAGCCAAAGGAGCAGTTCTCAAAGCAGCATAAAGGAATGAAGTGTAAATGTACTTATAGCCCACAAGCAGTAATGTCAGAGACTTGCATTCCGCCTGCCTGATGCAGCAGTGCCACGTGTGACTCAACAACAGGAAGGCAGCCGAGTCAGCAGAGCAAACACACAGCATGTGTAATCATGTAATGTTTAAAATGAGTAGTTTTCTGCAATGCAAAATATCCTTTAAGTCGTATTTGTCTTTTTCTTAATGCTAGGACCTTAGTAAACCAGAGAAGCAGAAATATTTAACCTCCTTCTGTGTTTTCAGATCCCACCATGATGTATAAAAGAGTAAGTGATGTCTGTAGGTGATGTGACGTTCTAGCATGCATTCACCATGAGTTTTAAATCAAAAGTCATGTTGATCGTAGCAGAAAGTAGTTTGTTTTAGTGGCCTGTTTCTTTGTGATCAGTCAGGCCGTGCCACCTGCTAGTCTTAAATTTTTATAGCAGTGATCAAGATGCAGGAAATATAACTTGATACTCTCTGTTTAGTAGTAGCTTAAATAGATGCATGTATTTTTTACTAAATTCAGATTTAACTTAGATCATGCATGCATGTTATTTTGTTTACTCCTAGCACTAACTTGGAAATTCACTTTAGGAAAACTAAACAGACCAGTCCTTGGTCACAGGCTTCCAGTTAGCCCAAGCTAAAAGAACTGGAATATCTGCAGCTATTTGAAGATGGTTATGTATTGGTTCAGCCAGCACTCTGTTTCCAAACTCTGAAGAGTTTTGAAACTTACATTGTTGTAAGTCTAGCAAAAGAATGGAGAGATAAATAAATTAACAGACCTCAACATTTTTTGGGCATAAAAAATAGAGAGAGTGCTTGGAATGGTGGCATGAAGAAGTTTGCATGACCCCAGGATTCATGCTCTGTCTCTGTTTTATGGATAAACAAAATACTTTCCATATAGACTGCAAAGAATTATTTTTAAAATTGACAGTGGTAGTAAATTTTTATTAAACTGTGTGCATTAATGGATTCTGCCTTGGTTTGCAAATAAGTGAGTAATTAATGTTAACAAATAGTTTTTCTTTCTTATTATTAGGCAATTGGAGAATTTATTTTGGTGGAAAGGGATGTGAAAATCAAAAAGAAGGGAAATATCTACAGTCTCAATGAAGGCTATGCTAAATATTTTGATCCTGCCATCACAGAGTATCTCAAAAAGAAGAAATTTCCTGAGGTAAGAGATCATGTTTCAGATAAACTTTCTGATGACAAACAACATTCATGATTTCCAGCTTTTTGACCAATCACTCATTCTCTCATGCACTGTTCAAAGCTTGTTTCCATTTTCTGTCTATTTAAAATATAACTTGATGTAGGATTGCTAATGAGAACGGCAGCTGATATATATAACCAGATATTTCAGCATTCTCCAGTACTGCACTGCACCTCTTTTCTTTCCCTTTCTTCCTTCTTTCTTTTTTCAAATCTTTCTTCCTGAACGAGGGCCTCAGTAATGCAGGCAAAACTGGGCATTTGGTAATCAAGGGGAGAGGAAATCTAGTCTGGTGATGAAGAAATTTGATCACCATGTGCTGTGTTTCTGCTTCCTCACTACAACATCTGAGTGGCTGGAGAGCAGAGTAGAGATGGCAGTGGTCATTGCCCTGTGGTAACATGAGCTGTGTCCTAAGGGTGCCTCTTACATGAAAATTTAGTGTAATTTCAAGGCCTGCTTTGTGGTTGTGTAGCTTCATGGTGTCAGGAGACCCAAAGCTCCAAGGAGTGCCCATAGAAGGTTCTTATGCCTTACATGTCTCACCACTGGAGTTATTACACTGTCAATGAAATGTGAACACCTACTGTTGTTAAGTGTTAGTGTCCCTTCCTGACTTCCTGATCTTGCTTTGGAGGAAGATTGATGTCTTCATCTGAGGTGTTTCCAGGCTTAATGTGTTGTTTATGTAGATATTAAAATGTATATAAGGGAATAATATCAGAAGCCAACTGTTAACTTTTTCTTAACAAAAAAATTGCAGAAGTTATCAAAAATGGTTGGAAGAAGTAGGAAAGATCACTTCTTTTTCTCTTTGATTATTTTTCTGCTAGAAAAACCCAATATCAATTCCTAGAACTTGAGTTTTTGCTACTGGAAATACAGTGTTTCCAAGTGTTAGAGCCAGTGGAGAGCGGGGATACATCTTCTGTTGCTGGCACTACTGCTCATCTATGCTGAAATCTTCTGTCACTTCTTTTGCTTGGATTTTCCTGGTTAGAAAATGAAGAGGATATTCTCCAAAACTACCTTGAGTATTATCAATGGAGCACAATATGGAGGTGAAAGATGTTAGGACAGCTAAAGGGGCATGTGGGAGGGGTTAACCTGGTGTGCTCTACAGTTACTTTTATTGGAATGTTTTCCTGTAGGATGGCAGTTCTCCATATGGTGGGAGGTACATAGGATCCATGGTGGCAGACGTGCACCGCACACTGGTGTATGGAGGAATCTTTCTGTATCCTGCTAACTCCAAAAGTCCCAAGGGAAAGGTAAGCCTGAATAGGCCCAGTTATAGAAAATATTACATTATGTAGATATTTCAATGTCAAGATCAATATTTTGATTGCAGAACCTCTGTCTGTAAGTTGGTAGCTTTTATTTCTTGTGTGGGGGGATATGGCCATCCCTTGCATGCTGTCACAAGTGGCAGCAGCTTGTTGACAGACACCTCTTTTAGGGCTGCTGCTCACCTGTTTCAACTGCAATGGCTTCTCCTTACCTGAAAACATCCAGCCTGTGGAACATAGCAGGGTTGTGCTGCTCCAACAGGCTCCCCTGCACCATGTCAGCCAAAAATGGTGGTGCTGGTCCCAGCCGAGCAGAGCAGGAGAAAGCAAACAATCTGCAGCCCTGAGATGTCTAGTACAAGCTAGTTTGTAAGGAGCCTGGATGTAGTTGGCCCATTTGGAGAAGCTCTGCTAAAGAGAAAACCATCTGCGCCTTGTAAGTGGTAACAGGACTTCATCTGAAGGAACTGTGCCTGGCTGCATCTGCCAGGACAATGGTCAGCCAGGGAACATCACACTCAGCAGGCTGACAGGGGGACTGTTTGTTCAGCAAAGACCTTTGATCTGTTTTGCAATTGTCTGTAAATTATTGCTTCAGTTTGCAGATAAGATACAGTTATTCATTAGAGAAACCTAGTGGCACACTCAGAGCTAGTGTTTTTCTTTGTTTTCACACGGTCCTATGTGGTCTGCCTCGTTAATGGTTGTGTCCTAACATACAATCTTTATCTCTCTTTAAATAGCACAATGCAAACATGGGCTATGGAGAAAGTGCTCAGATTGGACAAATGCAGCATTCACTGTTTTCTTAAAAGAAAAATCCACACAATTTCATTATTGAGGCAATGTTTATATGATATAAAGAGTACTTAGAATATCGATTGGTTTAAAATCATAGGCCAAATATATTTACATTTCACGATTTTTGGTATTGCCTGACCTGACTTCTGCTATTTTGACTTTTCTAGCTGAGACTGCTCTATGAATGCAATCCAATGGCTTTTGTTATTGAGAAGGCTGGGGGAATAGCAACAACTGGTCATCAACCAATACTAGATATAGTGCCTGAGGATATCCACCAAAGAGTGCCTGTTATCTTGGGGTCTCCTGATGATGTGAAGGAGTACCTTGAGATAGTCAAGAAGCATTCAGCTAAGTAAAGAAAGCTTGCTGGATTCATTGTGCACAGGGGATAAAATGTCTTACAGCTGAACCAAGGAACACGCTGCAGTACTGTGAGATTGAGCTGTCTGACTTCTGTAGTAAAAGAATAAAATGAGCCATATTTTCATAAGATTTTTTAAAAAGTGAAATCTTGTGCAATTGCGTTGTGCAATGAAAGGCATTAAAAGATTGCATTAAAGGAAGCATTAAAAATCGAAGCAATTGAAAAGTATGTTTTCTTTTTAATTTATCATTTGTGGTTACACAAGAGCCAGGTGTGCTGCAAGGAAATACTGTGTTGCACTCAACATCTAGTGGGGAGAGACTCAGCTTTCTCAGACAAGTTACACCTGACTGTCCTCCTTTAAAAGTCTTGGGAAGAAGACTCAGCAGCCTCTGACAGTGAGTGACCTTTCCTAGACCAGTTCTACACTGCAGAAGTTGCTCACTGTATTTCAGTCTGGGTTTACTCTGATGGAGAATTAAGGTTTGTGAAACATGGGCATTAGTGTATGTTAATTCTGACACATGATGTTAATATTGCTGGTTGCCACTCTATCAGATTCAGTTACACAAGGATGGAAAATGACATATTAGGGTGGAGGGGTTTTAATGGGATAAAGAGTATGTGTATACAGCTTGTACACACACAGATCGTGCTGTGATGAGCTGGCTATCTTTGCCAGAAATTTACCTGCCTACTTGATGAAAACATGAAAATGTATTGCTAGCAACCTCCACCGGATGTTCTTTGTGTTATTTTGGGAGTGGGGATTACAATGGAAAAGGATTCTGCTGTGCAAGCAGGATGGAGGTGCAAAGACCCCTGAAAGCATTCTGATATTTAATATGCCCATTCAGAGCATGCTGCAGGGAAGAGCACGCTGGTGCTTGGGAGCTAGATGGGCTGTCCAACACTGTCCAGATACAGTTTTTCAAGCAATTAAAATCAGCAAATTTGATATTTCTCACTGCCCACTTACCTTCACCAAACTCAAAGTAAGGATCACATGGATGTTGCTGTGCCTGCCATGGAACATTTACTCAGTTCATGGTCTGGGAGGTCCTGTCTAGGGGTGCCATGAGCCATAAAGCTGCCTGCCCGAGGGCTTTGCATGTGTCAGTGCTGATAGCCTGACTGAGCGTGGTTCTTCTTTTAAAACAAGAAAAAAAATATGGGGAGCCTGGAATCCATGGTGCAAGGACATGCTCTTTGAGGGCTCCCACAAATAAAAACCTGGGGACCCTCATTCTGACAAGTCATGCTGGGGCATTTTCTGATGTTTCTGTCAGGGACTGAATGGCCTAGTTTCTGCTGAAAATGTTAATTGTGATGAGGCTTTGCTAGTGGAGACAACTTTCAGGGACCTGAGTCCTTAAAAGACTGTGAGAGTGCTGGCAGTAGTCAATTTGGGCTACGGTGCCCCAGTGGTCTGTTAGCATGACTGGGCAGACAGCATCCACAGCAGTGATTTTTGCCTAGTTACTGTAATTCCTTGTCTGCCCTCAAGCTTTGCAAGAATCCTGGACTGCATATATCTATTTTTAATACAGCACACTGACAGCACGTAAAGGTTATAGGAGGAAAGTCAATACTGCCTATGTTCGCAGTTGGTCAGTTCTCAGTGTTTTGGTTTTGCCTGTAGGCTGATGTTTTATACTTAGCATTTTACCCATTGTGAGCTGGGTTTATCTTCTAGCCAGTGATATGTAAGCCTGCATTTGAACAACATCCCTGGCTAGCCACCAGTGGGGAGAACTGCTTAGCAATCTCCTTCCACAACCCCTTTCCAGGGCTCTCCCTGACTGTTGGTGCACAGCAGGAAGGTGGGTTTGTCACAGTGTCTGCTGCCAGCCCCTGTGGCAGTTCTACCCAGTGCCCTCCTCACAGGCTGCACCGTGGCCTTTGCTGAAAGGTCACTGGCTCCAGTTTCAGCTGGCGCCATCCAAGTGACTTAACATTTCATATCAGTTAGAAATGGTGTCACCTTTAAGGCTCAGGACTGGCCCATACCCCAGTGCAAGTGTGAGTAATCCCCAAGAGCTCTTTATATTTGAGGGCAAATCTGTCACAGATCGTCAAATTGAGGAGTTTATTTTTTTAACATTCCTGTGCTATTCCAGCCCCTTGTACTTAAAGGTTCTTAGGCTTATGGACAATCATCACACATTTTTAACACAATCTGATTTCTCCCCACCTCCCCAAATTGGTAATTATTTATGTAGCATAATCATTCCATATAATCATTTGGGTTATTATCATTCAGTGGGATCACAGTATTTATCAAAACAGGTTGAAGCTTTCATGAGATCCAGTTGTGTGCCTTTATCCAAGTTTTATTTCTCTTTTTGCTATGCTGTTGACTGCAATATTTATGGAAAGATTGATTGAAGAGTCTGTGTTCTTTACATAACAGTGCAAGTTAATTTCTTATTCAAGGACTGTTATTTGAGAAGTTCAAAGCATCGTGGTTTATTATGCACTGAAAAATCCAGTTCCTTTAAAACACATTTGCAGATTAAAAAAAAAAAAAAAAAAGAGGCAAATAGTGGACTTATTAGCTCTGAAAACACCCTTTGGACCCCTAACTCCAAAACAAACTTTCTGTTAGAAGATGAGCTGAACTTTGTCTTTTTGACCAGTGTAAAAGATCACTTGGAATCAACAGAAGATCTGCATGTGATGTTTTGACAAAAGTTAGAAATCATAGGCCAACCCCCGCCACACACCCATTTTTTATTTACTAGTTTGGTTTGGTATGCTTATGGTATTCCAGCTACACAGCAGAGAGATTTTCACTAAAAGTATTTTAGTACAGGTCAGGCTGACATCTGCCCTGATGAAAGAATGTGCAGAATGTAATGGCTGTACTTTAGGCCAGCAGATATTTTTGCATGTATAACATGAAACCTGTCCCCTTCTTTTATTGATCTCACCATATGCTATATCCCAAAGCCCCCTACATACATTATTTTTGGTTTTCTACAAAATCTGTTCAAAAGAAGAAACTCTTCTAACCAGGCAGATCATGCTCTGTAACATTTGTGGTGTGATGTGAGCAGTATCCTGTTCATTTAGCTATATCACAGTAGTAAAAGAGAGAAATCTTCAAGATTTCTTTCTTCTTCAGCCTTAGAGAATGTAGTGAAAAACCTGCCTGTTGCTCCATCAGAGCAGCTCAGCTCAGCTCACCAGTCCTTTCTGCACCTTGGAACAGGACTGGAAAAACATCCCCAAAGCTAAGAACATGGAGTGGAAGCAGCACTGAATTCTGTCTTTCTCCTTGTGGCTAGTGTTCAGTGCTGCCAATCTCTAAAATCCCTTTTTTGTGGCTGATTCCAAAATAGAAAATGTTAGCATTCAAATCCCTTTAAAACTACAGTTAATGTGTTTTCAATAGATGAAGATACACTTCTAGGAAAATCTGTAGAAATGCTAAAGATTAAGAAAGAATGCCAATGGAAATCAAAACTTTTTGGCTTCAGCTGCAGTTCCTATTAAAAAAACACATTAGGTATATCTTTTGTCACTGAATTTTATTTCTGTCTTCCTGGCAATATTTTAGTGCAGTAATTTGGGTAAAAGAACGAACTTAATGAAACTTTTCTTCTGTTACTCCAGATTTTCTTGTTTTGCTGCTGGCCTTTCCATATCTTCTGCTTAGAAATAAGAGTGCTGCTAGTAAGTAAAATGAAGGTTACAGCATATAACAGCATATAGTTGCTCTTACTGCCTAGTCAGAGTGTGAAGACAGTGCTGTAGTTAAAATCCATAACTCCAATATCCCAGATAGCATGTATCTAATGCACAATCTAAAATTTTACTTGAGGAGTTTCTGTCTACCTTCACATTGGCATCATGTGTTCCAAGGGTTCCCTTTTCCCCCAGCCTGGAACAGGAACTTGAGATCATTTTAGGAAGGAGGTAATATAAAAGGGGTTCTGTAGTGGTGGTTCAAACTCAGAGAATGACATATTCCCTGAAGAATTTCGTGGGGCCTAGAAAGTGAGGCCCCTCTGAAGGTAGAGTTAAGTTTGGCCCTGGAAAGGGAGTCGAACTCCCCCCGCCTACCCTTCAGTTAACAATAGTATCTTGTGTCTCACTCTTCCCTCCCTTTCTCCTTCCTGACTGCATCCTGACCTTCGACCCTTCTCCGTGTCCTCCCCTGTACCGTTATGAGATAAGTTGTAACCCTCAGAATAAAAGTCTGAATGTTGGGCTATTCCGGGTCTTTTGCCCCTGAACCCAAGCAGAGCGGACCCTCGTGTCTTGTGTCTGATTTGGGCTCCGGGCAAAGGAACACTCTCTCTCTCAGCAGCTCTCTGGCTTTTAGGACAGCGGCCACCATCCCAGGGAAGCCCGGCTCGCAGCGAGGGGAAAAGAAGTCCCTAGCTGAAGCTGACTTAACGAAAAGGAAGCTCTCAGAACAAGCTGCCGAGCCGCCGGCTGTCCCTGTGGTCAGCTGTCCGGCCCACGCCACTGGCCACAGGGTTCTTTATTTTGAATGCTTTCAGGAGTAGTAATGGAAAGATGCCTGTAAAAGCCCACCCCTCCGGGGTGAGTACATGTTTATAGTTTTAGGGAATTAGCAAAATGGATAAAAAGCACCAATTAGGAGGACAAGTGTTGATTCAATTCCCCTCGAGGTCAAGCCACTTCTCTGGAGCCCCATCTCAGCCCTGGCTGTAATTTATTTATGAAAATGTATCTTGAAGAATTGTTCTCAACCTTGGTTCCCAGGAAGAACCTACATAGGACAAGGCCTTGTACCCCCCGTGGCTTGGAGTTCTGGAATTTTTTTTGTCTTCCTGCTTAGGGAAATGCCATGGAAAAGTACTGGGAAAACTAACTACTATTACAATAGGCTACAGACCTACAAATATATGTGGAAAGAATACAGGGAACATATAAAAGAAAAAAAGGTAGAAACAAAATGGCATCATAAGGATATTGCATGTAAGGAGTTACTGGCAGCATAATTGCATATTTACATGGTCCACAAAATGTCATTTTGTGAGTTATGCCATTGACACACTTAAATCAGAGAAGCCTTATTTGTAAATTATTGAAGAGATAATTACTTGGTAACTAGTCAAGCCACAACTAACCAACATTTCTCATTCATTCAAGCACTATAATATTACAAACAACCCAGACCAGGATTTAAATCCTTAAAATGGAACTGCAGCAGACTGTCTAGCAGCACAAAACACTTTAACAAATGCGTGTCTAGATGTACCCCTTCAAAACCCAGCTTCAGGGTGGAGGCCAAAAGAGAATGAACAAACAGGGCTTATGGAAAGGGAATGTCACCGTCTGGAGACAGTGCTGTGGGACACTGTGGCACACATGGTTACTGTGCCTTCATTTCTGGGGCCTTGCAAACACAGCCTTGGCTCAGCTGAGCCCATTGCTGGGCAGGATCTACAGGAAAGCCGTTCCCAAGAGCGCAGCCAGCGGGAGTTGTGCATTGTAATCAGTCCGATGTACAGTGAGAATATGTAACTAGATCTGCACAGAGCTAATTTCAGCACACGGAGGGCCTAGATGAGCAGTAGTTGCTCAGCTGTGGACCTGTCTCAAGCTCCTTTGCTGTATCCCAGCGGAGCCATAGAGCCAGCCTGGGGAGCAGTTATTCTGAGCATTCAATCACATGGTCCCAGAAACATCTCAATAAACTCTGCCCAGCAGCACAGCCAAACACAGCTTTGCCTCAAAATAAAACAGCTACCCAGGGTCTCCACGCAGCAAGAGAGCATCCAAGAAGACAGGAACTTGGGAACCCAGCAGAAATGTCGGACAAGAGCCCCTTTGAGACGGACATGCTGACGCTGACGCGGTTTGTCATGGAGAAGGGACGCCGCGTCAAAGGGGCGACGGGGGAGCTGACACAGCTGCTCAACTCCATGCTGACTGCCATAAAGGCCATCTCTGCTGCTGTCAGAAAGGCAGGCCTGGCCCACATGTGAGTCCTACCTTGCACTACAGGGAGGAAAAGGAGGTAGAGAGAGACAGCTACCTGCGTAGCAAGGCTGGGGAGCGGGCAGGGATTCATGGATGCCTCAGAAGTGTGTTTTTTAAGCTGAGTGAGGTCAGAGCCTGGAATATCGAGAGTGGGAAGCAGGAGAGCTCTCTTTCTGGAGCATTTTAATACTGGCTGCAAGACAGACATTTGAACTAAAAAAACTGCTGTTCTGTAATATTTTACTCTAAAAATGTAAGTCAGAACAGAACTTCAATACACTGCTCACCTTGTTATCTATTGTACTTGTTGATACTGATTTATTTTTAAATCTACTGTGAATTTGCTGAAAATCAATGCAGAATATCTCACTATGATATTTGCTGCTAGCATCCAAGCCCTCTGCTGAACTGTGCAGTCCAGGGCTTGGCGTATCTCAGGAAGCTGATTTTCTGCCTGTCTGCTGTATAAGTAATGCTCTAAAGCCAGAGGAAAAAGAACTCCATACACTGCAGTACCTGGATGCATTTCTCTTTCCTTCCTCAAGTGGTATCCCTCATGCAAGGTTAAAGGGAGGGAGTCTCAGAATGCCCTGCAGAAAAATCAGATGTAACAATCTGGCATCTAGTGCTTTTGCAGGTGGAATAAAAAATGGCCTCAGCAAAACCTGGAATGTACTGAGCTGCTCCTCATGGACAAGTGCAATAGTTTAAGTCTTTAATCTGAAGGAGTTCAGAGGTACGGAATGCCCTAATAAAATTGTGCATTTAAAATAGAAAGCTCTTGGTATGTGTTGAAAGGTATGTTTCTGAACGTGCCTGAGTATGTACTTATACCTGCATGCATGAAAGAGGCCAGGAATACATTTGTGAAAGAAAGTCAACATTTATAATTTGTTCTGGGGTTTGGGGTTTTTTTTCCTTCCATAGAAACACCAAAATGTCTGACACTAGGGGGTTTAGGGGTGGGGGGGATGGGAGATTTTGAGCTTCTGTTGATTATTTGGTCCAAGTCCTCAATCATCTTTGCAAATTATGAATTCAATGTCTCAGAACTATTGCCCTCAATTTATAGGCATGGACCATATGTAGAGAGGACATGAGACATACTCAATGTTAACCACTGTATCAGGCTGCTATGCATTTGCTCTTAAACTGTGCTTTGTCCATGGAAAACTCAGCTTACTAGGAAGAACTGAGCGATTTTTCCTCCTTGACTTAAAGGAACAGTTGCTCTTACATAATTTTTGTCTTTCTGTAGGCAATCTCTGAAATAGTTTGTAACAACAGAGAAACTGTTTGATAGGCTAGAGATGTAATAACCAATAATAATAATAATAATAATAATAATAATAATAATAATAATAATAA